>NW_004624842.1:3227084-3239508 GCF_000247695.1 Heterocephalus glaber | reverse complement strand
ATGTCCTCTCTAGATTTATTAATCATGTCTTGCACTATGGGCACAATCTCTGCTGTTATCTGAGAAATTATTTCTGATTTCAGTTTTTCCAGATCGTCTTTTGTTGCCAGTTCAGGGAGTCCAGGTGGTTGAGTATCAGAGTGTTCCATCTCGTTTTCCTTTGGGGTTGCCGTAGGTGATCCGGAAGTCTGTTTTTGAGGCTTGTTTATGTGTCTTCTCATTTCCATGGACCGGGGGTGGGGGGTGGGGGGGGTTGCTGGTGGCGCCCCCATAGCTCACCTCCTCTGCCCTGGGAGCAGTGGAATCAGTCAGTTTTATTCTTAAGCCAAATTGGGTATTGAAAAAATTAGGAAATTTCTCCTTTTTCATCTAACCAAAAAATAAGGTATGATAATGACAAAGCTACCTACCTTATTGCTTTGAATCTCTCAAGGTAATCTTATTGCACTCAATTTATTTAACTTAGGTTTAAAAAAAACCTTTCACATTAATGAGTAATTTAAATTTTATAATAGGTTTAATGATTAAAATGTTGATACTTTTTTAAATATTTGAAGAAAAACACCTAATGGGTGTGCTTATTTTAGATAAATGCATTTGTTTAAAAATGTGATCATTTTGTTTCAAAAGTATTTTTAAAATATCTAGGATTAACCTGCCAAAATTAAGATGATTCATTTCTCATAGATGTTAGAAAATGTTTACTTAATTTCACCTTAGTGAATAAAATAGCGAGATTATTGTTAAGTTTTCTAAAGAAGGCAAAAGTTAACCTGAAAATAACAAAATCAGAATAAATTATTGCTTGGAAACTAAGCATATTTAAAGTATCTTTTCTGAGTTATTTTTTAAAGTATCCAGTTTGTGCAACTAGAGGGTCAAAAATAAATCAGAGATGCCAGGGGATGGGCTAGGGGGAGGCTTTGGCTGCCAAGAGCCAGCACCAAGGCATTTTTCTGGAATAACCAAACTATTCTAAATCCCAGTTGTAGTGATGGACACACAAATCCATATGAGCCTTGAAACTCAGAACTAGATTCCAAAAGAATGCTGTAAATATATATCATATGGTGGTTGTATGGCAATGCACATTTGTTCATATGAATTAACACTTAACAGTAAGTGAATTTAATTGTGTGCAAATTATATTTCAATGAAGTTTTTGTTGTTGTTTTTAATCAACCTGGGCTGTGCCCTTGGTCCTAGAGGCCTGCAGAGGGACACTTCCAGAAGCACGTGCACATTGCAGGTCCCCACCACCACCACACACACACACACACACACACACACAAACGCACAAAGCAGTGCTGAAAATTAAATATCAAGGATGTGTTTAGTCTCCGTCAAAACAAAGGAAGATCTTTTGAGCGAAAGGATTAAATTGAGATATGCCTACATGGACTGGGCCTCGCTCACTGTTTATCACTGCATGATGCAGCATACCTTGCATCCTTGTCTGTACAATGGGAGTAGTAATTTCCTGTCCTTCTGCCTGCCAGGTTTGTAGAAAGATTAAATGGACAAGTTCTTTAAAAAGGACAAAGCACTTTTCAAATTAGAAGCTGTAGTTTTTAAACTAAAGCTTTCTATTGTACCGGCTTCTAGTTTATTCTACTCTTGGGCACATCTAGAGGTGGGTGGGGAGGGTGGATGATGACTGTGAGGCCAGCTTGTTCCAGCCCCGCCGCCACTTCTGGCATTGCTAAATGCAAGACAATCTTGTGTCTTGTTCTTACCGTTCAGTGAGCATCCTATGGGCTCTTAACTCTTCACCAGGTCCTGAGTGATGTATTGTGTGGGACACATTGATAATTAAGACGTGTTCCCTACACTTGCAGGCATACACCACTGTGATATAAGCACAGTGTGAGAGCCTTGGGCACAGTATTAGGAAAATAGAGGTTGGAACATTTCATTTCAGCTTGGGCCTTTACACAAGCCACATCACAAGGGGATAGCATGCGAGCCAGTGCCATTCAGGAGTCTGGTACACAACCCACCACCTCCACAGGATGAGCCTTTTCTCTCCAGCACTATCACATAATTATTGATAAATTATTTGGTCCCTCTAATAGACTGTGGAGAGGTGGAAAGAGGGACATTTTGCCCCTGAAAGCATGTGTAAAGTCTACCTGTTACCTCTGTCAAGTCAGATCTCCTGGAGTCCAGAGTTCTTCCATGATGATCTGCAGGCCAGCTGTGGCATAAGGGTAATGTGGATCAAAGAGCTGCTGCTTCTTCCCTTATGTCCATGCCTGTGGGGTCCTGTGCGGCAGCAGGTGGCAGTATGGAAAAAACCATTCTTTTCCTCTTGGATGCCTTTGATTTAGCCATTTAATACCTCTCGTCCCCCATGTCCTTAAAATACGCACTCTAGGGCCAGAGATGTAGCTCAGCGGCACAGTTGAACTGTGAGGTCCTGAGTTTGATCCCTGGTACTGAAAAAATTCACATTCTTCTGTATCTTCCCAGGGCAAGGTAAGGATCCAGTTGGATATGCAGCAAGACAATGTAAGGAGTAGTGGGTTTGCTGTTATTTTTAGGGTGAGAGGTTTTTTTTATTTTGTACCGGGGACCGAACTCGGGACCTTGCGCTTGCGCGGCAGGTGCTGGAACCACTGAGCTAAATCCCCAGCATTGCTGTTGTTTTTAGAAGGAATTGGGATCCAGAACAATCTATGGGCTATTAGATGTGGAGAAAATTGTTTTGTTCCCCTGCCCGTGTTTGTATTACATAAAACTAAATTCATGAGAATATCAAAATAGAGATGAAGGGCCAGGAATTTAGCTCAGCAGCACTGTGCCTGTCTTGCAAGTGCAAGGTACTGAGTTCAATCCCCAGTACCAAAACAAAAACCAGAACAAAACAAAAAAGAGATGAATGTTTCTAAGCATTCTAATCTGTAAAGAACTGATACAACTCAACAAAACAACCCAATTTTTTAAATGGTCAAAGGAAACTGTATTTTGCCAAAGAAATTTATAGAAATGGCCAATATGCACATAAAAGATGCTCACTGATGATTTAAAAAATGCACATCAACCAAAAAAAGAAAATGCAAATCAAAACTACATTGAGATACCAAGTCACACCCCTTAGAGTGGCTGGCTATTAAAAAACAAAAACAAAAAACAGAAAATCACCAATGTTAGCCAGGATATAGAGAAATCAAAATCCTTGTGCCCTGCTGGTGGGAATATAAAATAGTACAGCTGCTGTGGAAAACAGTGTGGCAGTTAAAAACTAAATATAGAATTACCATATGATCCAGCAGTTTTCTCCTAGGTCTGTACCAAAAAAAAAATTGAAAGTAGGGACTCAAACAAGTACTATATTTGTACAGCCATATTCATGGCAACTTTATTCACTATACCTGAAATGTAAAAATAACTCAAATGACCATCAGGGGATGAAAAGACAAATAAAATGTACGTACATACAATAGAATATTATTCAGTTTTGAAAAGGAAATTCTAATACATATTACAGCATAGGTGAACCTTGAAGATAGTATGCTAAGTGAAATAAGCCAGTCACAAAAGAATAAATGTTATATGAGGTACCAAATGTAGTCAGATTCGTAGATACAGAAAATAGGAGAGTAGTTACCAGGGGCTAGGGGAAGAGAGAATAGGGAATTAGTGTTTAATGGGTAAAGTTTCAGTAGGGAAAGATGAAAAAGTTCTGTGGATGGATGGTGGTAATAGTTGCACGACAGTTGTGTGGGTACTTAATGCCACAGAACTATACACTTAAAAAGGTTTAGAAAAAATGGTTTGAATGGTACGTATGTATGTTTTACTACAATTTAAACAATGAAAAAGAAATAAATTCTCAAGTAATTAAAAAAATCTATGATAATGTTTTTAAAAATAAACATCAAAGACAGCTTTTAAGGCAGATAGAAGCCTCAAACTGGCAGTCCCTAACCCATTTAGAAAATTAGAACAGTGATTCAGCCTCATTAGCCGAGGGCCTAGGGTTTATGGGATCCCAAGTTGTATGTTCTTAGTCCCAGCTGGTGTAGTTGCTGGTTCCTCTGAGTTACTGCCCAGGTGCCTCATAGACCCTCCTCCACCCCCAAGGAGTGGGACAGTGGTGACGGCCTCACTGGCCTTATTCTCCATGAGTGTCCCTGTCCAGCATAGTCATTTTCCATTCGAGCTCTGTTCCAGCACCTTAGCTGGGTCTGGACCTTCTTTCATGGGGGTGCGTGGCGGGGGGCATGGCAGGTGTCCTGGCCTGTGCCAGCAGCAGCTGATGGACTGCCCCAGAGAGCTGAACACTAGGAGGAAATTTTCACAGCTTTCTTGGTCCCTCTGTTCTCAGGAATGACCTACTCTCTGTTCTCTGTAGGTTTTCTTTTCTTCAGCCTGCAGCATTGCTGTGGATCCCACCCTGAGGAAGAAAGCTGAAAAGTTCCAAGCCCACCTGACCAAGAAGTTTCGGTGGGACTTTGCCTCAGAGCCTGAGGACTGTGCTCCAGTGGTGGTGGAGCTCCCTGAGGGCATCGAGACCGGCTAACTCTGTGAACACAGGAGTTGTGAGAGGCCCCTTCCCACTTGAATACAGCCCTGGCCTCTCCATTCACCTGCTCTTATCCTAGGACTGCTCCTGCTCCAGGGCAGCAGTCCTGCCAGGTTCTGCAAAGATGGAGCCAGAATTCCTTTCTTCACCAATAAATAAATTACTTCATCACAAAAGGGGCTGTACCCATGCTAAAAGCATATGTGTGGGTTCTCTGTTTGCCCGGGCCTGACTAAGCTAACAAGCTTTTACAGAAGCTCCTGGGACAGACCTGCCTTGGTAGCATTATCATTCTTTTTGATAAGAAGAACTGAAAGTCCAAGGAACTGATCTTTTGTTCTATAGGATGATTAGAAAACAAGAAACCCTGGATTGCCTTGGGAGTCTGAGATATCAGTGGGTGATTTTTTGGAAGTTAAATGTAGGTTTATAGGGGAAATGAGCTGCAGTTTCTACCTGCCCCTGGTTGAATGGGAGTCTGTGATAGAAAACTTAGGTAGTGAGCCTTGACTGGGAAGAGGGTGACAAGGAAGTCTGGCTTAGCTTTCTCCCCCTAAATCCCCTTGTCCTGTCCAGAGGCTCCAGTTTTTAATATCCCAAAACTGGAGTGGCCCTTGATTTCAGAGATCTTCCTGGTGCTATCACTGTCAGTTGCATTCCAAAGCCTCAGACACAGTGATTTGGCACCCCTCCCATGTGCCCCGATTCCTCACAAGAGCTACCATGACTGTTTCTGATGACCAGAGATACAACAATAAAAAGAGTTCTTGTCCCAAGCAGGCTTCTTAGGCCCTGTTGAAGTTGCCTTCTGAACCCTGCAAATGACCTGGGCAGCCTGAATCTTCCCAGCCCTCCTGTGGAACTGTCTGTCATCGGTGATGATTCTTCTGCTCTCTTGGGAGTCTTGGGGGCATGCCTGTTGTGCTGTGTGGGCAGAGTTCCATCTCTAGATGGACACACAGGCCCTCCATGCTGACCTTAGACTGTTTGTTGTACTCTTTAAGTCCCGGTGCCATCATCTTCTAAAGCTGGGGCTCACAGCAGGTTTCTGAATGAGAATCCCTGCTGGTTAAGACTTTGGTTTCTCTTGTTTCCTTGGAGATATTTTTCCAAGAGCATAATGTACATTAAAGTCTTGAGACTAATCCCTTTGTGTGAGTCTCTTAGTTAATCTGCCCAGTTTTCTGAGCCAGGCCACTGTCCATTTACACACATCTCTCTGCAGAGCACCCAGGAGACCCTGTCTCACCCTGCAATCTCTGGAGGAGGCAGGCAGCCAGCATTGCCTATTCCCTGTAGGTGTTAGAGACAGGCACACTCTGTAACTTTATAATAACCTGAAGTTTCACCTTGTATAAATTTACTATTCCTTTCCTTCCCAAAACTCACTCATGAGAATTACCTGGGGAGCTTGCTAAAAGTGCACACTCTAAGGATGTGCCAAGTAAGGAGGCTAGGCAGAGACTACCCAGTTGCATGGAATGCCTGAGTACACAAACTCATAGAGATGGAAAGTGGCTCAGTGGTTGTCAGAGCCTGAGAGTAGGGAATAGGAAGTGACTGCTAATGGATCCGGGGTTTCTTTTAGGGGTGATGGTTCTAACAACCTTCCGAATATAGGGTGTTAAGAACCACTGAAAGTGTATACTTTAAAATGGTGACTGTTATGGTGTATAAGTTGTATCAATAATTTCTGGAAGTGCAGATTCTCATTTCACCTTGCAGGGTTTCAGAGGTAAGTATGAATGGGGCCTTGGTTCTGAGGCACACTCAGCTCTGAGTGACATTTCTTTTTTTTCCCTGGTACCAGGGATCAAACTCAGGACTTTGTGCTTGTGAGGCAGGTGCGGTGCCACAGAGCCACATCCCTGGCCCTCTGAGTGACCTTTCTGAGTAGTAACAGCATTGTATTTAGTACCTAGAGCACTATTGAGACAGAATTTGTCTCCTACTGGCATTATCAAGATAGCACTTGGAAGCTGGATCATGTGACCTCATTCCCCAAGAATGTCAGCGTTTCTGGGTTAACCCAGACATCACCCCCGACACACACACACACACACACACACTGAAACGGGTTAAATAACAGTGGCCACTAGTGACTAAGTGCTCTGTTTTGTTATTTCATCCTTGCAATCATATGTGAGTAAATCTAGCTTAAATCATTTTGCTAGGGTCACACAGCTAGTAAGTATTGAGGACTGGAATCGAGCCCATGTCCCCTGGTACCTATAGCCCACGCTGCCACTGCATTCACAGCTACAGTTTACTTGTGTGCTGCCCTTGCATGCTGTCCTATCCACCCTGCTCCTCAGGTCTAGCCTTGACTACTGACAGCCAGTTGTGTGATTTTGGGCTAGCCACTTGTGCTCTCTGGGTCTGAGTCTCCTTATGTAGAAGAAACTTGGCATGGATTCAAGGTAGTTTTCAGGCTTCCTCAGGTATTTAAAACTTGACCCTTGCATTATTTTACGTTTTTCTAAAAGGAAACTGTATTTCAGTGGTGGCAAACCTATGGCATGTGTGCTGCAGTGGGATGGTTATATCATTAAAGTTCTAAAAGGTTCACTGTCACAGTTATACAAAATAATATGGCCGGGCTGGAAAATAAAAAAGGTCTCTCTTGTTTGGGGCTAATGTATCAACTTTAGGTCTTCTGCATGAGCCATTTGGCAGTCCTTTGTCTTTGATGAATTAAAAATATGAAAACTAATTATTACTTAATACTTGCAGTATTTTTGAAAGGCAGAAGCCTTTGAAACAGAATCATTGGTGTGACTGATATCTCAGCTCTTTTCCAGTTTTAATGCCTCTGAAAGTGAAGCTGTTGGCAGGACCTGGTCTGATTTTATTTTATTTATTTTATTTTTTGGTACCAGGGATCGAACTCCGGTCCTTGTGCATGTGAGGCAGGTGGCAGAACCACTGAGCTAAATCCCTGGCCCATGGGCTGATTTTAAAATCACCTCAAATGCAGGCTTCCTCGGATCTGCTTCTTATTTGCAAGGCTGGTTTGTCTTATTAACAGAATCAGCAGAAGGAGTGACTTTCTAGCTCCTTCCACGGTCCCCAGGACAAACCCTTATTGCTTTAAGCCTCATTCCATTTAATTTGTTATCACTTGAGCAGTGGAGAAGTGCCCTACTGTTGATTGCCTCTTACCATCAATAATTATTTCCCCTTTGGGGCCGGGAATTTAGCTCAGCAGTTCCAGTGCAAGTGCAAGGTCCCGAGTTCCATCCCCGGTACCAAAAAAAAAAATTATTTCCCCAATGTCATTCCCTATAAATATTATTTAATATTCCCAGGGCACTGACTTGCTGGTCTCTGCAGCTGATCAGACTTTGGCTTAACCAAGATACCATCCCCAGCTGAAATGGGGCCTAGAAATACAGAGTTCTGAACATGTGGTCAGAGCCAACACTGAGTCACATCTGCCAAATATAAAGCAGAACAGAATGGGATTGCTCACCTGAACTGCTTAGGAATCCTTGGAGCCTATGTGGTCCTGCAATTCTTTTCTGTCCATCCCCTGCTGAACACCACGACGCTTCCTCGCCTCAGGTAGTATGTATCTCACCCAGACAGGCTTGGTTTTCATTAAACCTGACTAGACCTTTCTGTCTAAAGAATATCCACGGTCTCAGGTGCTGGTTCATTCTCCCTCAGCTTGGGCTTCTTCTGAGGCGTGGCCTTCCTGCTGCAATGAGGAATAAGCCAGAAATAAAGCCAGGCACTTGCTACTGGGGTTTGATCTGTGCTTATTGTATTGAAATGATGTTGACCTCCCTCCTCTGCCAGCCAGCCCTAGTGTCTGTCCTGGATCTGGTCTCCCCTTGTGTTGACTCCTAGATTTCTCTGGACAACAGGTCCTAAAGGTGATCAGGCTGTCTGTTAAGCTGCTTGGTGGGAGGAAGGTAGAATCAGGGCTTCTCTGTGGGGCTCTCCAATGTCCAATAAGAAAGACACTGTATGGGTCCCATTTTCTTGCATCTTTGTCCAGCTTCTTCCCAGATTTTCTCCATTTCCTTTCTGTCCACTTCCTCAAATGTTTGCCTGGCTCAGGTTTGGACTTACGTCTAAGGGGATGCTGACAGATGAGTTGCATCTTGAGAATGAGGTGTGAGGAGCACCTGGAGAATCACACATGCACTTCCACCACCAGGTTTTCATGGACTGAAGGTCAGTTGGAGCTGACATGTGTTGGGGGACCCCTCCTTACCACTGACCAACATGTAGGGTCCTTTACTTGCTGTATTCAATCTGGAGCATCAGCTGTTCAGGAAGGGTCTCATTTTCTTTTTTTTTTTTTAACTTTGCAATCACTTTAATTTCCTTCTCAAGTCAGTAGAAGCACATATTTTAGTAATACAAGCTTAAATTATAATAAATATAATTACCTTTTTTCTTTTTCTTCACTATCTCAGTTGCAAAAATTTCTTTCCGTTTCTGGCATAAAGGCTCTTTATTTCAGCACTGATTTTTATCAAAATATTTTCTGCTTCTGAAAACCACTGTTCCAACAAAGGCTAGTTGTCCAAGAAGCCTATAATTCTATTTTGTATGTGATCTCTTAAGTTCTGGTACCCATGTTTATCTTGGTTTTCAGCAGCGCCATGTTGACCAATATCTTTATGAGCCATTTCATGTGAAAATTGTTCAGCTATAATATCACTCATGCGACTCAGCAATAAAGTATCTGAAATATCTAGTAATATGACAAAATCAGGGCCGGAGATTTAGCTCAGTGGTTCTGCTGCCGCCTGTCTTGCAAGCTCAAGGACCCAAGTTTGATCCCCGGTACCAAAAAAAAAAAAAAAAGATGTCAATATGACAAAATCAAATGCAGAAGAGGGAAGAGGTACTTCTTTTGAAGCCGTAGGATCCACAGCCAATGTAGATATTTGCGTTTTCTTTGCCTCCATTTCTATGAGGTTTCTATTGCAGGCAGTGACAGCTTTCTCTAGCAGTTGTGCTTGGTTTAATGTCATTGGAAAATCATCAAGGATCACCCTTGATTCACACGTATCTCATTAATAACATTTACTATGATGTTAACTAATAATATGTCTGGAAAACTTTTTCCTTTTTTCAGCAATTGTTGTGATTTTGCACCAAGCTGAGCACGAATGGTGAGTTTAGAGAAATGATCACTATCACTTGATTTGACTTCTTCGGTTTTTATTTAGTATGTGTATTATTAGTATGTGTACTAGATGTAGTTTAACCTTGTGTTTCTGGTAATGGTTCACCTGAAACCGAAGCATCTGAAGATACACTGTATGATTCCTGGCTTTCTTTACTGTCCTCCTGTAGATCTGATGGAAACTCTCCACCTCCTTTCTGAATTGGTAAGTCCTCACTGACTTTTTCATTGTCATAAAGTGCTTGGATAGCTTCTTGGACAAGAGTGTCCGTACAAAGTACCTGAATAGGAAACTCTCTTTGTAGAGTCTCTAAAGTGATAGCTTTCCCCACTAAGCATCCTTTAGTAGCAAATGAAGGAAGTTCAGGCTCTGTTGGCTCAACTTGAGGAGGAAGGGATTTTTCAATGAGTCTGTGAATCATATGGCCCAGTATGGAACTGTTGGAGGCTGGTAAATTATCTATTCTTTCTTCTGGTACAGCCCACTCTCCAACCATGTTCTTATATTCTTCATAATCTTTGCTATCTAGCAAGTCTCTTTTATCCAGTTCTCTAAGTTGTTCTTCAGAGGGATTAGCAGGCATATGCTTAATAAAGGTTTGTTCATATATGGGCTTTCCATGAAAAAACAGTTCCTTCCAATCACACAGCATCTTAAGTGGAATCAGACTATTTGTCAACATTTGATCATCTGCCACTTTAGTGGACAAATCAAGTATTTGACCCAAAATTTCTCTCGTCTCTCCATCTCCTTTGGGATCCAACTCAGGACCTTGTACTTACCAGGCTAAGTGCAGCTCCACTGCTCAGTCTCTCCATCTGGGGATCGAACTCGGGACCTTGAGAAAGGGAGAGATGGAGACAGGGAGAAAGGACTAAACTCAGGACCTTGTACTTACCAGGCAGGCACTGGCTCCACTGAACTACTTCCCCAGTCTTGCTTGTACTCTCTCCACTGAGCTACATCCCCAGTCTCTCACTCTCTCACTTGATTAGTTTCAATTGGAGGGCTGCAGCTTGAGCTCATGCCAGAAGATTCGTATCAGGTGCGGAGCTTTGCTTGATCTCATGAAGTTCCAGAAGACTAGAAGACAGCATCCCCTGATTGGTCTTAGGTTAGGGCTTGGCTCGATCCCATGAAGATCTCATGCCAGAAGAATTGAAGACAGCATTCTCCATGATTAGCAGATCCCAAGTCATTTGCAAAGGTGTTTTCCAGTGACCATCTGATTGGAGAAGTTCTGCACAAATTTGAACTTCAGGGTGATTTTTCAGAATTTTCAGACAGCAAGATTTCAATAGCCAGACAATAATCTTTCCTGCTTGGAGCCAACGCTTCAACTTCTGGGTGTGCAATTTGATAAGAATATGGCCCAAAGCATCGTCACAGAAAAGCGTGGAGCAGCAACAAACCTCCTATATCAAGTGTACATTGCTCTTCTGAAAAAGAAAAAAGTGGGCTGACTGGAGTACAAATACCAACCATACAGCCTCTGGCAAGCTTAAAATTTCAAAAATGAAAAGTGAGGCTGCCCAAGAGCAATGCTTAAAGAGAAGATGACAAAATGAAATAAGGGCCAAAAATTTTTCTGACCGTGGAAGAAGAGGCTGCATAGCTGGTCTGGGCTGTCAACAGTGGGGTTTGAGGGCCGAGGGCTTTGATCTTTTGTGTTCATTTTGCAGTTCTGGAGCTATGTGTGAAACATTGCTGTGATCTTAGGTCATTAAGAAGTGTTCCTGCCATGACCATATCTAACCTCTTCAAAAGTACCATATATGATTTCAGGGGGAGATATTTTAACCAAAACTATATTGACGATAAGACCAGTGACAGTAATTCTTCAGTAGTGTTTATCAGTCACATCATTTATCCATTTATTTTTCAAAGAGGCAGTATATTCAAATAGCACAAAATTCTAAGAAGAAAAATGACAAAGAATTGAGAAAGCTTCCGGTCCTCAGTTCCTGTCACACAGTTTTTCTGCCCAGAGTCAGTCACTGTTGCACTTCTTTGGACCCTCAGGAGGACACTCCATATTAGCAATTGAAATTTTTCTAGCATACACATTAAAACCTTAATTAAAATGCTATATTATGCAACCCAGTGTTTAACATGATTCCAGATCTACCAAAACAATAAAGTTGTCTCTAACAGTAAAATATTTTAGTCACATTTGAAAATTAAACTAAAAAAAATGAAAATTTCAGTTTCTTAGTTATACTAGGCACATCTCAAGTGTTCAAGAGACTTCATGGTTAGTGGCCATGTATGGGACAATGCATCTTTTTATGGTCATGAGCACATGGGTGTGTGTATGTGTAGTGTAATGTTGTATACATTAAATGAATACACAGTACTGCCTTGCACTCTTTTCCTTAAAATATCTTACCAATTCCATTGTTTTACATAAAGACCTTTATTTTTTTCTAGCTGTGCATTATATTTTTGTAGTAACAAGCCATAATTTGCATAACCAGTCCCTTATTGATAGATATGTAAGTTTGTTTCCTCCTTAACATACTCCCCTACTTTGTTATTAACTGGTCATTTCAGCATCTTTTATGTAGTTTATAATCTATTTTGAAATCTGGAAAGGCAGAAGTCATATTCTTGACTTCTTTTGTGGAAGTTGCAAGGTTTAATTTAATTTTCTACATATACCTAGATTCACAGTGATCAGTTTTGGGTAGGGACTATTTGAATTTGTGTGAACTCAAGAAGTCAGTGAGTGTTGGGAATAGAAACAAGG
>NW_004624842.1:3200751-3225799 GCF_000247695.1 Heterocephalus glaber | reverse complement strand
CTTCTGCCTTAGCCTCCCCAAGTGCTGGGATTATAGGTGTGTGCTGCCATGCCTGGCGTCTCCTACTTTTTGAATGCTCTTCTTGTTTTGTTTTGTTTTTTCCAAAATGCCTGAGTGGTCCTTTTCCCTAGTTATGAGTGCTCCCTAGCTTTTTAAAAAATAAGTGCAAAACTATCCATAGTGGAAAGCAGAATTGTCCATTTTTTAAAAGGATGTTTTGGCAAAAAATTGATGTTTTATATTGTCCTAAAATAAGATGAAATTCTAAGCCAGAATTCATGCTTTAAAATAACCTGATCCTGCATTCCATGGAGCATTTGAAGTGAGCCTAATGCTACTAGCTTAAGCCTGTAGCCTACCTTTCCAGTTGTCTGATGCAATGAACCAGTGCCCTTGGCTTTCTGGCATTTAACAGCGCAGGTTTTGGTTTCAGATAAAACTGGTCCAGCCAGAGGTCAGATAGCACTTGGCAGGCAGCTGCTGTAGAGTGAGCTTGGAGACAGAAGATGGGGACCTCAGTCCCTACTCTGTTGCTCACTCATTTAGACATTTTGTTCGTCCTTCCTGGAGGAAATAGATAGATGATAATACAGAATAGGAGTGTGGAAATAACACCAGCATACATCAGGAAATTGATATGTTCATTAAACTTTAAGTGTTGTCTATATTGTTAGAAAGCAGCCCATTGTTGTGCTGGCATCATTGTTCTCACTCAGGCAAGGAGGGACAGGAATGCTCAATCTTCATTGACTTCTCTCAGGAAGTGGAAGGTGGAGGATAGGATTGGCTAAAAGTTTGCTAAATCCACTGTGACAGTCCTCATGCTAGATGCAGGGAATTTATCTGGCCCATCTAATACGAAATATATAATAATCTTAATGACAATCACATTCCTTTTATAGGAGAAAAATTCTCCCTCTTCGGGTAGGAATATGCTACCAAGATGATTGTAATTCTGATTGTTCTCTCCTATCACTGTGTGAGAATTGCCTTGCCTTTTACTATTTCACTTTTCTCCTATGTAACACGAGAGTAATTCTCACTGCATTTCTTTGACTTTTTGTAAGACTGATAGACAGTGACTGGAATTTTTCTATTGTATAAACCTGCACAAGGGTATCATTGTTCAAAAGAGAGAGTGAGAACTTTATACCACTGTAATCAAAGTTTATACATCGAAGAGAATTTTCTTTTTAAATCAGATCTTCTACCTCTTGAAACAAGAAATTGAAGCATTATACTTTACCACAAATGATGCAAAAGGGTCAATCTAGAATCTGACTTAACTATTGATAAAAAGTAGAATCTATGATTCTTGACTTTTTCATCCTTCAGGATGACTGTGACCCCATCATTTAGTACCTGGGAGGAGAGTGGGGGACAGCATTTGTCTTGGGTTGTTTAATGCCATAACTCCTTAGATTCTGGAAGCAGCATGATCACATAGCCTGAAAACAAACTGTATACCTGAGTAAAGGGCAAATACAGTGAAATAGGCAAATCCTAGGGCAAAAAAAGTGAAATAGTTTTACTGATTTGGATTTTTCTGGGTTCACTTTTTGCTGTAATACAGGATTATTTTCCATTTTCTTGAAGGTAAAATTTGAGCTTATCTGACCTCAGCCAGCATGGTAGAGCATTCCTGCAATCCCAGTGTTACTGCGTTTTGGGTTTTTTAGTCTCTTTATAGAGGTAGTTTCTGGGTTCTTTCTGTCCTGAACAAAGAATTGGTCAAGACCAGTGCAAAAGGTAGCGAGGTGTTACACTTATTAAAGGTATGGAAAGAAAAGAAAGATATTCTGCAGAGTGAGTTCAAGCCAACTAAAGGTAGGAAAAGAAGTATACTCTATAAGGTGAGTAGAGCGCTGTGAAAGAGAGGGCACAGTGGCTGAGAGCTCGACATTGGGCGTCTTTTGTATCCTCCACTCTCAGGCTGATGTCAGGTCTAGGGCATCCTATCAAAAACCTGCTTGAATTCTCACAAGAAGACTTGAAGATAACACTCTGATGGGTTCCTAATGTAGGGCTTTGGGAAATGTTCTGCCACATGTGTCCTGGAACTCTGTGATCCACAGATCATGCCCACTTCCCAGACAGTTTGCCACACCATAATGTCTTGTCTCACCTACACTTGGAAAGTTGAGGCAGGAGGATCCCAGATTTGAGGCCAGACAGGGTTACATGATAAGTTCAAGATCAGCCTAGGCTACATAGCAAGACCTTGTCTCAACAAAAACCACCACCAACAAACAAACAAAAATACCCCCCCAAACCAAAAACCGCTGTCAGAGAAGAAAGTTCTATTCAGTATTTCTTGATATAGTTAGGACTGATATATTTTCTTGGTAAATATAGTGGGGACATCCAGGTTGAATGATGTATGCTCATGCAGAGCTTCTATACTTGGAAAGTTTGTAAAGTATTAGGATATTCCTGACAAATTTACTTTTAAGTGTGTTTCACAAGATAGTATGTAAAATAATATAGGGCCTTAAATGCTCCAAATACCAAATGAATGTCTTTTCAAATTCATTCATATTCCAATCACTTAAGGATTAAGGTTGTGGTAGTTTAACAACAGTAGTGGTGGATTGTATGATGCTGGTCAGTAGAAGTAATGAGTATTTGTTGAATATCAGTTCACCAGGTAGGTGTCAAATGCATGACATATGCCACTGTGTTTAGTGGTCACATGCAGTGAGCATGCGGTAGCTATGGGGGTTATCCAGATTGTATAAAAGAAACTGAAGCTTGTGTGTCACATGGACAGGCAGCAGATCTCAGCAGCTATCATACAGATTCCTAATCCTGCATCAAATCACACTCTGAAAGCACTTAAGGCCTAAAAAATGATGAAAAAACAACAGGAGGCAGCGGATGTCACTGATGAGATCATGAAGTTTGAAGCATTAATAAAGATGGATCTCCAGGCAAAAGAAAGTGCATCCAAGACTGGTTTAGATACAGCCTGACTTGTTGAACATTTACTCAGATGATGACTACATTAAAAAAATCCAGAAGCACCTACAAGAAGATGCTTTTGCACGAGAGGAAAGGGAGAAAAGATGGTGGAGGTTGTTCATGGACCAGTTAATCATCCACGAAGCACAGGAGAAGGTTTACCATGAGGAGCAGCTGATACACAGGCTCATGCGACAGTCCCAACTGGAGAGACAGAGTCTCATTTTCATACAGACAAGGGAGCCAAGGCCCAGAGAGGTGAAGGGGTTTCCTCTCAGAGCCAGAATGTTTGTTCAACTCTGCCATTGCCCCAGCATGGCAGTCCTAAGTAAGGGCAGTTATGTAGTCTGTGATAATTGTCCATGGATCTGAGGTTGCCAGCCTGACAACTGCCAGTGTCAGTCACTTGCAGGGGTGGCAGGCAAACCCCCAGCCTCTTGAGTTGTGAAAGCTTGCTCATGTTTTGGCCCAGACTCTGTCTATATCTGTGGGTAAATTGGACTGACCTGGCTGGAGGAATGGCTGTGGGTTTCTTCTAGATGGGAGGAGGGGGACAGCATCTTATCCAGGAGGCTGCCTTTGCCTTCCCTCCTGTGAGCCTCTTGAGCTGTGGAGGGGCTCCCCAGGCTGCCATGCACCCAAGTAGAGGCATCTTTACTCTCACCTGTCCTTGTCCTACCAGAGTTGCTGTTGAGTTTTGCAAAAGGATTTAGAGAAAGATGTTGCCAGATGGGAGGCCTCTGAGGGGCTGATCTAATGACTAGCATCCTCTTCATAGGCCTTGCCTTCTCTGTGGATCAGTGCCAAACAACTGTGTTCCAAGTAGAGTGAGCTGAAGGTGGGGAACAGGCTGTGGGGATAAGGGGAGGTCTCAGGGTACATTTTGAATGAAGAAGGCTATACCATTGTTCATTTCCCTTTTGGAAATTGTCTGTTTATGTCATTTGCCCAATTTTTTTGGTGGGGGTCTTTATTTTTTAAAAATAAGCATTCATCTTACCATAAATATCTTCATATTATAAATATTTCCTCCAGTTTGCCATTTGCCTTTTAGTTTCTTGATGTCTTGTAATGTATGCTTAACTTTTTTATGTCGCATATGACAAGGATTTTTTGATCTGATTTTTTTCTTTTGTTTTAATGCTTAAAAGTCCACTCCCATCTCAAGTCAAAATGTATATTAACCTATATTGTGTTCTAGTTTTTCTCAGTGTTACTTCTTTTCATTTTGTATTTTACCATATTTGAAATCATGCTTCCTCAGCCCTGCTTAATTCAGCCCCACTGCTGCCTCTCATGCCTCACATCTGGTCTTGATTTTTCCTCTCCACATTTTAAGTCCAAATGTGCTCCTTCACACCTCCATCCTTGTCCTTCCCATGGCCACCAGGGGCTTCTCACAAGCTTCCCCTATTCCCTCATGGCATTTACAGCCAAGCTGCACACAGCTGGCTCTTGGGACCACAGTCTTATGGTGTGGAGTGTTTTTCCTGCTCTTTCTCGGGGGCTAGGATCATTTGCTCATGATGCTCACCTCCACACACACCAGCTCCAAGTGGGGCTAAGTGATTGGGAGAGTCCCTCTTCCTCTCTCTCTCTGTGTTAAAGGCCTAGAGTGGCCTGTGGTTGCTGTTATGTCAGACTGCACAGCTCATTTCAGTTCACCTGTCTTCTCATAACTGGGCTCCTTTTCTTTGAGGAAGACAGGAAGACTTTTCTGCTTCATGTCATCTTCAGTGGGATTACCAGTCACAGTATCTCACCCCATCCTGCCACCTATAGGGATAGGCAGGTGATTGCAGTGAGGCCAATTGGCACTGATGCTTTTCCTGATGCTTCTTTTAGAAGGTGCAAAAGGATACCACTTCCTTTTGGAGTTATACCTCTAGAATATTCTCATTTGGACCTAATAGGGCTCATCATGCCATCACAGAAAAGCCTGCACCTGAGCTGAGGATGCGGGCAACACAGAAGGAAGCTGAGCTGAGAGATGAGAGCAAGAAAGAGCTGACAACATTGCTACAGCACTTGGATCCAGCTCTGCCTGGTGCCCACATCCCCAGGCTTCCTCGTTCATGAACTAATACAGTACCTTTTAATTTAAGCCCCTTTGTAACAGGTTTCTGCCACTGCAGAAAAAAAGAGTCCAGGGGCTGGGGACTTAGCTCAGTGGTTCCGGCACCTGCCTCACAAGCCCAAGGTCCTGAGTTTGATCCCCGGTACCAAAAAAAAAAAAAAGAGTCCAAACTAATTCACTCCTGCATTGGGAGAGTTTGTTCTTCATTGCCTGCCCATACGCAAACTCCTGAGATGTCAAATTTGTAAAGGGACTTAGAGACCTGTCTTATATTGCAATTGGTGAAACCAAAATTCCAGGAAGGAAAAGAACTTGCCCATGGTCACATGATGAGGTTTTGTTTGGTTTTTATTTGTTTTTTTCCTGACCAAAGGAAAAAAGCCCTTCAACTCACCTGCCAGCAGCCTGGTGGTACATGGGTCTCAGCAATGGCACTGGAGCACTTAGTGGCTATTGATCTATTGTTTTTGGATGTGCTACTCAGACAGGATCGCTGCTGCCACATGTGTGTTCAGCCAAGGGAGAGCTCCAGGGCTGGTCCTGAGTTGGGTGGGGAGGCACCAGAGCTGCTGCTGCTGCTCCTGCCTTGTTAGCTCCTGTTGAGGGAGGATGGTTGCAGTCCAGACCACAGCTGGCACTTGCTGAGCATGTACCACATGCCAGGCAGCAGGTTAAACAGCAGCAGTAGCTTTACATACATTCACTCTTTGAAGCCTTGCAGCATCTATATGAAATAGGTCCTGTGTGAATCCCCATTTACCAGTAAGGAAGCAGGCCCAGAGACCTTATGGACCTTTCCAATGGTCACATTGTAAATGAGCCACACACTTGGACTATCCCAGGTCAGCCTGACTCCAGAGCCCAAGGTCTTAACCTTTGTACCAGGGGAGGTGAACTCAGATGTCAAGAAGGTTCAGGCAGGCTGTGTGGATGAGTGGAGGGGCCCATGGGGCCCAAGAGCAAGCATGTCTCTGCTCCCCACTCTGCCCAGGGGAGTCCATTCAAGGTAGATTCCTCCGAGTTTTCAAGAGAAGCCAGAAATCTGGGTTTTTATGTGAGACTTCTCTATTTTTAAATGTTGGCAACAAATTCAGGATTTTGAAAACAACAATGTGCAACCAAACAATGCCACATTTGCAAGCCAGTGGATTGCAATTTTTTGCTTTACTGTACTCTTTCTGTGGTTGGAGGAAGAAGTTCAAATCCATGGGAGTCTCTGTTCAGCCCCCAGCAGAACTGACCTGCCTGGGTATGGCTGGAATCCTACCCTTGCCCTGCCCTGGCATGGATCCATTCCTGAGTCCCTTAGAGGCCTGATGACACCAGAAGTGGGGGCAGGGCCAGGATTGCAAGGTGTTGATGAGAAAGCAGAGGAGGGTTTATTATCCAACCACAGATTAAGAAATTGAGACACAGTGAGGCTGAATAAATGGCTCAGTGCCCCACAGAGACTTAAAGAGCTGCTGGGATTAGATGCTAGACCTTTCTGAGTCATGGGTGTGGTCTTTTAACCACACATTACCCTGCTGGATAGAGGGACTGTCTAGAAGCTAGCATGTAGCAGGGCCTAGTCTAGCCCCTAGCTAAATAGTATCAGGGAAATCACTGGAGCTCTCTGAGATTCAGTTCTTCTGTACAATGGGGGTTCTAGCCAGTTCTCAGGATAAGTGTGAAGAGGCAGTTGTAAACAGAAAATGAAATGCCTGGCACACTATAGGCCAGGACTTCCTTCCCCTACATCTATCTAGGATGCAGTTGAGAGCTAGGAAGGCAGGGGCAGTAGCCTTGCTCAGCCGTGGCACTTGGGAGTTCAGTCCTTCATGCCTCTGCTCAGAGACTGTCTTCCTCAGTCTGCAGTGAACATCAACATGGCCATCTGTGAGAAGAGACTAAGTGGAAGGAATCAGGGAGCTGGCCAGCACGGTTGTGTGTCAGAAGAGAGACTCAAGATTACAGAGCCAGCCCACTTGATGGCCTGTGGGGGCAGTGCAGGGCCGCAGTGCAGGGCCACAGATCATGCTGTGGATTGCTGCTCAGAAAGAGGATCTTCATGTTTACTGCCTGGCATGAAGCATAGGGGGACCTCAAGGGCCACTTGAGGCAGCTTGCAGGCTCTGAGACTTACAGGACTCTGACACCAAGAGAGCTCTCATGAATCGGTGACCTAGGCAGAGTGCATCTGAACTGTCTCCCCAATAGCCAAATGCAGGAAGCTGAATCTGAAAGACAGCCTATTTTTCCTGAAACAGATTGAATGCTCTAGGCTTACAGTATAGAGGAGCCAGGCCCAGAGAGAACATAGGCTTCACTTAAGGTCACCCAGCATGTTTGGGCCAGAGACAGAGCCCAAGCTACTCTGTGAGCAGGCCAGTGCTGCTGCTACCAGCCCCCTCCAGCCTGGAATATGCCTCTGGGGGGATGAGGAACTCATCCTCATTGGAACTGTCCCAAGGTCAAGCCTGTGTGCAGGACCTGGAAACCTTCAGAAGTTGCAGCTCTACAAGCATGTGACGAGCCTTGAGCCAGCTGTGACCCCTGGCACTTGTCCTTTCTGTCTTTAAAGGGGCTCAGTTTTCTCCTCTGTAAAACAGGAGTATTGTTTCTAAAGGTTGGGAGCTGCATGCTCCCCACTCCAAGGGCAGCTGAGCTCCTTGCAGCCTCTTTGGTGATATATGCTTGACAAGGACCTGTGTGCCAGGAGCCCCGAGTTCTGATGACAAACACCTTGAAGGCCGGGGATTTAGCTCAGTGGTGCCCTACCTGCCTCGAAATTGCAAGGTCCCAGATCCCTGGTACTAGAAAAAAAAAAAAAAACACCTTGATTAGTACTACCAGGGAGGCAGTGGGGCTTGGGTATGATGGGCCATACTTGCCTTATCTCTAGGTCACCAGCCCTTAGCCCTGGGTCTAGCACAGAGGAAAATGAATGAACGAATGGCTGACTGGATGGATAATATCCTAACAGCAGTTCCCATCAGGCCCCTCTGTGTACCAAGCTCTTAGCACATGTCATCCTTCAACCTGGTGACAGGCCTGTGCTGTGGAGGAAACTACATCTCTCCCTGTCATCTGTTCACTTACATGTACACTCTTCTCTCCAGCTGTGGTTCCTAAAACTCCCCAGGGCCCAGAGTTGCAGCAATGCCCTGACCCAGGCCTAGCCAGGGCAGCCACTCCCAGGCTTCCCTGGGATCCTCAGGCATCAGTTGCCTTCCCCAGCATCCTCTGCCTGGCAAGCACTGAGGACTCCATTAACACAGCCAGGAGATAGGTCCCAACAGAAAGGGCCTACCTTTGTCCCCTCATGTCTGTTCAGGGTTCCCATAAGGTTTTATACTGAACTTCATGGGTTTCAGAGGGCAAGGCTGAGACCAGTGGGTTGAAGTCATGGGAATAGATCTAAACCCTCTGAGGTGAAATTTATAGTCAGATTTGCCTATACTGGAATGGACTCTTTGCGAGTAATGCATTTTCTGTTCTCAGAGTTAGGCAAATAAAATCTGGAGTCTAATGGGACTAACAGACATCCATTAAGAGATTCATTATATCACTATGAAGTTCCCTTTTTGTTCTTAGACTACAAATCTCCTTTCTAGGACTTTCTCCCTGAATTACCCCCTAAAACCCACACAGGCATAGCAAACCTGATTTGGGGCAGAGGAAAGGGGAGTCCAGAGGCTGAAAGTAGGTTGTATGTGAACTCACAGCTAAGTTCAGGACCAAGACCCTGGAACCTAGCTGCCTTCTTGGAGAGGCTTCCAGTCCTGTGTGGATCAAGGCCAGGGCTAATGTGAGACCCTAATCCAGACCAAGAGTTTCCCATAATGGTCCTGGGTGGTAGGTGGGTGTGGAATCCAGGGAAAGAAAATGGTGTGGGAGCTGGGGGCTGCAGGTTCAACTGGACCAAATGCAGAGACAGCTACACGGGCAAGGGACACGTAGGTTTGCAGGGCCCAACACTCTGGGACACTGATGGCCTGTACACCAACCACAAGGAGGCCAGGAGGAAGTATGCAGTGCAGCTCTCTGCACCCTGTTCCCTCTTGCAGGCTCCACAGAGTTCACACTCAGTCTCTCTCACCTGCTCCCGGAGAGACAGCAGCACACACAAGCAGCCACAACCAGCACCCACATCCAAATGGCTCACACACATCTGATGTACATGTGCACATCATTCAGAGTCACCCACACAGAGACACAGATACACACCCTCCCAGAGCCACACAGACACCCACACGCTCACAGGTACGAACACGGGCCCTACCTGCTTGTGAACCTACCCTGGGTTTGCCAGGTCAGTCTCCTTCTTCTGGGAGCCCTGACTGGAAGCCATTTCCTGTCTCTCTCCATGACTGCCCTTGCAGCAGGACTGACCTTATGGTTTGCAAGGTGGGACATCCAGTTCAGCAGGGCTCTGGAGTTAACTAATCCAGGCTCAGGTGTTTGAGGATGAAACCCAGGGTTTTGCACATTCTAGGCAAGTGCTGTGCCACTGGAACCAACCCCCTTTAAATTTTATTTTGAGATAAGGTCTCACTACATTTCGAAGACTGACTTCAAACTTAAATCCTCCTGCCTCAGCTTCCTGAGCATCTGGGATGACAGGCATGTACCACCGAGCATGGGCTCAGGTTTTAGCTGTACCACCTTCTAGCTCTGTGACCTTGGCAAACTACTGGACATCAATGAACCTCAGCTTCATTATCTCAAAATTAGGTATAAACATGGCAGCACCCCCCTGCACCCAGTCATCTCTATAGCCCTCAGGCATTTAGTAGGTGTTCAGTAAAGGGGAGACTTGCTGTTGGTTGGAGCAAGGGCTCAGATGACAAATGCCCACCCGCAGAAGCCTGTTGGGGAGTAAGCTCACCACATTTGTGAGCCATCCTTTGCATGTCTGCTTCCGGAGAATACCTGGGGTCTGAACCTCACTTTTGGGGGCCCAGGACTGCAGGCCTCCGTGTCCACACTGGTAAAGAGAGTCCCCAGACCCCCTGGAGAGGGCCAGGCCCAGCCAGATAGTCTTTGATATTAAATAATGAGCTAGAACCTGGCCTCAAATCTCAGAAATTTGATACTATTGCAATCTAGAACCACAGACTACAACAAGCAGAGGATCTTGCCTGCCTGTTTTAAACTCTCAGAGACCTGAAAACACAAATCTCAGAATCTTGGAGCTGGAAAGTGGATTTGGAGACACTTGCCCCAAGTGCCCCACTCTTGAGATGGAATTCCAGAAGGCTGGAGCCTCAGAGTGGGAGTCCATCCAGTCTTAGTTAGAAGAGGAAACTGAGGCTCAGAGAGGGTGAGTGCTGGTGTAAGACTGCACAGCAAGTCAGAGGAAGTACTGAGACCAAACTTCTGCTCCTAGCCTTACACTCAGCCTCTCTATGGTGGCCTGGAGGAAATGAGGGGAGGCAGAGAAGGAAATATTTGGGCCAAAACAAAGATTTTCTGGAGAACTGTTTTTGAAAAATCAAACCAAAAAGAAAAATGGAAAAGTGCTGGCGTCCCCTTATTTTCTGCCTGTCTTCCTCTGGGCACTCACTCTCCGCAGCTCTCAGCGGCCTCCAGCTCTGCTCACAAGCTGCTTCCAACCGCCCACAGGCTTCCTAAAACAGTCTCTGCAAGCTAATTCCAGAGGATGAATGGCAGAGAGCGCCCGCGGGGAGGGGCGCTTCCTTCCCTGACCCAGGCGCAGGCGCAGGCGCAGGCAACTTCCCAGCACAGGGTTGGCTGTCCCGGTCCTGGCCCTCTCCCGCCCTCTGCCCGCCTCCAGCCCTGAGGGGACCTTGGAGTCCAGCTCCACCTCTCACCACCTGACTTCTCAGGCTATTTTTTCCTTCTTAAAATAATAATTTTTAGGGTTTGGGAATGTGGCTCAGTGGAACAGACCTCGAGTAGCCTATGTTAGGCCCTCAGTTGGATTCCTCAACACTATAAAAAATAAACAATAATGTAATAACTTATCATAACATATTATTTTAATAAAATAATCAGGAAAATATAAGAAAAAAATTAGTGCCGGGGATCTAGCTCAGTGGTGCTTTCGCCTGCCTCGCAAGCGCAAGGTCCCTAGTTCAATCCCTGGTACCAAAAAAAAAAAAAGGAAAAAATTAAGATCACCTGTAATCCACTCTTAAATGAAACAACTATCTAAATGTCTGAATGTCTAGCCTTCCAGACTTTGGACCAAGCACATACTATAGACATAGCAGCTGACTCAATACATCATTTTCCATATACATTTTTCTTAATTAAAGATTGCACTTCTACAACAAGATTTTTAGTGGTTGCATGGCAGTCTACTCTTTATTCAACCAATTCTCATTCCTGAAAATTTTAGCATGAGCCCATTTTTGCTCTGTGAGCAACAGTATATTGTTTATTCCTGCAGTTACATCTTTGTGGTGATTCTCAATATTTCCTTAGGACAACTTCCTGGAATTGGAATTCCTGGTCAAAGGGTTTATATTTTTTTTTGTGTGGTACCAGGGATTGAACTCAGGACCTTGCACTTGTGAGGCAGGCGGTGGCACCACTGATCTAAAAAACTGGCCCAAAAGGTTTATACTTTAAAAAAAAAGATAAAATACAAAACTATCTTACTTTTCTCTCTATAATAATGTGATTAAAAAAAATTAGTCAGGGATGTTGGTGCACATCTGTTGTCCCACCTACTTGGGAGGTTGAGCTGGGAGGATCACTTGAGGGCAAGAATTTGAAATTAATCTGAACAACATAATGGAATCATGGGGGGCTGGGGGGGGGAGAATACAGACAAGGAAAAATTCCCCAAGTTTTTCCAAATCTTTTTTTTTTTTTTTTGGTACTGGGGATCAAACTCAGGACCTTGTGCTTTCAAGGCAGGCGGCAGAACCACTGAGCTAAATCCCTGGCTGTTCCAAATCTTAATAATAAGATGTGTTTAAGACTTTTGCTCTGGTGCACATCTGTAATCCCAGCACTCAGGAGGCTGAGACAAGAGGATCACCTCGAGTTCGAGGTCAGGCTGGGCCACACAGTGAGACCTTGTATCAAAAAAAAGAAAAGGAAAAAGACTTTTGCTCTAAAGCATCTTGGCCTTTTTGTATGTGCATTTGTGGGTGTGGGTGTGTGTACATATAATGTGGATTAACTTTGAATATTTGCTGATGTCAATGATTTGCATTCATATCATTTTTATCAATCACATAGTATTTCACTGTATGTTTATCCTTGGCATAACCACTCTCCTATTTTGGGAAACTAGATTCCTAATTTTTCTTTTTTGTTTGTTTGTTTGTTTTGTTTTGTTGGTACCGGGGATTGAACTTGAGACCTTGCTCTTGCAAGGCAGGCGCTGGAACCACTGAGCTAAATCCCTGGCCCCCTAATTTTTCTTAAGTATAAATAACGATCTAATAAAGGCACTTGGAGAAGCATCTTTGTTTCTTGTCCACTCTTATTATTAGGCTATATAGTAGTAGCCTTGCTGGGTCAAGGGTTTTCTCACACTGAGCAGCATCCCAAGCCCATTTTATTTTTTTATTTTGAGACAGGGTCTTGCTCAGCCACTAAGTTGCCCAGGCTGGGCTCAAACTTGTGATCCTTCTGCTTCAGACTCCCAGAGTGCTGGGATTACAGGCATGTGTCAAGGGGTTTTCTGATGTTAATATCCTATTATGTCTGACTACAAGTCTAAACACTGAGTTGGCAGAGGCCCAGCCAAGCTCCACTGATGTCTAGGAAGGCCCTGCAGTCTGTGGAACTAGGCAGAGAGTGTGTGTCAAATCTCTGGTTCTCCAGGTTGGCTGCTCAGAGCAAGGTCTTGGCCTTGAATAGGGCCTTTGCCCAGAAAGGTGCATCTGTGCTTCCAGCTACTCCAGAAAGCCAGGCTTAAAACTAGGCTCCCAGGAGCTGAGCACATAAACCAGTTGCCACTAGCTCTCCTTAGCCCACATCTTAAATATTTGGACATAGCATGTACCCTTTCCATACCTGCAAATCCTTACTTTGCTGAGACCACAGGCATTTTGGGAATGCACAGAACAGGTTACCAAAGTCTCACTCTTCTCAGGAGGGGAAAGGTGCAGCCAGGACATGGCAGGGTAGTTGGAGCCCAAGGACTGTAGAGCAGGTATGAGCTGCTGGCTTCCTGGGCATGAGCCCTGACTGCAGGTCTGAGAGGCACAAAAAGAGGCTGAGTATTAGACCCGGTGAGGGGCAGACTGGAGAGCAAAGAAAAAGATGGCCAACTTGGAAGGCCATACCACATGGCTGAGTGCTTGTAGTAGGACAGGATGGGGCAGCAGTGGATGGAAGAATAAATCCAGAGACCTGTGGAGGAGGGCCTGCCTGGAGCCTCCTAGGGTTCTGGTGGCCAGGCTGGCCTGGGACTGTGTCACCCCAAAAGTGCCTTTCCATCCTTCACTGCACTGTCCCATTTTCTGGGTCTTGCTGCATTCAGACCTAGGAGAGGAAAGATCCAGCTGAAAAAAAGGTAAGCTTAGTACTAGGAGAGGGAGGGGGAAGAGGAGCCACTCAAGAGAGGAGGCCATGCCATCCAGGCCTCTTGATCAAGTGTCTAAACCAAGACCCCTCTTCCCGGTGTCAACCCAGAAATGGCTGCAAGAGACCTTCAAGCCTGGAGAGGTGGTCTTCAGGCAACACCAGGTCATTCTTCTGCATGCTATAACCCTTTGCAGTTTTCCCAGTGTCCTCAATTCTGGTCTGAGCAGGTGATGGTCTTGGAGAATCCCAGTCTATATGCACATGCAGGTGCATCCAACGATGAGGAGACCAGACAGATCTGGATGCTAGCTGGAGATGAGGACCCTACACTAGGCTCAGACATTTCTGTTCCTTAATTCTTGTTCCTCATTGATTTCCTGCATTTATTAATCCACTCAAGTATAGTCGAGCCAATCCATGTGAGATAAGGGAATGGTGCTGAGGATGGAAGCCACTCAGCCACTCAAGGTACTTCCATATTTGATAGGCAGCCCAGGGAGACACTTCTGTGAGCAATTTCTCTACTCATCCTTCCTCCCATCTTGGTCCTTTTTTGCCACTTGATTCAGGTGGGGTTCAGCATGCTGTGGCCTCTCTCCTTCCCTCACTGTGTTCTGGGGCTGTTGGGAGTGGAGGAGAAATGGGAGGATGATGGTGTGCTTCCCTCACAAGCATCCGTCTGAGCCCAAGCATGATTGAGGATGGGGGGGCGGGCAGTGACCTGTGAATTGTAGGTTATACCCCCACCAGGTGACACTGAGGTCAGAAGGGTTTGAAGAAAGGATGGAAGGACACCCTTGGCCCCTTCTGCTCAGGGGAAGAGGGGCTCAGAGAGCAAGGCTCTTGCCTGAATGGTCTAATAATAAAAATATTAATAGCTAACACTTAAGAAAGCACAATACATACTTGCCATTGCCCTAAACATTAAAATTCAGTACTTCACTTCTGGTCATAGGAGGTGGATGCCATTCTTGTCCCCATTTTATAGATGGAGAAAATGAGGTCCAGAGAGGTTAAGTAACTGGCTTAAGATCTCATAGCCAGAAGGTGGCAGAGCTGGATTTAGAGCCCATGATTATCACACAGAGCCACATATGAATCAGGCTTTATACCATACAAGTTTTGCCAAGCCATCCTTGGCTTCCTGAAACCTTTCCTTTAATAGCCTGGACTCAGGCAACAATCCCCAGTCTGTGCTGAGAGAGGAAGTCAGAGACTCTGTTTCTGTCCAGGAGAGCACACTTTCTGAGGGCAGCATTCCTGGTAGCCTTTGTGGCTAATAAGTGCTTGCAATGTGAATAGCTGCTCAGTGAAGATTTGCTGAATGAATGGACAAGAGGTGCCCTGTGCAAAAGCGGGTGACAAAGCAGGTGTGTAGTGCAGTTGAGAGAGTGGCCTGGTGCATTCCCCACCTGTGGAGGAGATGGGTGATGCCTTCCTTCCACTGTGGTGCACTGGTAAACATTCTGGGGTTACTTGGCTCTGTTATTGTTACCACCCAGGAACCCCATTGGGATTTGATTGAGCCTGGGTCTGGCCAAATGTCGCTCTCTCCCTACTGCATCTTTCTAAATGCTTCTAAGGGCCTGCTGAGGTACCAGCCCTGTCCCCTTTGTCCCATGTCAGGAAGGATACTCTATTGACACCTGGCCTTGGCCCCAGCCCCAGCCTCAACCTCTGGGACTGCTATTCTTAGTCCCTCCCCAAATCACTCATCTTCAGGCATTTTGTCTCCTAAACTTGCTGTGTCTCCATAGGAACCAGGGAGGGGGGTACAGGAGGGGGAATGGGAAAGGTCCTCCCCCACAGAAGGGAACCTCATTTGGGGCTTGTTGGGAGTGGCTGGCAGTGCATGGCAGAGCTCCCCCCACTGCTCCCCTCCTCTCCTCCCAGACCCCTCCTTGAACAGCATGTTCCTCCGACCGTTATTTTTAATGGATTTATCCTGCCACTTAATTTATCTTGCATTGTGATCAGATTTAGCCAAGAGCGCTCAGCACACTGGGCCTGCCTGCATACTCATGAGCCAGTTCATTCATGCTGCCCAGAGAATGCTGGTGGGTGGCCGTGGGCAGCAGCCTGGGTCTGTGTATGTCACCCGCAGTGAGGGTGAACCAAGGCCAGAAGTCAAGGGCCCAGACTAAAGCCAGGCAGGTAGTGTGCACTACACTGTGTGGGGGTGGGAGGTCACTGTGCCCAGGCTCTGGAGCCAAATCAGCTTTAAATATTTCTCTGCCATTGCTAATGAAGTCACTTCACCTCAGTATGCCACTGCCCTCGTTCATGGGAAGGATAGAATGAGATCATACACATAAACTGTCACAGTGGTGACTTAATAGCTTTTGTTGTCACCATTACAGTTAGTGCTGAGCAGTGGTTCCCCACAGTCCCAATTGCTGATGGAGGAATAAGGCACAGGATGGTGCAGAGGACTGTCCTAGAGAGAAGAACGTGGGGCTATTTCTTTCCAGCTTATGCCCACCTGTGGACACAAGCTCCCCTTGAGGGAGCCTCTGGAGGCCTGAAAGGTAGGAGGAGTCCAAGGAAGCCATCCAGTCTCTCAGAAGGGCCACGGGATCACCTGGTATGTGCAGACTTACTGTGGGCCAGCAGGTACACAGAGAGGCTAGGACTATGAGATACTCACCTTTGGGTTCCTCTGGCCCCTGAAAATTTCCATGTAGATACACTTCACTCATTCAGCCACTTTACCAATGCCAAGCATACTACCATGTTCTCAAGGAGATCTCATCCTATAAGGGAGGAGAGCCCAAGGCAGAGTGGTCAGGGCCTTCAGATGAAGCCAGATCAACTGCTGTGAAAGTCTAGAAGATGAGGAAGTGATCCCAGCTGGGCAACAAAGAAGGTTTCCTACAGGAGGCAGGGTTCAAGCTGAACCTTGAAAATGTGGCTATAAGAAGATAGGATTAAATAGAATGGGCATTTGGGGCCTAAGGGACAGTAGAAACAAAGGCCCAGTGATGGGAACTCAACATGG
This sequence comes from Heterocephalus glaber, assembly GCF_000247695.1. Next base: position 3,209,270 of record NW_004624842.1, on the reverse strand, counting down.
AAGGTATCGGCCAGGTGCAGGCTGGAGATATATGGGCTCCAAGTGGAGGGGTCCCAACTTCCTTCAAACATTCAGAGACAGGGAGCCAAAGGAGCCACATCTGTCCCTCACACGCATGGGTGCACACAGAGGTCACATACCAGCTTGCTAGAGAAAAGAAGAGAGCTCCTGCCCTGGATTTCCTGATTGATCTATAATTAAATCAGAATACTCCATGGAGCCACGTTGTCATCAGAGAGCTGGCGAAGGCAAATAGTGATTTCTCTGCTCACCTAGAGTCTTGCCAGGTGGCTGCAGCCCAGGGCCTGATGGGTGGCCTTCAAGAGCAAGGGGCAGGCACAGGAGGCCAGGGCTTCAGCCAGGAACAAGAAAATCATCAGCTCATACTTGGCCATTTACAGAGTGTTTCTGTCACTGTCTCTGTTAATCCTCATGACAATGCCATGCATTGTGTATAGGGGGTACAATTATTTACTCCTGTTTTACAGATGGAGAAACTGAGGTGCAGAGTGCAAAGGGTTAGCTGGCCTGGTTAAGCATGCAGGTTTTAGAATCCAAACATCCTGAGTACAAAATCCCATATGTGCCCCTTGCCAGTGGTGTGACCTCAAGCAGATTGCTTACTTCTCTATGCCTGTTTCTTCATCTGTATATTGAGTTCTAAACTCTATGACTTTATAGTATTTCTGTAAGGACTGAGGCAGTTCACACAAAGAACTCAGCACAGTGCTTGGTGCTTGGCAAGTGTTCATCAAATGTCACTACTTACCATTATACTTTGAGGTAATTTTATTTCTTCTCATCTTTCTTACTAGAATGTGGGTTCCGTGAAGACAGAGACCATGTCTGTCTGGTTTATAGCTATAACCCCAGTACCTGTCACTAGTGTTCAGTAAGTTACTCTCTGAAATAGCATCTGGAAAGCTGAAAGTGGTGTGTAAATATAAGATATTATTTTTTCTATGTGTGTTCTGCCTTGCTCTAAAAAGAATTCAAGAGCAAATATTATTATCATCATTATCTTTGTTATCACTGCTATGTTAATGTTGATCCTGTTATTCAGAGCTGGTCTTTCCTTAAATGGGCTTAGGGTAAGGGACTTAGCTCAGTGGTTCTGCCGCCTGCCTCGCAGGCGCAAGGTCCCGAGTTCGAGCCCTGGTACCAAAAAAAAGAGTGAATTTCAAATGGGCTTAGGGTAAATCTAGAAATATGCAAGGAGTCTAAATTTGTAGGTGGTTGCTAAGAGGTGAGCAGGAGCAGGCTCCTGGAGGACACTCTGGAGAAAGCTGCAGAAACCTTTGGGCTAGGTAGTGGGACACAGCTTGGAGGTGGGGGCTGGAAGAGTTTCTTCTTGGTCTTGTCCTTTGGAAGGTTTTGGACTTTCAGAGACCAGAAAGGCTGGATATGCAGCCTACCTAAAGCAGATGAGAGCTAAAGGAATCAGCCTTTGACAATTCCTAAGGCATTTCGGGGTCATGATTATCTCTGGGACAGTGATTTCCAAACCTCTCCTTCGGGATCTGAGGCTTCTTACACAAAAAACTTAAAGTCCTAGATTCTCTAACTGATTTACTTTCAGCATAACCAGTTTGAGTGGATTCAAACTGGTCCCTGTGACCCCTATGACCCCCCCACCCTGGTTGCATTCTTGAGTAGAAGATAAAGGAACAGAGTTCTCTGGAACTCACAGAACCTGGAGACTCTCTCACCTGTTCCCCAAGCTACTGTGTAACTGATGACTGTCAACAGTCACTGACCTGCGGACAGTGCAGTGAATACCATGAGCAGAGGCTAGTGTCCTTGCCATCTGCCCTGCTCATGGCCATTTGGGACTTTTCCCGGCTTTGCCTGAGAGCCCACTCAGCTGAAAGTGCCAGGGGCTTGATTCTCCCAGTGGGGTGTGAAGAGAGACCTCCTTGACCTTCAGTGGGACAAGTGCCCATAGTAGTGACTCACATATTAGCTTCACTCCTTTTCCTGGCTCATTCCCCCTCATCAGGAATAAACTACTTCCCTTATCCCAGCACCTGGATTTGGGAAACCCAACCTGACACACACTCCTAAGCTGCGGGTGCTTTACCACCCTAAATTAATTTTTCAGAGGTATCAAAGTCAATGGATACCCTTGGGAGTGCATCTGTCATATCCAAAGTGTAGGGACCTGGAGCTCTAGGTAAGGGGAAAGCTAACTGCCAGCAGATGATTCTGGTACAAGAAAGCTGATGGAAAATAGAAAGACAGATGCCAGAGAGAGCTCTGCATTGAGGCCAGCTTAACCCCCAAACCCCTTGTTATGAGTCAGACACAGATCCTGAGCTGAGGTCTGTATTGCACTAGGGAGGCACTGATTTATTTTAATAGTCACTGATTAAGCATCTAGTGTACAGTGAGGGTAGGAAAGGTAAATTAGAGAGCCAGTATGCTTGCCCCTGGGGAGGTCATGGTCTGTTGGGGAATAGATATGTATCAATGTATGGATGGAGAGTCAAGATGAGCTGAAAAAAAAAACTTGACAGGGCTCAAATAAATCCATTCATTTAAGGCATAATTATTAAGCACTTATTATATACAAGGCACTGTGTTGGGCCCTGTGGGTGGGACAGAGATAGGTTACAGTCACATACTACTCAGGAAAATCAAAAGGTAACATCTGACGTTTATTAAGCTTTGAGTATATGGCAGGCTCAGTAGGGTGTATCCCATAGTTTACCTCAATTCGTGTCATAACAAACCCATGAAATGGGAGATGTTATTATCCCCGCTACATGGAAGTGGTCCAGAAGGCCATGCAACTAAGTCCATGCAGCTCATGAGTGGCAGAGCTGAGCTTCAACATAGATAGATCTTCCAGATTCCCAATCTGCTACACTATTTTTTTCTCCTTGAATCAGACCAAGGTCTGTGGCTTTTGTCTTTACCCACTGAGTGAACCACTTTTAAAAAGAACAAAACCTAGAGGCAAACCAGGCCAAGCTCAGATGGAGCCAGAACAAGCTTTTGCTGCAGTTGAGCTCTTGCTCAGAGGCCCTGTCTCCTCAACAAGGGGTCTGGCCTGGCCTGTGACCTCAGTCTGTAGGGAATCCAGGACACCTGGAAGCTGACCTCATTTCACCCTGAAGAGCCAGGGAGGGGGGCTTAGTAGAGGCCCTTCTCCCTGTGCCCCCAGGTCTCAGATATGGACTGACACAGGGTTCAGTAGAGCCCCTTCTTCAGATCTTCCCATCACCTCCCCAAGGGTCACCAAAACAGGGCCTGACTAATGGTGAGAGAATGTTCTTTTTACCATGACTGCCCCTCAAAATCACCCTACAGCTTAGTCACAAAAAACAGTCCTGATATGTTCACAGACTCTGAGTCTCTGAACTCTGAGCTCAGTGGGGATGTGTGCTCCATGATGTTAGAGTCTCACTCAGGAAGATTCAGTAGCTGCAGGTAACTTGGTAGCTGGAATTATCTGCAGTATCTTCTGTCACATGTCTGGCAGCTAATGCTCCCTGGGGCCTCAGCTGGGTTGTCAGCCATCACAGTACCATGTAGCCTTCTATGCTGTCTCTCTCTGAGGGTATTGGGCTTCCTCACAGAATGGAGGCTGGTTTCCAAGAGCAAGCATCCCAAGAGGGCCAAGTGGAAGCTGTATGGCCTTTTATGACCTGACTTTGGAAATTACATACCCTTGGATCACTTCTGTAATAGTCAAAATATTATCCAAACAAAAGATAGGGGGACATAGACCTCACCTCTTGATGAGTCTAATAGCATGTGAAGTTACAGATGTTCTTATGGACATCTTTGGTCACATAACTTAGTACAAACATAATTGACAACTGAAGACAGTCAGTGGGAGTTGGCCATCAAGATCAGGAAGGAAGGAAGCGGAGGCGGGGCAGCCAGCATTGAATAGGGCTCAATCCAAGTGGATGCCAGAATAAGTGTGGATCAAGGTTGACTTCCGAGATCCAGGCAGCAAGCCTGGAGGTAACAAGGCAGAGCTTGAGCTGCATGCAGAGCAACAGGCATTATTTTATATGTTTATCTGCTGCCCCTTCATCTGTCCAGCCACTCTCTCGACCATCCATTCACCAACCACTCCTCCACCCGTTTATCACTTATTCAATTGCCCTGGCAACCTATATATCTCATGACTTCACTATGATTCAGTTTCCCCATCTATAAAATAGGGATCATAATATAAACTTCAAGGAATTGCTTCAGGATTCAATTAATTAATAGATATAAATTGTCTATAGTAGTATCTAGCACATATTAAGTACCCAGCGAATGTTACCTATTATCATTAACATTAGTACTACTCTAATTGCTATCTAGGTATACATTCATAAATCTATCCACCCATCCACTCTTCCATCTGTCTCTTCATTTATTCAACAGTACAGCTGAATCATACACACATTTAACTTATATGAATTCAACCATATTCTTAGCAAAAAAGAAGGAAGGGAAATTAATTTTTCCTTTTGTATGGGGGATCAAACTCAGTACCTTACGCCTGCAAGGCAGGTGTGTGGTGACACTGAGCTAAATCCCCAGCCCTAGGGAAACTAATTTAAAAGGTACAGTTAACTCTACCGGCCATTCCATTCAATGGATGTGTACCCTGGAGAGCACACGAAAGCCAGATCATTATACTGGAACACGTTGCTGAATAGGATGTGAAAGCTAAACCTCATACACAGCGTTTCTGGGGTAACTGATTGGATCTTATAGGGTAATTTTAACTGTTCATGTTGCACAGTCCATGAAACTTTCCTATCTTCCATATGGGAGGGGACCCACCTCTCTAGGATGGACCGGCTGGTTCCCTGGCAGCGCAGATAGGGAAGGACCTGGTCCCTGCCTCAGTACACTCAGCTCAACTGATCATTAGTGTGTAATACAAAAAATACCACAGCTGTGCTGAAATCCAAGTCTACATGAAGTTAGGAAAGAACTATGGGGCAAGTGACTGCTAGCAATGGGGTGGGAAGAGCATCTGGTGGGTCTTAGTGAATGTGTGACCTTAGACAAAATCTTAAGGGATGAGCACACACGTTGAAGACACTCAAGGAGAATGGCTTGCTAGGCAGGACGAAGGGCACATTATCCAGAGACAATAAAGGACATTGAGAAAACATCAAGTCAAATGGGTAGGTACGAGTGAGGGACAGGAGTCCGGAGATGTTACTGGGGCTAGGTCTAAAAGTCCCGAGTGCCAGCTAAGGGAGTGTGGACTTTATTCTGCAAGGGGCAGCTGTCAGGGGAGAGGGTTCAGCAGAAGATGGTAAAGTCCAAAGCGATATTCTCAATAGATCCGCTGGCCCCTGCATCCCTGCATGAAGAAAGGACAGAAAGAGAAGAGTCTGGAAGCAGGAAGACCAATGAGGGAAGCCGAGTCACATCCAAACTTCTAACCAGTACCAGAAGCATGGGGCAGCCACAGAAGAGGCTTGGTAGTAAACAGCCCTGGAGAACTTAGGGCCCAGTTATTGGGCACATTTCCCACTTTGAATCTGAGGTCCAATATATTGCCTCATAAGGTGTTCTGAATCCAAGCAACAGATGAATCCCATCAGGGGCTAGCTAGAGGCCTTAACTTCTGGTGATGAAGCCTGCCTGGTACTGGACAGGACTCCTCATTGGACAAATAGTTTTATTTATTTATTTTTTTACTTTATTAAAATACTGAGTTTATTTCACATGTATATTTTTGTCTCCCCACCATCTCCATGTCTGACCACCACTACTACTATATCCTATCATAACATTCCATACATACTTAAAACCAAGCAAAGGGTGGAGTTCCATCTTTAAAAACTAAACAGGCATTTTGGACAACACATTCTTGGCAATGGAACCTAAACAACATTTATCAAACATGGTAGGGAAAGTTCTCACTTTGCATTATAAAAAGGACAGCCAGATATCAACTGTTACAGAAATGAAATAAGATGGAAAATTTTAACAAGCTGTTTGAATTGTTTTCTTTTCTTTTTTTTTTGGTACCAGAGATTGAACTTGGGTCCTTGCACTTGCGCAGCAGGCGACGAAACCACTGAGCTAAATCCCCGGCCCTGAGATCTAATGCCTTTATTTTTTTTGGTACTGGGGATTGAACTCAGGACCTTGCATTTGCAAGGCAGGCAAGGCACGCACAGTACCACTGAGCTAAATCCCCAACCCTTAAATTGTTTTCTTAAAGAGACTTCCTCCACTGCCAGAGATCTTGAAGAGGCTCCTGGTCAGTCATCTGGAAGCAATTCTTCACATAATTGATGAACTTGGCTTCCATTTTGGGAAGAGAACCACCCTTTTCTATACTTGCTTGCGTTTTTGCTTTAATGTCTTCTACAGAACTAGGTCCTTTGGGTGTTTTAGGAGTCTTCTTGTTTTTTGAAGGATTCTTGACCTTTTGATCTTGGTGTTGATAGTTTTGAGTCTTTTCCACTCTGGTTTGATTTTTGTGTGTTTTTGGCTGGAGTAGCTCGTATCAATTTCCCCACTGGTGCTTTCTCTTCAGCTTCCTCATCATCAAAATCCTTGCCATCATCTTCATCATCAGTGTCGTTGTCATCATCTTCATCAGCCGCTAGTTTTACTTTTTTCTGTGGAAACTTGCTACCACTTCCAGGGGCAGATCACTTTCCAGATATACTTAAGAGTTTTACATCCTCTTCCTCCTCCTCATCATTTGATTTTGCATCTTCCTCCACAGCCACTAAGTGCTGTCCATTAATATGCACAGGCCCTGAACCACACTTCAACCTTAAGACAACAGGTGGTGTAATTTCAAAGCCCCCAAGAGAAATCATTGGCTGTACAGACATTTTCAAAGTTCTCTCTCTTCCTCTCTCTCACTCCCCCCACCCCCTTTCTTTTTGGTACCGGGGATTGAACTCAGGACCTTGCACTTGCAAAGCAGGTGGCAGAACCACTGAGCTAAATCCCTGGCTGGTTGTTATTTCTTTTTAAAAATGTATCCTCTTTGTGGTCATTTCTACTGAATCTGAAGCTTCATGTCTTTTATCAGTTCTGAAAAGTTCTTTGAATACTTCCTTTCCCCCACTCTATCTAGCATCTGTTCTTGGAACTAAATAGACATTGTTAGACCTTTTCCTTCTATCTTCTATGCTGGTCATCTCTCTCTGTCCCTCTCTCTCTCCCCGGTCCTCCCTTCTTCCCCTTCCTCCTCCCTCGCCCCATCCCCCCCAGTTTCCTTCCCATGTTCTGGCCAGTTTCTTCAGATTCCAGGTTACATTTTGTTGTTGTTGTTTCTTCAGCTGAAGTTCACCTACTATTTGACACTTCCAAGAATTTTTCCATTTCAATTACTATATATATATATGTATTTTTTTCATTTCTGAAAGTTTGGCTTGCTTCGTTTTCAAATTTCCTGTTCCTTCTGTTAAATCTCTTGCTTCTTATTAGTTTAACCTTCCTCTGTTATTTCTCTAAACACGTTGAATATATTTATTTTACATTGTGACTCCTACGATGCCAATTTCCAAAGTCTTGGAGGATCTGACTCTGTTGCCTGCTGTTTCTTCTGTCTAGCTCAGTATGTCATGTTTCTTGAATGCTTTGAATTTTATTTTAATTCTCATTTGGACCTGTGTCTGTGGGAATTCACTAAAGACTGGACTGAGTGTTTTCTTCCAGGAAGATCTGATTTTACTTCTGTTGAGCATCTTGGAGCACCAGACTTTATTTCTTATTTTATACCTTTAAAATTTGAGCTATATCTTACAAAAAGTAGAATTCAGGGCCAGGGATTTAGCTCAGTGGTTCCAGTACCTGCCTCGCAAGCCCAAGGTACTGAGTTCAATCCCCAGTACCAAAATAAATAAATAAATAAATACAAAAAGTAAAGTCCAAAGCCAATGTGGTGGCACATGCCTATAATACCAGCACTCTGGGGGGCTGAGGCAAGAAGATTGTGTTTGAGCCATAGCTCAGCGCAAATGCCTTGGTTTCAATTCCCATTACCCCTCCCCAGATAAAGTCTATGAATCTTAATACCATGGCTTGATGACTTTTTTTGCAAAACATTTAAATTTGTTACTGAGGGAAAAGTGCATTGATCTTCCATGTACATTTTAATAGGTATACATCCATGTAACTCTGATCTGATTTAAGTTATAGAACATTCTCAGCACTCCAGACAGTTTCTCCATGACCCTTCCAGTCACCTCCACCAATGAGGAAGCCACTCTTTTAACTTCTACAAGGTCACTGATTCACTGTGAAATGTTTTACAAACAGGCCCATGTATACTTCTTTTGGTTCTTATTTTTTTCCCCCCTTCCCCTGCTCTCCCTTCAACCCTCCCTATTTACAAAGACTTTGTTTCCTTTTTTTCATTTTCTCATATTACTTCCATTCCCTTCTTTCCTTTCCCCTACCCCTCCCACTTCCCCGTCCCCTTTGCCCCTTTGCTTCCTATTTCACATTATCTATTATACCTTTTAGTCCTTATTTGCACTTTCAGTTTCTCACACTAGAGAAACTATTCAGTATTTACACAT
>NW_004624842.1:2991682-3190334 GCF_000247695.1 Heterocephalus glaber | reverse complement strand
GAGTCCAGGTGGTTGAATATCAGATTGTTCCATCTTGTTTCCCTTTGGTGTTGCTGTAGGTGATCCAGAAGTCTGTTTTTGAGGCTTGTTTATGTGTCTTCTCATTTCCATGGGGAGCGGGGGGGAGTGTTTCTGGCGCCCACGCGGCTCACCTTCTCTGCGCTAGGAGCTTTCTTCTGGGTGCTGGGACTGGCTCAGCTTTGCCCTAGGAGCTTGGGATGGTGGTGGGGGAGCTTCCTTCCAGGTGCTGGGACTGGCTCAGCTTCTCTGCCCTAGGAGCCTGGGATGGAGGCGGGGAGCTTCCTTCTGGGTGCTGGGACCAGCTGAGCTTCACTGCCCTAGGAGCCTGGGATGGAGGCGGGGAGCTTCCTTCTGGGTGCTGGGACAGGCTGAGCTTCACTCCCACCCCTAAAGCTTCTGACTCCTTGAGTCTAGGGTGGGAGCAGAGTATTTACATGTTTTACAGGTTCTGATGAGAAGGATCTGCAGACCATCACTTTGCCTATCACTGCTACAGATGACCTTGGATGAGTACTTATACTTCGCTTCTACTCTTAGGTATTTATGGGCAGAAAACATGTCTTCTGTCTCTTTGTGGATCAGCCCACAAACATAGAAAGTGCTCCCCAGATTTCACTTTACTTGTTCACAGTTCTGGATGGCCTTCTCGAAGACCACTGGGGAGAGGATCAAAGTCGCACAGCACAGACTGGCTGGCATAGGCCCAGGTCAGGAGCCATGGTACAATCCACACAGCAGCTCTATGAGGGCTGCCTGGCAACTTCCAGTCCCTTCTCTGGCTCCCAGTAGGAGGATGGAACTGACAGACAGTGAGCAGTTACCCTCTGCCAAATGCTGGGCTGGGGGATGCGCACAGTATCTCGGGATTACAGCAGTACAGCAGCTAGGCCCTTAATTTCACACATGCACAACACAGAAACCCAGACACCCAAGTTTTTCTGCCCCATGGGATAGCACAGAAGAGGCAGAGGGCTTACCAGTTAAGGAGAAAGTGAGGTAATATTTACTGCAGGTCAACTCAGTGGCCAGTGCATTGTTCCAGATGCTTCCCCCTCCATGGTCTCATTTAATCCTCACAATTATCTTGCAAAACAGATCTCATTTTATTCACTTTAAAAGTAAGGTAAAAGCCTCAGAGAGGTTATACAATTTCCCCAAAGCCACACAGCTGGAAAACCAGAAAGCTAGGGGCAGTAGATAGAGCCTCTGGTGATCTGTCTGTCTCAAAAGCCCGTGTGGGTTCTGCAGCCCAGCTCTGACCTGTGACATGTCACAGCATGTGTGCACAGTTTGCACAGCACATCACCAGCAGAAATGAGAGAGTAAGTCTCAGGATTCCAAATGCCTCCAGCTCCCTGCCAATACCTAACATTTTGTTTGCTCAGGCTTCCAGGGTCTGGCCCCTGCACACAGATTGGAGACTACATCTGGGGAAATTATAGTGCACAGGAAGGGGGGGTGGGCAGGACCTTGGATTCTGGAAAGCAGGCCTTGGTGGCATGGCTGGTTCCTGTCAGGTAACTGGAAGGTGAGGGTTTGTGGTTCATGGAAGCGTGACTGTCCCCTCCCTCACGCCACCACACTCCCACCTTTACACACTCTCCATGGACAGGCTTTCCGGTCAGGGACATGAACACAGATCTGGGGGCGGCTCACAGAGATGTGCAGGATCAGATTCAAGATGACACACCAGCACATGCAGAACTGTACCGCGTCCATGCCCAGACTCACCCACAGAGCAGGCAGATGTACACAGAGGTCAGCCAAGGACCCCATGCTGAGGGCTGCTCAAGCCCACACTCCCACAGCCTCATGCAGGGTGTGGAGGGCACAACCTGCACCAGCCACTTTTGAGGTACCTTGGTGATTGTCAAGAAGGATGGGAACAGTGGGGAGTGTTTTCTCCATCAGTGCCTTGCCCTTCTACCGTGGAAGGAAACCCACTGTTAGAAGGGGCTCTGGCTCCTTTCCCATAGTTTGTCCTTTCCCTGGGCTCAGCTCAGTTCCCTTCTGACCCGAGCTTAGAGGCATGGGGTGGGGGAGGGGCGAGAGGAAGTGGGTGATCAGGCCCAGGAAGGGAGGGATGAGGTGGAGAAGGACCCCTCCTGAGCTGCATGGAGGTCAGGAGGGCTGTTACTTCGCTGTGCTTAAAGGCAGCCTAGATTGTGGGAAGAAGGGTCTGATCCAGCTGTTGCCAGGACTCCTGGTTCTCAGGAAATGAAGCTAGGGACCTCAGCGTCCCTGAAACGCTGGAGGAGGGGAGAATTGAGTGGTCAGCAGCTAGGGTGACAGAATTTGGGAGACTCAAGTTTGGCCAGTACCAGAGGAGGCTGACACCTGTTATGGTACCCCTATGAACTGTCCTTCCCCCAGGTCAGGCGCCCAGACTGAGGTGCTTCTCTGGCTCCGAATCCTTACTGAAGAGCAGGGGGCAGGGTGGGAGTGAAGGGAGGCGATCTGCCAACGGGACTGGACAGGGACAGGGAAGCTAGCCAGGGGAAAGGAGGTGGGAAAGGGAAGTTTTGGCGATGACTTCGGCAATTTGACCCCAGAGGAATGGTTTGGGTGGGGGTCCCTCCTGCTGCCCCGACCTGCTCATCTTAGTAGTGGGCAGCCTGCTGCATTCCCACCCTGCCTCCCCTCTGCCGTGCAGGAAGGGGGCCAGTGCCCGCCTGACCACCTTACCGTCTGTGGCGGGCTTCCCACGGTCATCTCCACGTAGCAGCCCTGGCCCGACTTGCCCCTCAGGTTGTCCACCATCTCCACGAAGCTGCCCCTCCTGCCGAGCTCCTCGTCAGTCTCCCGCGGCAACCACAGCCCCAGGGGCGCCCCTGCCAGGCAGCTGCGCAGGGGCAGTCGGATGCTGTGCTGGGTGCCGTGGGCAGGCAGCACTCCCGAGCCCAACCACAGCAGGAGCCAGGGCAGGGCTGGGGCCATGGTGGGCCCGGGCCTTCTGGGCTCGCTCGGGCCCACGTCCGTCCCTGTTGCCTTGTCCCTAAGTATGGGTGGTGGTGGCTTCTCTCAGGAGAGGGGGCTTGGCGGCATCAGGACTCCAGAGCCTGCAGGCCCCTCAGCCAGCCCCCGGGTCCAGGCGGTGCAGAGCGGGCAAGAGAAAACTGCAGAGAAAGAGAGGAGAGCAGTGGCTGTGACCCGGGACCCAGCTAGAGGAGAGCAGTGACTGTGACCCGGGACCCAGCTACATCTGGACGTCGGCAGGCAGCCTCAACTGCGGGCTCGGGCCCCTCTAGGGGCTGGGGGGGAGGGTGCGGGCAAGGCAGGGTGGCTCCCGATACAGTCTGGTTCTCCTGGCGGGGCTGAGGAAGTGGGAAGGAGCCGGGCCTCTGGGTTCCTGCAGCTGTGTTGGCTGCTCAGGCCACCATAATCCAGCTCCCAGCTCCCAACTCACAGCTCCCAGGCAAGCAAGGGAGGTGGAAAGACTTGTGGCCCATTCCTCATTCTTGAGGTTTGTAACCTGCTCGCTCGCTCTCTCTCGCTGTCTCTCTCCCTCCTTTATTTCCTCCACAAACCCAACTTTTGCGTTTGTGAATTTTCAGATCCTTTTTTTTTTGGTACCAGGGATCGAACTCGGGACCCTGCGCTTTCAAGGCAGGCAGCGGAACCACTGAGCTAAATTCCCGGCCAAAGATTGTTCATTGTTGCCTGTAGTCAGAGGATTTGTATCTTTTTGTTGTTGTTGTTACCTGGGATCGAACTTGGGTCCTTCTGCTTTTGAGGCAGGCAGCAGAAACACTGAGCTAAATGCCCGGCCCTTTTTTTGGTTTTTTTGAGGCAGGGTCTCCCTTTGTAGTTCAGGCTGGTCCTGAACTCACTATGTAGCCCAGGCTGGCCTCAAACTTGTGGTGATCCTCCTGCCTCAGCCTCCCGAGTGCTGGGATTACAGGTGTGTGCCGTCACGCCTGGCTCAGATCCATTTTAAATTGCAAATTTCAGCTTGATTTTTTTTTCCCCCAACTCTGGGGAATCACTGTGAATTTTTTTTTTGCACCACATCAGTACTTAAAATTCAGGCCTTCACTCCATGGGAGGGCTAGTCAATGTCCACAACTTCTTGGGATACTTTTCTTTAATCCCACCCTAAGCCAAGGCTGTGACAGATACCACTGCTTCTGTGAATCAAAATTTAAATTTTAAAAATCCACCCTGTCATCAGTGTTATAGCCTTTCTTGAATCCATAATTTATGTGGGGTGATCTCGGGCTCATTTGGCCCTCTGGCCTACACAGGTTGCGGGTGTCATGTGACCTGAGCTTGGCATCCCACGACTTCAGTACAGGCTTATCTATGTGGTCTTATGTTCTTGCTTTGTTTCTGGCATGAGAGGATATCTTCACTTTCTTTAAGATTTATTTATTTCCAGCCAGGCATGGTAGTGCACGCCTGTGATCCGAGCACTCTGGAAGGGTGAGGCAGGAGGATCACAAGTTTGAACCCAGCCCGGGCAACTCAGTCACTTAGCAACACCCTGTCTCAGAATAAAATAATAATAAAAAAGGGCTGGGGATGTATCTCAGTGTGAAGCCCTAGGGTCAAAAAAATCCATTTCCATCTAATTTTTAAAACATCTAACATTTTATAAGCAGAGAGATTTTCGTATTTCTTACCAAAGGGCCTTTGCATTGGCTGTTCCCTCTATCTGGAATACATCTTCTCCAGATATCTACAAGAACACTCCCTGTATTCTTTTCCTTGGATATTACCCCATCAGTGAGTTCTACCTGACTGCACTATTTATCTATTTAACTTTATATTTTTATTGATATATGTTTGTAATACTTGATATTTACATGTTTTGGGGGTATACATATATCCTATTTTGATTATTTTAAATCCTTTTCCCTTCCTTCTCTTTCACTTCTCTATTTAAAATTAATAATCTGCACCAACTCTAGCACTTTCAATGCCTCTTACCCTGATATACTGTTCAAATAGAACTTATAACCACTTAATAAACTGTGTCATTTACTTATTTCTTATGTTTGTTGTTTATCAATCAGTTTCCTTTGTTACATATAAGCTCCATGAGGGCAGGTTCTTTATCTGTTTAGTGCTCTGAAGTCTCTGAAAATTTTGGAATACTGTCTGGCACTTCTCAAATTAATTGAATGAATGAAACTTTTTTTTTTTAAGAAATAGGAACCCAGGCCGGGGATTTAGCTCAGTGGTTCCGGCGCCTGCCTCACAAGCGCAAGGTCCTCAGTTCAATCTCTGGTACCAAAAAAAAAAGAAAGAAAGAAATAGGAACCCTCTGAGGAGGGCAGGGGGAGTAAAAGTGATCGAGATGCAATATGTATGTGTATCAACTTCCCATGGTGAATGCAATTATTATGTATTGCAAACATGTACTAATAAAAAAGAAATGGAGCCTTTGAGTGAGAAGAAACAAGGGTGTAGACAGGGAGAGGTACCAGCCAGGACAGAGCAATTAGCCCTGGCTCTGCCCAGCACCTGACAACTGACAGTTATAAGTATCCTCGTTGTCTCCTCAAAGCCTCCCCCCGAGCTCAGGTGTAGGTGGGACAGGAGAACAATCTGCATTTCACAACACTGTTGGCCACTTTCTTCTTCTGAAAGTGGGGTCCCCCCAGTTTCTACTCCACATCATTTCTGGCTTGCTTTCTGCTTCTCTGCTCATGTCCTTTCAGCCTCTTTTGCCCAATCCATGAAGTTTATCTGCCAATGATTTTCTTGTCTCTCTCAAGACCCTGCTGGTGATTGAGTACCAGGCCTTTCCTAGTCAGTTTTTCATACTTTGAGTCGAGGTCTCACTGAATTGTCCAGGCTGGCCTGGAACTTACAGTCCTCCTGCCTCTGTTTCCCAAGCAGCTGGGATGGCAGGCATGGACCACACACCCGACTCAAGACCCTATCTTTCAATGACCTTGCACACCATGCCTTTGATCATTCTTTCTCCAACCCCATCCTCTTCCCTGTCATTTTCCTGGACGTCAGTGTGTGTGTGTGTGTGTGTGTGTGTGTGTGTGTGTGTGTGTGTGTGTGCTACTGGGGTCTGAACCCAGGGCCTTTGCCCTGAGCTACATCCTCAGCCCTTTTTATTTTTTAATTTTTAGACAGGTTCTCATTAAGTTGGTAAATTGTCCAAACTGGACTCAAACTTGTGATCCTCCTGCCTCAGCCTCCTAGAGTGCTAGGATTGCAGGCATACACTACCACGACTGGCTCCTGGACATCTTTTTGCAAGCCCCTTGGTGCCTGGGAGGCTCCTTAGGTATAGGAGACAAACCTTGGTCTTCAAGGCAGAATACCTGGCCCATGCCACTCAGTGAGCCCTTGGTTCAGTCATTATTACTCTTGTACTCTTGGATTTTCCCTCTGAGGGAAAAAAAATGATGTCTCTTCATCAACCTTCACAGACAGGGTTGTCAGGAGGTTCCAAGGAGACTATGGACTCACAGCTCTTCATAAACTGTAAGGCATGGAGCCCCCAGGAGGCACAGCACTGCGTGAAGTCCCCAGGTGGCCTTCCTCCTCCTTCCTCAGCCCAGCCCTCCCATCCTGAAGACAGCCCTACCAGCCACTCCAAAAACCAGAACCTCACTTTGGTCTCCTCCTCTTCCTTCACGTCTGCCTCCTCCAGTTCCCTCAGCAGCAGCTACTCATTCTGCCTCCTTGGCATCTCTCCCAACTTTCCCTTCCTCCCCCTTCCACACTCCAGTGCAGCCCAGGCTCCATCAGCTCTCCTCTGTTCACTTTTTTGTGTGTGTGTGTGCCAGGGATCGAACTCGGGACCTTGCGCTTGCGAGGCAGGCGCCGGAACCACTGAGCTAAATCCTCGGGCAAGCTCTCCTCTGGATATCACAGCAGCCTCCTTTCTAGCCTCCCTGCTTCCTGTCTCACCCTCTTGACAGCCCTCTTCCACACTGGCCACCAGAGAGGTCTGCACGAAACTATGTCTGATCAGCCGTCCCTGTGCTCTGAGCCCCATGGTGGCTTCCTTTTGGATTTCAGAGGAAGCACTTAACCCTTGCACTTGGTCTCATGTCTGGTGCTCTCCCTGTCCCACACTCGAGGTTCTTTGCTTCTCCCAAATACCCCTTCCTCTCCCTTCTGCCAATGCCAGGCCCCTCCTACTTTCCCTGCCACCGCAGTCATCACAGACCCTATAGTAAAGCCTGTACTGCAGGGCATGGGTAGGCCCAGGGCACTGCAGCATGGGAGAATGAGGCAGGGCATAATCTAGATGCACACAGTGTGCACTGGTATCAGCATGGTGGTGATACTGTTTCTGCCGGAAGTCTTTGTGAAAGCCTCTCCTCTCCTAGGCTGAGCCAGGAGATGTGAGAGCTGCCTCTAAACTCCAGGTGTGGACTACTAGTGGGGTCAACCGGACAGGCTGTTGGGGCGGCGTCACTGGAGGATGTCCTCTATGCCATGCTGTGAGCGTTTTCACTAGTGCTCAAGCAGGTGGGATTTGGGTGTCCTTTGCTTGCGATGGTGGTACCTACCCTTGTCACGTCAGCCTCAGGGCTGGCTTGAGAGGGCTAAGGCTACAAAGGGGATGAGACCTATCTCTACACTTCCTTTCCTCTTTCTCCCTACTCTTAATACATGACAGTACTTTGCATAGGTCTTCAGAAGGTTCTTTTCTGCCCATTTTAGTATAATTTGGGACTTTCTCCTGGACTTGCCACTTCCTCCATATGCGTCCTTCAGTACTTGAATTCTTTGAACTGGGATTTCCTCTCTGGGGCCATTGAATGCTACTGACTAGGGAATTGGGAGGCACAGCAGAAATCCACACCCCCACCCTCAGCCTCTGCTGCTAAGCACAGGAAACAAATGGGCCAGTGGTCATGCTTTTTCTCCACCCTCTTCCTGCCCCATCCTTTGTGTATTTCAATGGAGAAGACCTTGTCTTATTTGAAACTGAGTCATTCTTCCACCCTATTCGGGGCCCAGGCTGACACACCACAGGTCCCATAAATGTATTCTGAATTCACTCAAGTAAGGGAGGGGTATTGAGGAGGATGGCCAGGACATTCAGACCTGGGTTAAGGGCAGGACTTTCCTTCATAGTCCCAAACACCCCTGTGCAGTATGTTACCCAGGCTTTGGCCTCTGAATGGGACTGATCCAGGTTCAAATCCCAATCCTGCTCTCATTTGCTGTGAGATGAGGGCAAAGGGACATCAGGTCTGCAGGCCCTGGCTCCACGTTTACAAAAAGGGGGCAATCCCCGGCTCCAAGTGTATGGCAGAGGTCAGACCGCACAAACAGTAGGTGCTCAGGAAACAGGCCCCAAGCTGCCCTCCTGCTTCTTCCCTCCCTCTCTCCTTTCCTTTCTTCCATGTGAGAGATGTCTCCAAGGAAACAGGAGGAATTATTTTAAGAAAAGAGCTGAGGGCTTGGGTGGGAGCAGATGGTGGCTTGGGCATCTGGAAGGCAGAAGCAGGCTGCTCTGGCCCTTCAAGGAGACAAAGGACCCAGGTGTTCCCCCATCCCAGGGCCTGGAGGGAAATCCATATTGAAGGGCAGAGAATAAATAGTTTTTGCATCACAGAGCAGTGACAGAGTGCTGGCTGTGGTTGTGTTTGCCTTTTCAGGTGGCCCTGAAAAAGTCCTGTTGGCCTGTGGGTGAGGGGGAGGATTGCTGCAGGGAAGGGGCAGGGAACAGGCAGCACTGGGGGTGGTGAGTCACAGGTCCAGAACAGTGTGAGTGAAGGCCAGGGTGCTCCTCAGCTGGGCACAAAGTCATTCATTCATTCATTCATTCATCCACTCATGTTCATTCAGCTCATCTCCGCTGAGCCCCTCCCTGTCTCTGCCAGGCAATGACCACACCTCATTTCACATCCTCTCTGGAGTGGCCTTGTGAGATTTTTGCCCGGACTGTACAGATGAGGAAACCAGAACTGAGAGGAAAAAGGAGCTGTCCAAGTTCACGAAAAAGTCAGTTTTTTCATTTTCTATAGCTCTCCATCTCCTTCGGTAGAAGTTCCTGCTCCTGGAGAGGACCTCAAGGTCATCCATGATCCACCATGATCCACCTCCTGCTGTCCTTTCTGGCTTCACCTTTGCACTCAAGGATTCACCTCCATGGGCTGCCAATAGTGGCTTCTGTGTGCCTGTCTCGCCTCTGGGTCTCTGTGCAAGACACGACACTGGAATGTCCTGTCCTGCTCTTGCTTGTTGGGCTATGTCCTGCACAGCTCAGGTATCATTTACTTCTCACACTCTGTGAGGCGCAGCTGGGGCCCCTCACAGATGCTGAATTCTCTTGGGTTCTCTTGGGTTTCCTCCAAAGATGAGAGACTCCTAGAGGCTGGAGATGTTGCTCATGCACTTCTGTGTCCCCAGTGTCCAACTATGAATGAGTGAGTGAGTGAATGAGATGAGGAACACTGGGATTTCCACTTCGAGCTTCAGTTTGTTCTCCAAACATTTCTCAGGCACCTCCTCCATGCCAGGCCTGGTGCCAGCCCCAGGGGTAACGACAACTCAAGCCTCGCCACTTACTTTGTGGTTTACATTGTGCTTGCACTGTAGAAGTCAGTGCCACCCTGCCAAATAGGCATTTGTGCTTGTGTCCATTTTCTGCTTGAGGAAACTGAGGCCCAGTGAAGTTGTGTAAAAGTTGGCAGAGCCAAATTAGAATTCAGGCCTTGCCACTCCAAAGCCCACACTCCTTCCACCTGGGAAAACAAAACAAAACAAAACAAAGCAGAGAAATTGTCATGAACACTTGGAACATTTGGAAAATATAGGAAGGAAGGAGGAAGGCAAATCTCATTGTAGCATCTTGCTCCAGGATAAATCTCACTAGCCATTTGGGCATCTTCTGCCTGCTTTGGCTGGGCCCATGGGTCCAGGATAACATAGACACAAGCGGCACAGTCATGGTGAGAAACCAGGCTGTCAAACGCCACAATTTGAGAAGAACTCAAGGTGGCCCCAAACCTCAAGGAGCTACTTTTAGCTTTGTGAGAGAGACAGAAGCAAACAGATGTGTCTGAGTTTGAGTCTCCCAAAAGCAGACCTAAAATAGGAACTTGAGTATAGGCAGTATTTGGGAAGGGTCCTAGGAAGCAGGAAGAAAGGGTACCGAGCAAGATACAGGGGAGGAAGAGAAGGTCATTAAATGTGGATTAGCAAGCAGGTACCTGCTGTGAGCCATTGGACTCTATCCTGCCGGATGTCATCTGAGGAACAGTGGAGAAGACCCCCAGAACTGTCTCCCCAAACGTTAGGAAGCTGAGCTTTTGACCTCCTTCCCTGCGAAGGATCAAAGGTTATCCTGGAGGCAGTAACTCCCCTGCATTTCCAAGCTGTCCTGTTCTTAGGTTGGGCCAGCTTCTGCAACTTCAGAAAACACCATTAGGTAAAGAGTGGAATGATCCACATGGCTGCAGCTGCAATCCAAGACTGGCACCTAAAGTATCTGCTATACACTGTTCAAGACATGGCATGTCTTTGTTCTCATAAAATATCTTTTTTTTTTCTTTTGGTACCAGGGATCGAACTCAGGTCCTTGCACCTGTGCAGCAGGAGGCGAAACCACTGAGCTAAATCCTTGGCCCTGTTCTCATAAAATATCTTGAGGATGAAAAACTGGGAATAGGAGTGGGATGCAGAAGTCAGTCAGCAAAAATTTCCTCTGAGTAGGTGATAGTGGAGTTTAACTTTGAAAGGTGAGTCTGCAGTAGGGGAAGAGGCATTCCAGGTGAAGGCTGAGGTGTGAAACAGCTTGTCTTTGGGAGAAACTGCAGAGCTTGTGCCTGAGTCATGGGATTTGACCAGAATTGACTTAGGAGCAGGTAAAAAAGCTGAATGGTGAAAGGCTTTGAATATTAGGCCAAGGATTTTGAACTTTATCTCCAGGTGCTAGGGAGCCAATGCAGTGTTCTGAGCAAAGGAGGGGCACAGTCAGATCTGTGCATGGGAAGATTTATTTCTCTGGGACTCCTGTGAGGATGAATTGGAAAGAGTGATAATGGAATGGGAGCCTGGAGAGGAAGTTCTCTGCGTGGACCAGAACACCCTATGAGCCTTCTCTCCTTTACACCCCTGAAGGGCTGGCCCACCCTGTCCAGATGCGTGATTGCCCTGGAGAACGGTACTGGGGCTGGGCATTCCCCAGGTTCATCTTGACCAATCTAGACATTATCCGGTTTGGTACAAACCAGATCTCATCATTACCTAGTATAGTCACTACCTGGATTTGGTCATTACTAGAGATGGTCATTGCCAAGGGCTGGATGTCATCTCCACTAGGAAATTTTTTGGCTTGAGTCAGTCATTCCATCCTCTTCCAGGATAATTCCTGAAGCCCACTGCTCTGGCGCCTGCATGGTCTGAGCTGGCAGGTCTGATAGCAGGAGTGAGGAAGATCACTGGAAGCCCATGGTCTCTTCCCTACCACACTGGCTGCCTCCTGGCCTCTGGGCTGGGTCAGGCAAATGTGCCTGAGTCCCACAGTTTTTGCACTTCCTCCACTCAGAGCCGTGATCATGCTGATCACAGGCTGTGCTGGTATTCATTGACCCTTTCCCAAACAAGCCACATTGTATTCCACTCTCTCCCCATTTCCCTTTGAGTCTCTATCTCTGTGATTCCCCCCTCACCTTTCTGTTTTTAAGTTATGGAACTCAGATACACACAATTGAGCTACATAGAATTCATGACATGCTCTCAGCATTGGCCCATGGGTGGGCCAATGTATATGATGTGATATAGTCAAAACATGCCATAGCATAGTATATGTACCTGTGAGTTCCAGCCCACCCCAGTAACTAAAACAAAACTAGCATCTGACATCTCCTCGATGTGGTCCCCACCAACCCCCCAGAGCTCTACTAAGGGTCACTAAGATTCTGAACTTTGATTTTATCCTACCCTGGTTTCTTTATTTTTAGTTTTATCCCATGTATGAGTACCTACACAATGTTTGTTTTTACATGTGTATTGATTTTACATTAAAAGGTACCATATTGTTTATAGTCTTTTGTTTAACTCAATACTGTATTTATGAGAATTTGCCTGTGTTATGCATAATTGTGATTCAACCATTCTGAAGGCTGTGTGTGACCATACCACTATTTCTTTGATTATTTATTTTCCCATTGATAATCAGATTGTTTTCAGGTCTTCTGCTGTTACAAACAGTGCTGCTGTGGATATTCTTGTGCATTTCTCCTAATGGGCTGCAAAATGCAGTCCAGGCAACAGCAATCTTGGCATCCCAGAAACTCATTAGAAATGAATGCAGACTCTTGGGCCCTGTCTCAGACTGGCTGAACAGGAATCTGCATTTCACAAGACCTCTGGGGAATTCATTTGTACCTTAAAGTTTGAGAAGTGACGGATGAGTGGCCAAGGACACGTGTGCACATATGCACAAGTGGAACTGCTGGGTCACAGTGCGTGTGCCAGCTCACCCTTCCCCCAGGTGCATGCTGATCTGCAGTTTCACCAGCTTGGGTATCACTGACTTTGTCATTTTTGCAGGTCAAATGGGTATGCAGCACCCTTTCATTATGGTCTTGGTCTACTTTTCCCGATGATGAGTGAGCTCAGGCACCGCTGTGCATATTTCCTAACACAAGTGTTTCCCTCTCTGTGAAACACCTGTACTTGTTTCTGCTATGTTTTCTTTATGGCTCATTCCACTCAACCCTGCCTTTGCTTGTGCTGTTCTCTCTGCTGGAAGTCTCTTCCCCCTCACTGTCCCTTGTCAGTTCTTCCAGGAAGTCTTTCCTGACTGCTGTTCAAGCTGAGTCTCCTCAGCCTCACAGTCAAGAAAACTCTGCACCATCGCCCCTTTACTTCATCTCCTGCAGACCTGTTCTCATTGAAAGACTGGGAACCGATGTGCTTTGGCCCTACAGAGGTAAAACTGTTCCAATACAGTTGCCATACTGTTGAGAGACTTTTTCTTCTTCAGAACCCAGAACCTTTGCACTGAGCTATATCCCCAGCCTTTTATTATATTTTATTTTGAGAGAAGGTGTGTCACTTAAGTGACTAAGTTTCCCAGGCTGGGCTGGAACTTTCCATTCTTCTGCCTCAGCCTCCCAGCATGCTGGGGTTACAGGTGCGTGCCACCACACCCAGCTGCATTTTTATTTATTTTATTTTATTTTTATTTTTTATTTTTTGGTACCAGGGATCAAACTCGGGTCCTTGCCCTTTCAAGGCAGGTGGAGGAACCACTGAGCTAAATCTCTGGCCCCCAGCTGCATTTTTAAAAGTCTAAATTGCTGGTTTCTCTTGAAAACAATGAAAAGATGTGACTTTATTGGGCCTCCTTTCAATAGCAACAATTAGCTGGTGTGGACTGTCACAGTCCCCACCACTCCATGTCACACCCTGTCCAGGTCCTGCGGGCATTTAAGTTTGTGACCCTTGTCTAAGCGTGGCCGTTGTTGAGTCTTCTAAATCTCTCCCAACCTTCACCTCTTCCCTGTAATCCTGTCCTTGCCCTACTCAGGCCTTCACACCTCTCCCTAGACTATTACAAAGCCTCCTTGACCATGTCACACATCTGCTCAGGCACCAGTCATGCCTCCCTTTCCCAGGCACAAAAAAGTCATAGAGAACAGCATAACAAACACCCAAGGATCTACCACCCAGCTTAAGAAATACACAATTTGCCTCTATTACATTCCTCCCCTCTCTCCATCAGGGTCACTACTCTCCTGAATTTTCTATTTATCACTCCCATGAGTGTTCTTACATTTGTACTACATATGCATGTGTCCCTAAATAATATATAGTGTTGCGTTGCCTGTTTTTCAAACAAACTTTATATACTCATCACCAAGCTGTGTTTTCTTTTGCTATTTTCATCTAACAATATCTATTTTTTATTTTTTAAAAAATGTTTTGAAGCATTAAATTCAAACAAAGAGTACACAAATCCTAACCATATGACTGAATTTTCACAAACTAAGTCAACTGCGATTTTGAGGTTTATCCTTGTGGGTGCATATAGCTTGCACTCACCTGTTTTGAAGATTATGAAGTGGAGACAGCTCCCCATTGTCTGAATTCACTACTTACCCGGGGTGCAGATGATGACATTTAGGCCATGTCCCGCTTTTCACTGTTACAAATGGCCCTGCTATGAACATCTGTGCACGTGTCCCTGGGGCCCCTGTTCCAGAGGGAACGCCTGCTCGTTCACCAGGGCCACACAGTGCCAGGTCACTGTCAGCAACTGGCTCCCCACTGCTCCGGCTCAGTGGAGAAGGATTTGCCCACCTGCTCCTCCCTGCTCACACCCTGCCCAAACCCACAGCCCTCTCTCTGCCTTCCTCCCCAAGCTCCAAACTTGCCTCTCCTTCCCAGCTTTGCTTTCGCCAGGAAGCCCTCTTGGGCAGCAATGGTCCTCTTGTTGTCTCCTCTCACAGTTGTCAGAGCCCAGGAGACAGACAAAGCCTGTGCAGACTCTGGGGAGAGGGGTATACGTTCTTGAGAAGGGAGGCATGGGTGGACCAATAGAGAGTGTGAGGAGCTAGGATACGAAACTGATTGCTCTGGGTCTTGATGGGTGAGTAGGAGTTTGTCTGGTAGAGATAGTGGGAGGGCACTGCAGGCACAAGAAAGGCAGAGGCTAGGCACTGGAACAGTGGTTTCTGGGATGGGGCAGTGGATGAGATGGAAAATGGGCTGTGAGGAGCCTTGACTGCCAGCCATTAATGTTGTTCTGACTCTTCTGCATGCTGAGTGGGAGCCAGGGAAAGTAGGCACATGCATTTGACACCTACTGAGTGCCAGGCACAGCAAAGAGCTTTCTTACCAGTTCGTTATCTCTTTGGTTTTTCAACTCAAGTTGGGGATAGATAACTCCCTGTTGCCCTCATTTTATAGGTGTGGCTACTGGGTTCAGAGAGGAGTCTGTGATCAGAGCGCCTGTGCTCAGCCCAGGTCTGACTCTAGACTTTTTAACTCCAGTGCTGCCTGAGACAAAAAAGTAGAAGAGGAAGAGGGCTCCGCAGGAAGGGGTCACCAGGAGGGGGCACCCATTCTCAGAAGCAGGAGCCCCAGGAAGGAGAGTGCCTCCTGACTTCCGCGTTATGACCCGGGCCACTCTGTTCCTCCCTGACCCTCAGTTTCCCTCCTCCACAGTGGAGAGATAGTAACACAGGTTCCTGCCTGCCGGCTCCTTAGCTTGTGGTTCAAGTTCCCGCCCTACCGCGGCCCGCACTGTGTGACCTTGTTCTAGTAGCCTACCTTCTCTGGACCTCCAGCCGCAGATTTCCAAGCGCTCTTTGGCTCGCGACAGAGCGTCGACAGCTGCGGAGACCCTCCCGCTCCCCCCGGGTTGCGGGGGCATGGATGGGGGTGGGGTGCCGGGAACCGCGCAGCCCCGGCTCTCTCCCAGCAGCCCCGAGCCCGCGGCCGGATCCGCGCCTGGTTTTGGGCGCAGCCGTGCGGCCCCCTCCCCCGCGCGCATCTCCCCGCCCCCCGCCCCCTCCCCGCCGCTCTCGGGAGCCGGGGCCGCGCGGCTCCTCCTCCCGCAGCCGCATCTGGGGCGCCGCGCCGGCCGGAGGAGAGGTATGGGGCGCCCGCGGACCGGGGCCGGGACCGGGGCCTAGGCGGGCGGACCTGTGAGCAGACCCGGGCGGCGACGGCGGCGCAGCTCAGGGCCGAGCGGGCCGAAGGCGGCAGAGGGGCCGACCGCAGGTGAGGACGCGGGGGTGGCGCGCGAGGGTCCCGACCCCCTTTCTGGGGCCGGTGCGCTCCGTCCCTCAGCAAGACCCCCGAACCCGGGTCTCCTCCCGGACAGACCTCCGTGAGCCGGGGGCGGCGCTGGCGCAGAGAAAGCCCCCTCCCCCTGCCGGTTGCTTCTGCTGAGCCTCGGTCCGAGGGGCAGCTGTACGGCTGGGAAAACCCCCGGCTCTGGGTGGGATCGTCCCATCCAGGTCTCTCCAGACCCTCACCCCGAGGAGGGGCGGCGGTGCTGGGCCCTGGAATCCCCTGGCCAGGGCCGGACCCCGTTGTGGCTTTTTCCCGCGGACTTCCCCGTGTCACGGGGCTGTCAAAGCTGAGAAGCCCTCTCCTCAGGCCTGCCGTCCATCCGCAGGGCGGCCTGGGGATCGGGCAGACCCCTCCCCTGCCGGGCCAGCCTTGAGCTGGGGAGAGCGGAGGCTCTGCCAGCGGCCGGGGCTCTGCTCCTTTCAACCCAGCTGCCTCGGATCCCGCCTCGGTCTTCCAGGAGCTGCCTCGCCGGTTCCCCTCTTCGCAAGCTCTTTCCTCGGACCTGGCATCTGGGGCGGGGGGTCCCCCTCTGCTGCATAGCGCCCCCTCCCTGTTTGTGTGCTCGGGAGGGGCCGGGCTGACCTGGGCACCTGGGCTGGGGGGGCGCTCACATGGCTATGGGAGGCCCCCACGTGCGGCGCCCCGCGGTAGAAGGGGCTCTCGTTCAGAGCTGGTGGGGATGGACCAGGTGGCTGCGGAGGCCAGCTGAGTCGGGATGTTCAGGGCCTGCTGGGAGGGGACACTTGCTATCTGGTCATGTGATGATCCTTGGCCTCTTTGGCCAAACCTGCCGCCTCTGATCCCCCTCCAAGCCTCTGTCCCTTGTCCCTCTCCTCCCATTCTTCCACGCTGCCTGTGTTGCGGAGAGAGGCTGTCACAGACTGTTGATACTGTGGGGGGAAATGAAACGGGGGAGGGGTTGTAGGTTGGTGAAGGCCAGTTGTGTGTGGGGGGGTGCCCTGAGAATGGGAAGTCCTAATGTTAAGGGACAGTGCTAATGAGGAGAAGGTTCCCAGCGTCCCCACCTGCCTGGAAGTAGCAATGACAGGGGGAAGGGCTGCAGGTCCCAACCCCAAGGGAGAGTGGACTACCCTGTTTCTCCCCCTTTCGTGTCCTCTGGGGCAAGGGGGAGGGTCCTGGCTCCCTCTGCCTCTGGGCCTTCACATGTTGGAGGGGGCTGTGTTTGCTGCCAGGCTGAATGTCGTGGCAAGAGGTTGTACAAGACAATCTGAGTCCCTGTTGGAGGACCCCAGTAGAATTCTGTCCCTCCTCCAGTGGCCACCACTCCCTTCTCTTTTCTACTAGAGAAACTGTGGGCTGCCTGGACCCTGGGGGGCCTGAACCAGACTCTGGTGGGCAGCAGGACTGAGTGGGCCACAGAGCTGGTACCCTGGCTGATTGGTGGCTGGACTATTGGGAGCCACCATCAGGCCCCAAATTGGCCTTTGGTGGCCACTCAGCAGCAGACTCCAAGTGTGTTCCTGGCAGCATCGGGAGTTCCTGGCTGTGCATGTGGGGCAGGTGTGTGTGCATTTGCCTGTGCTGTAGCAGGGATGAGTTAGGTCCTGAGTCCTCTTGGAACTGGGAAATGGCAGCTCAACTTCTGGGAGTGTGCCTGTGTGGGTGCATGGCATCCTCCCTCACTCCTCCCTCAGAGGCCAGGCCAGAGGGTACTGGGTGCTGGGGATGGTGGTCAGGGGCCAGCCTGAAGAGAAGGTGTGTGGCAGACAGGGCCTGATGGCTGAGTTATGTGGGACCAGGGGAAGCATTTAGCTGGTGCCGGCCTTGAGAGGGAGCTGCAGGTTGGAGGGCTGTGCCCGGGGCATGAGGCTGCCTGGAAGCTGAGTTGGTGTTTTTGAAGTGCACAGCACTTGGGAACTAAGCTTGGAATGTGTATTTTGGAGCTTTCAGAGGACTCAGTGACGTAACTTGTGTATCAGGGGCACCCACTGGCATCTTGTTTTTTGTGCAGTTTATGGCCTGCTGGCTTCATAAATCCCAGCACTATTATGTATGGAGAAATGATGTCCAAGGCACTTTACATGACAGAGAGCAGGTGGTCTCTACCCTACCATACATCTGTGATTAATGGAGACTCATTCATTCATTCATTCATTCATTTGTTCTTTTGTTCATTCATTAAAAATAGCATTCTCTGACTCCTGTACATTTAAACACTTCCATGTAAACATTCTGAAGTATAAATTTAGAAGATCTTAAATTCAGATTTAATATTTTAGAAGGCATGTAGTTAGTATTCAGTAAATACCCACATCTCCTAGCCTCCTTCCCCAGAACTATCTATGGTATCTAGCTGCACTTCGCCACTTACCTCTTCCCTCTTTGGCTCTGGTCTCCCAGGCCTGCTTTCAGTTCATGCTGGTTCAACTTCAGCCTCTCTTCCAGAAGAAAGCCTTCTTTGATGCCCAGGCCCAGATGTCCCTGTCACCATCTCTGTAGCCCTGAGGCCTCTGCTTTTACTGCCCTGGAACATGTTTCCTTCTTAGATGTGTCTTGGTGTGGTTGACATGGGAAGGACAGGGTTCCATCTTCATGCTGTTCCCCTGGTGCTGAGGACAGGTCTTGGCTTACATGGGCACTAGGTCCATTTGTTTTGTTAGAGTGGAGAGATGAGCATGATGTGAGCCACTCTGAGTGGAGGGCTAGGCAGGGGCATGGTGGGAGCCTTGGCCAGGCCCAGTCACCCACATGACTGTCCCTGTGGCTTCCTGCTTCTAGCTGGCTCCGCACACCCAGAGGCATTTGGCCAGGAACAGTGGGAGTTACAGGCCAGTGGCCTCCAAAATGCCAGTGGGACTGTGGGACCCCAAAGGCCTTACAAAAGAGCAAGGGGCCATGTTTGGTAGGCTCTGCACCTTTGGGGCATGTCCGTGCCTTTCTGGTCAAGCAGTTGCTTCCACATCAGGTCATGTACTCACATTATCACCCATTCATCTTTTATTCACTAGGCTACTGGTTTGTTCTTCTCTCCAATTCCCAGTCTTCCATTCCTTCTTTGGGCCAACAATGTTTCCTGGCCTACTCAGTGCCCAGGTCTGTGCCAGGTTTGGGGGCACAGAATCAAACTGGTGAGGAATTTACTATAGCCATTTACTATACCCATTCTGCCAGGCCCTTTGTAGTGATGGGGAGCAATGCTGTCCATATGCTGGAAGGGCATTCTGGAGGTTATGCCCTTGATTTGGGTTTGGAGGACTTGAGGATGTGGGTGGAGGGAGAGTGGGGAGAAGAGCCCTGCTGGCTGAGGGAACCACATGTATAAAGACGGAAGACAGCTGTGTGATCTTGGGAATGCAGGAGGTATGTGACCTGGTAGGAGGAGGTAGCTCTCCTGAGGATTACCACAGAGGGCTGGTCATGAAGGCGGTGTGCAGTCTTGGCTGGGTGGCCACTAGGTGCCAGAACCCTGTTGCTGACTTGCTCTGCGTCCTTGGATGAGATGTGTCCTGTCTTTGGGCTCCCAGCCTTGGACCTGGTGATCTCAGAGGTACCTTCTACCTTCGCCTATCTAGAGTCTGCAATCCTAACAGCCCAGAAAGGGAAACCTCAGGGCCCTGCTTCTTTGGGCATCCTTGGGGCTGTCACAGGATGGGGCTTGGTTTGTTCTGGTGTCTTTGGTGGGCAGCAGGTGTACTGCCCAGGGTTGGGGCCCACAGGGGCCTGGTGAGGCTCAGCAGTTCCTTCTAACAGATGACCTTGCCATTTAAGGGTGTGAAGTATCCGATTCAGGTGCAGGGAATACCTGTTATGTACACTCTCACTGGACACCTGTTGAGAACGGCTATCACTGGTGTGTGGGGCCAATGACAGGCCCACTCCTCACTTCCTCAGACTGCTGTGGGGCCTCTGAGACTCCCAAGACTAGCTTCCTTCTGTTGTGGCCTGTGGGGGAGGGGGATGCCCATTCTGTTTCCAGTCCTGCTCTGCAGTCTCCTGGAAACTACCACAGACCCAGCTGGAAGCCTTTAGGGTATGTTCAATAAACTCTACAGTTTGCAGAAACCATTTCATCCTTACCTTTACTAGCCATCTCCTGGGGTAGGAATGAAAAGGGACATTATCTCCACTTGACAGATGAGGAAACTGAAGCTCAGAGAGGTTGGGTGACTGCCCAGGGTTACTCCGAGGTTTGGGGTAGACCCATAGTCCAGGAGTCCCAATCGATGGTCCTGGGGGTGGCCATCATGTCAGGGCCTCTCTCTTGCTGATAGCACATCATTTCCCGAGCCAAGGAGTGGGGCCCAGGATCCTTCTGTGCTGGGTTTCGCAATGCCGCCTCCTCCCCGAGCTGTCTTGACGTGGCCTTTTCAAAAACCCAAAATGAATGGAAGCACATTTTGTTTGGAGAATTTTGCTACACCCCTCACCAGGGTTGGTTGCAAAACCAGGCTTGGGGATCCTTGCTGATGTTGATAATAATAATAATAACTGTCTCATTGGCTAGCACTTTTTAAAAATCCATCCATTCAACAAAGCATTATTGACCATCTCCCAGGGCCATGTATTACTGAGAACTGACTCCACATAACTTACGTTTGACTTTGCTTTCAATATCTATCACACTCTATTGTTAGCCCATTTTTGTAGATGAGGAAACTGGGGCACAGAGAGCTTCAGTAAGCTGTCTAAGGCCACACAGCTAATAAAGCAGTGGCACCAGGATTGGGATCCAAGTCAGTGAGAGTTTAGAGTCTGGTCTTAGCCCTATGTTCTGAGGATTATAAAAATCCCATTTGTCGACCCGCAAATGATGGAGCAGGGGGTGAACAGTGGAACAGTAGGCTGATGGGGATCAAATGTAGCAGACCCACTTCCTGGCTTTGGGGAGCCAGGGCATGCATACTGGAGGCTGAGCTCAGCCTAGTCTGAGTAAGCAACCTCAAAGCACCCCTGGAATTGAGTTGCCTCGCCCGCAGCCCCACGTGAATGTGAGGGTCATGGTTATGAGGCATGGGTCTTAGTAAGCACTCTGCTCCTCAGTCACATAGTTTTGGTAAGTAGGCCCATCTCTCAGGCTTCCCAGGGATGCCTCGGGAAGCTGACATGGGTGATAAGAAATGACTGACACTGGCAGCCTACTAGGGAGAGAGGACAAAGTGTCCAGTTCCTGGAACCATTCAGTGGAGTGCAGCGGGGTCAGTCACAGGGTGGCTCTGAGAAGGCAGCACTGCACTTGCACCCCTCTTCAGTGTGAGGAATCCTTTGCAGGCACCCTGTCTTCGTGTCTGCTTCACAGCCGGTTGGAGTGGCATGCATTGCGCCGGGGGCCATCTTGAGAAAGCACATGATGGGGGTGGGCTCTGTCCTTGGCAGTGTCAAATGGGGCAGGCATCCTGGCCTAGACATGGAGCACAGACTTACTGAGGCACTAATTGAGTGTCTACTGTGTACCCAGCACTGCACTGAGCCCCAGACAGGGGATTTTTGCACCCCAGATGCTGGGGCCAGGGGGTGGGCACTCAGCCTCTGAGTTCAGGTATTTTTCTACAGTGACGGATAAGCCCTCAGTGATGGAGAGAGGTGGGCCCCAGAGGTTTTTTCTTTGTAGTAGTCAGGAGATGGGTGCTGGGTATTTGGGGAGCTATGCTAAGAATAATGAGCTGGTTTGCTGCTGTGCACCCTTTGACTGAGTGCCTACACCTCTCTGGCCTCATAGTCTCCATCTCTTTGGCAGACGTAGGGTGGGGCTGTCTCTGAGGCTCTCCCAGCTCAGCCCTCTGGGACTGGAGGTGCAAACTGATCTGGGATTCCCTCTGGGAGGTCTTAGGGAGTCCTCACTGTTCTCCCCCCTGACTGCTGCCTGGCTTCCCCACTGCCCTGTGCCCACCTCATCCCACCCCAGCCCCTGCTGGAGGGAGGAGAGTGCCTTTCCTTCCACCTACTGTGGACTGACTAGGTGCGGCGATGTGGCTGAGGACTCTGGAGCACAGCTTGGAAATGGAGCTGTCCGTTCTTCCCACCACCCCTAGCTGCCTGCCTGCCTCTCTCCCCCCGGCTGCCACCAAGCCCTGCATTGCCTCGGCTCTGCCACATCCACTCGGGGGTGGGAGCTGGGGCCTTGCTGGGGCCCTAGGTCTGGCTGTCTGCCTGTGTGAGCAATGTATTCTGAGAGACTGGGCTCTGGGTTCTACAGCTGGCCAGGCAGTTTTGTAGTGACAACTGAGGGGAGGGTGCTGCTAGGCCTGTAGCTGGAGATGGCTTCAGAGGCTTTCGCCACCTGTGTTTTCTATATGTAGCCAATGGTTGAGGGAGTGAGGTACTGCAGTTATCCCCAACATAGCTGGTGGGTGGGTGATGGAGCTAGGATTTGAACCCAGGCGTGTGTGCTTTGGGCATCCAGGTCAGAGGCAGGCCCCAGGCAAGAGGCCATCCAGATGGCTGTGGCCTGCCTCTGTCCTCTCTGGGTCTCAGTTTCTCCATCCGTGTATCAGGAGTTGAGGGGTCTTTTGCTGCCTGCCCATATTTACACCCCACATGGCACTGCTGGGATTTTCTGGCCTTCTCCCTGACAACCTGAAGCTCCTGTCCTCAAAGCAGAGGTGTGGCAGCAAGCAAGGAGGTGCCAGCATCTCTTGCCTCCTCCAGGGACCTGCCACCATTGGGGTGTGAAAGATTCCTGGAAGACTGGGTGTGAGGCCTTCTAGGGACAGCATGGATGTGCAGAAGCAGGATGGCTCTGGACAGTCAGGGGGCCTTGGCTAAGCCACCCCTACCTGCATGTGGGTCTGACGTCTGGGAGATACAGGTGTGGACCAGGAGGTAGGGCTGCCCCCTGGGCCTCTCCCCACCATGTGTGTGTGTGTGTGTGTGTGTGTGTGTGTGTGTGTCGTGTATGCAGGGGGAGCATGTGAGCATATGGGGACATGTGTGGTGTATGTGTGTCTGGTGTGTGTGGGTCTCTTGAGGGGCATATGTAGTGTGTGACATTGCTCCCATTCAGGTCAAGCTTTTTGTTTGTTACCAGATCCTTGCAACATTAATGCATGGATTATGTAGACGTGGTCATCCTTGGGACTTACCTTCCCTATCTCCCTTTCTTCTTCCAAGTATTCAGTCAATAAACACATGTCAAGTGCCTGGACTGGGCCCAGAGCAGATGCTGAGCACACACAGAGAATGAGCTCCCATGCCTGCCCTGTGGAGCCCATGATCCTCTGGGGAGGTCTGCAGCCATTACCTTACCTCCCAGATGACTATAAAGGCCTGTCAGTGACAGGCACTGCTGCCACAGAGAGCTGCAAGACCTTAGCTAGTCTTCCCGGTCGAGGAGGGCCACCCCCAGAAGTGACCTGGGCTGAGACATGAGTGTGGGAGGGCATTGGCTAGGTGTGACAGCTCGTGCAAAGGCCCTTGAGGGGTGCAGTTTGAGGACCTGAGGGTTTAAACCTGGAAAGGGCAAGGAGGAGTTTGGTATGAGAATCAGAGCTGGCCCACTCGGTCCTGCTGGGCACAGGGTAGACTGCTGACATCTGAGGAAATTGAGGCTCAGAGAGGTAAAGCAGCCTGCCCAGGTGGGACTGGAAGCCTGGCCTGATTGGGGATTTGATCCCCAAGAAACTCCTGGATGTTCTGCCCTGGATATAGCTAGCTGAGCCCTGGGCCATCACTGAGGCTAAGTCATTTGAGCAGCTTTCCTGGGGTCCTGAAGAAAGTTGGAGTAGAGCTGGGCTTCCCCTTTCCACCTCCCAACCTCTCCTGCATGGGTGCTTCTCACTGTTGGAAGCAGGTAGCCACAGAAGGCTCCAGAACAGGGCAGACTCACAGTGCTCTCTTGCCCAGCCACTCCCAGGCCTTCCAGGCACTAGCATGCATTGTTGGCTGCCTGCCTACCTGCCAAGGCCAAGGCCAGAGCTGACCCAGTCTGCTGCCTCCCTCTGCTGATGCCAGCCAGAGCAGGGGCAAAGGCAGTGGGCAGCCTGGGAGGGGACAGTATGGATGTTGTCACCATGGCTCACCAGTCCTGAGGATTCCAGGAGCCAATTTTTTTTTTTTTGGTACGGGGGATTGTACTCAGGACCTTGCGCTTGCAAGGCAGGAACCATTTTTGAGGCTGGGTTTGATAAACAGGGGCCAGTGGGGAGGCAGACTCCTGTCTGAAGTCCTCGGGTAGGTCTGGGGCTTGTGCAACAAACCATCCTCCCTTCCCAAACATCTCAAACCTCTGGTCAAGATACCTTTAGCCTCCTACCTGAGCTTCTGCTCTTATGTCCTCCATACAGAGGCAAAGTGATGGATCCAGAAACCACACGGGCTGCTTCCACCTGTCTGTGGCCCAGAGCCCTCAGTGAGGCAGTCAGCCCTCTGTCACCTGCCTCTGTGCATCTCTGTACCTCTTTAGTGGTTCCCATCACACCCAACCTGCAGGTCCCCAGAATGACATGGGGTTTCTAGGGCACTTCATGTCCTATGGCTTCCCAGCCTCTGTGTGTGTGTGTGGAGGGATTAGGGATTGAACCCAAGGGCCTTGCACATACTAGGTAAGTGTTGTACTGCTGAGCTGCAACCCCAGTCTTTTTTTTTTTTTTTTTTTCTTTTGGTACCAGGGATCGAACTAGCCTTTTTGTTGTTGTTGTTGTTGTTGTTGTTTGGTACTGGGGATTGAACTCGGGTCCTTGCGCTTGCGCAGGAACCACTGAGCTAAATCCCCAGCCCTTTTTTGTTGTTGTTTTAATTTTTTTTATTTTGAGACAAGATCTTGCTACATTGCTCAGGCTGGCTTGAACTTGCAGTCTTCCTGCATCAATCTCTCAAGTAGCTGGGATTACAGGCGTGCACCACTGCACCCAGCATCCAGCCTCTGCCTCTAATGTTTCCTTCCTAAGACCCTGGAAGACCCTTCCTAAGAGTCTTCGGTGGTTAACTCCTATTTAGTATTTAAGGCTGGGCTCAGGTCTTCCCTGTCCAGGAACCCTCCCTCTCCTCCTATGTGAGTCCCCACATTCCCCAGAAAGTTGGACTGTGAGGGTCTCCTGACAACCAGGGTTCCTCCAGGGCAGGGGCCAGTCCCATGTCATCAGTGCCCACGATGGGCCTGGCACACAGTAGGCATGCAGTCAGGAGTGGTACAGGCAGGGCATAGCAGCAGGGTAGAGTGACAGAGCAGCCTTCCTGGGGGGGCACATGAGGCAGGTGCCTCACACAACAGCCCCAGCCAGTGTGTCCCACTGTACTCCCCTTTGCTCTCCCCTCCTCCCCACCCTGGCGCTGTGGAGTGCCTGAGGCTGGTGGGCTGCCCTCTGCTGAGCTAGCAGAGCCACCAAGGCTCTTTCCAACCTGGAAAAAGTTGGAGTTTGAAAATCTGTTTCCCAGAAAGGGATACTTTTTTAATTTTTGAAGCTCCAGATGTTGGGGGTTGATCTATTCCTGCAGCCCAGTGTACACCAACCGATACAAACACCTACAGAGTACCAGGGATTATTCTAGGCATGAGGGATAGTCATTGTCTAAAGACTGAAGGAAGCTGGGAATGGTGATGCGTGCCTGTAATCCCAGCACTCAAGGAGGCTGAGGCAGGAGGATCTTGAGTTCAACCCCAGCCTGGGGAACTTAGTGACTTAGTGACACCCTGTCTCAAGTAAAAAAATAAAATAAAATAAAAAAGAGCTTAGGATGTAGCTCAGTGTAGCCCATGGTTCAGCCACCAGTACTGACCTCACACCACCACCACCACACACACACGCAGATGGAGAGAAAGCTCAGTGCTGGTATACAGTAGGCTCTGTGGGTCGGTCATAAGGAGCAGCACCCCGGAGTGGGAAGGTTGGCAGCAATGCTCATCTGTACAGAGCAGGGGTCCTGGAGGAAGGGGAGTTCTTCCTGCCTGACACAGGTCTGTCATAACCTCAGGAAGTAGCTCCCACCCTTGGGTTTCTCTTCTGCCCATCTTCAGGCTCGCCATCTTCATTAGCTATCTATTCCTCTGGAACAAATGGCCCCCAGAGTCGGTGGCTTAAAGCAATAACACTCACTGAATCTCTCCTCACACAGAGTGTACCTCCAGGAGAGCCTTTGAAGGAATCCAGTGTAAACCCCTCATGGTCAGCTTAGAGTGATTTGGGCTCTTTCCAGGTGGCCTGGGTCAGAGCATGGCATCAACTTTCTCTCCAGTATGAGTAGTGACTCCGCAGGAGGGAAAGCAAGGCAGAGAGAGGAAGAATAACATTCCTGAGATCACCCAGCCATAGCTGGTGGGGTCCAGATTTGAACTCAGACCACCCATCCTCAGAACCCACCACTGTCCCACCTAGGGTGTGAGCAGATTGGGCAGGGAGGTTCCCAGCTGAGCAGGCCTTCATGGTCGTTTAAAATGAAGCATTCACAGCAATAGTATTTATGTACAGCTGTTTTAATGAGCAGGATTTTTTCTTTGATTTTGTTTATAATTGAAGGAGCAAAACTGAGTGAAAAGGTGGCATCTACCTCAGTCCCAAGGACCCTGAGAAGCCATAGGCTGGGCCTCCCTGGGGTGGCCACCAGTGGGCTTATTCAGTCTCAGGAAGAGAGTGGATTTTGAGGGGTAGTGTGAGTTTGAGACCAGCTTTGCTCACTAGCTGAGTGACCTTGAGCAGGTCACAGAAACATCTCTGGCCTCAGTTTCTCCCTCTGTCTTGCCAGGGATGACACTGTCACTGCCTGCCTTGAAGGCATGGTTCAAGAGTGAATGCAGCCCTGTATGTGAAAATACCTAGAACAGGCCCTGGCATACAATAGTGCTTAAGAAATGGCAGCTGATATTGCTGAACACTTGTGACCACCAACACTGGAACCCTCTGATGTCCCATCCTGGCCCCTAGTCCATATCTGTATCCAGAGAGAGGGCCTAGGCCTCCCTGTGAAACCAGAAACAAGGAGGGAACACTCAATATGCAGAAATGAGCTTATCCTCATTTTACAGATGGAGAAACTGAGGCTCAGATGTGACTTGCCTGAGAGCCTTGGGGATGGAGATGGGTCGAATCACAGTCTTCTTGACTCTGAATCCACACAGCATAAAGCTCTATCCTGCAGCATAATATTCCTGGGAGAACTTCAGGAAGCTGAAGAGAATTCTTGGAAACACCAGGGTCCCTAAGAGGCCTGGGAGCCAGGATGTTTGGACCCTGCTGACTTCCAGGCCTCTGCTGGACCCTGCTGGAGTAGCTTCCTTCTCTGTGCTCTGCCTCTGTGTTCCCACCCCCAGGCCCGTCCCTGTGTCCCCTCCCTCCTCCACTGGCCTGGTTTGTTGGCCCACATTCGAGGCACCATCTGGGTGGGAGGTCCGGCAGTAAGGAGCCTACTTGGAAGGGCCCAGATAGGCATAGTCCTGAGCCTCGGTGTTGGGCAGAGGGTCCCTCTGCCCCAGGGAAGGTGGCTGTGGGCCATTGGCAGGTGCCCTGGTTCTCCCAGTACTGCAGGCCTGTTTTGTGTCCCACCCTGCCTGGCATTGGGGAGCAGATATATTTAGAAAAAAATAGTCTGGTCTATACAGATTCTGCATCAACTATACGTGTCAGGGATGGGGGAGGCAGGGCTGTGAGCAGCCACACCTGCTACCTGAAGTCTCAGCCTCCCTGAGCCCTTTGCCAGGTGGCCTAGGACCCCCAGGGGTTCCTGGCTGTGTGAGGGGACACTAATCAGGTGTCAGGGTGGGGGCAGCCCTCATCTGACTCAGCCCTCAGCAAAAAGGTCTCCCTCTACACTGTCCCTGTCCCATAAGGCCACATTTCTTTGACCCTTTACCTCCAAGCCACAGCCAAACTCAGTCATTTGCCCTGACTGCCCCCCACCTCCTCCAAGCTACTTAGTCCTCCTCTGCCCCTTCTCGGCACTTGGAGAACTTTTCTCCCTTTTGTAGTCAGTTGGCAGGTGAGGATTTGTGCCAGTTGTGGACCAGGCTCTTGCTGGATGCTGAGGACATGAAGATGGGGGCCCTCAAGGTAGCCACTTGACAGTCCAGAAGAGGGATCTCAGATGTCGAAGATAACATTAGGACACCTGTTGTGATAGCATGAAGTCCTAGGACCAGGGGCACCCATGCTGGGGTCGAGATCAGGGACAATTTCTTGGAAAAGGGAGTAGTCCAAGCTGAGAGCTGTGGATTAAATTAGAGTGAGCCAACACCTGGGGACAGAGTAGACATTCCTGGCAGAAGGAACAGCATGTGCAAAGGCCCGGAGTTGAGGGAGACCCTGGCTGAACACAAAGTGCAGACCAGGAAAGAGGCAGGGACTGGATCTTGCATAGCCACAAATGACAGGCTGAGGGCCTTGCCCAACCTACCCTAGGCACTGGGGAACTGTGGGCAAGTTTTCAGCAGGGCTGTGGCCCAGTCAGGTGCATGCAAGACTTGGGTGACTGGTCATTGGTTCACCTGATGCTCACCAGGCTGCCCAGGCTCCCACAGCAGATGCACTGTGCCTGGCCAGGTGGGAATCAGAAATAGCTCACATGTGTTCAGTGCTTGGTGAGGCAGCTCTCCCCTCCTCAGTACATTTTATCTGCGCCTGCCTGAGTCAAGGACGTCTTAGTGCCTGGAATCTGGGTGACCTTCTCCCTTCCATTTATTAAAACATTGCCCACTGGGGCTATAGGTAGAGCCAGGAAAGTGTGGGCAGGAAGGGGGAGGAGGGTTGTGGACCCAAGTCCCCCAGGCAAGGGAAACATTGAGAGCTTGGAAAATCATACCTGCGCACTGGAACAATATCCAGCAGGAGTATAAAGATCAGCATAAAAATCTCCTGGAATCAACCTCTGCTGGTGACTGCTTATTGATGTCAGCCTTCTAAATGTCTCTCCATGTCAGTCTGCCCTGGCAGATGCATTCATTCATTCAACAACTATTTCATGAGGGCCCACTCCATGCCAGGCCCCGTGGTGGGCAGAAGACAAATCTCTGAGTGACGTGGACCTATGTTGGACCTCAGGGACTCAAAGGCAGGCAAAACAGTGACGAGGCTCATGGGGGAAGAAATTAAGGACCCACATTGAAAGTCCTATAATCCTCCTGGAGGAGGTGATGCTTGAGTGAGACCTAAGGGGTGAGGAGCAGGTTCCCCTACAAAGAAGAGGAGAAAGAAGCATTCCTGGCTAAGGAAAGCACAAATATGCAACTGTAGAGTAAGGGAGGCAGTGTTTTCAGGGAAGGGAAAGATGGACTGGAATGCTGGGGAGAGGAGGTGAAGCATCAGAGAATGTCAGGAACTAGATTCCATGATGACTCGTGGGCTATGGTCATGGTCTGGGGACTTACGTAGGGCATGGCTCTGATGCTAGAAGACCTGGATTCAAATCCATCTGTGCTGCTTATTAGCCAGTTAACTCCTCAGCCCTCAGTCAGGTGGGGTCAGTAATACTCCTACTTTATGAGGTTAAATGATGTGATAAAGAGCCTGGGAAGCACCTGGCATACACCAAGTGCTCATAAGTGATAGCTTGGATGATTTTGAAGTCATCTGTAGCTGGAGTGCAGCATGTAGATGATGTTGCATAAATACGGTCATATTAATCCTGCTTGTCAGCAGCCACTTTTCCCCCTATGCTGACCATCTTTCTGAGTCAGTGACTCCAGAGAATTAAATTACATTTCAGATTTGTGAATTGAGGAGTAACATATATGTTGTGGAGTACAGTGATCTTAAGTGTACAGCCCCTCACGATGTAATGACCACTCAGATCAGGCTGTAGGATCTTCCCACCTCTCCCATGAGGCTTGGTCCTGCCTCTTCCATTTAATTCCCCACCCTCCATCCCCAGAGGCAACTAGTATCCCTGTTTCCAAAGCCATAGCTTCGTTTTATTTATCTGGACCTTCATATAAATGAAATCATGCAGAATGTTCATTTTCTGTGTCTTGCTTCTTTTGCTCATTTTGTCAGTGAGATTTATCACTGTTGTGTGGCTTGATAATTCATTCTTTTGAATTGCTGCCTAGTATTCCACTGAGGGAATATTTCATACTTTATCCATTCTATTGTTGATAGGCATCTGGATTATTTCCAGCTTTGGAATACATACATAGCATTCTTTTGAACATGCTTATAGATGTCTTTTAGGACACTTACAAAGTTATTTCTAGCAGGTATGTACCCTAGAGTGGAGTTTCCAGGTCACAGACAATGAAAATGTTCAGCGTTAGTAGATACTGTTCAACAGTCTTTCAAAGTGGTTATACCAGTTTCCTTCCCACTGGGAATGTGAGAGTACCAGTTGTTGCACATCCTTCAGGTCATTCCTTACTGCTACCAAACCTACTATGTGTCCCAATCACCTCAAACCAGGTCCTGAATGATGAACATTTAGGTTGTTCCAATGTTTATGTGATTTGTAGAATTGTAAAATAAAGTAATACTAATAACCTTCACTAGCAGATCTCTTTCAGTAAATGAGTAGAAGAACAAACTGTGGGGCATTCATACAATGGAATATTACTTAGTGATTTTTTAAAAAGCTATCAAACTGCAAAACAAACATGGAGTAGCCTTTTTATTTATTTTATTGAAAAAATTTTTTTGAGACAAGGTCTCACCGTATAGCCCAGGCTGGCCCTGAACTCGTAGTGTTCCTCCTGCCTCAGCCTCCTGGCGCTGGGATTATAGGTGTGTGCCACCCTGCCCAGTTTGACATGGAGCCTTTAATGCAAGTACTAAGTGAAAGAGAACAGCTTGAAAATATTATAGACACCGTGTTTCCAATTACCTAAGCAACACTTCAGAGACAGTAAAAAGATCAGTGATTGCCAGGGGACAGGGGAATGAATAAGAGGTGAGGCCCCGAGGGTTTTTAGGGTAGGGAGATTATGTTGTATGGTACATCCTGGTGAATGCATGACACCACACGTGTCAAATCCATGGAATGTACAACACAAAGAATGAATGCTCATATGAACTATGGGGTTTACTTAGTAGTAACACATCAGTGTTGGTCGGTCAACTATGAAAACGTACAGAACTAAAGCAAGATGTTAACAATAGGACCAATGAGAAGGGCAAAGTCAGGGAGCATGTGGGAAGCCTGTACTTTCTGTTCAGTTGTATCTATAAACCTAAAATTGCTTTAAAATGCCTACTAATATAAGAATAAATAAAAATAAAATGTAAAAATATTGAAACAAGACAAAAACAAAAATCACTAGAAGTGTCTGCTCTAGTTTTGGGGAGCATTTCCTGTGGGTTGTTCTGTCTGGAAATTATTCTCATGGTGGGGATGACACCACTTTGCATCTCACTCCTCTTCCCTACTCCCTGCTCATTCTTGTGGTGGAAGTCGATCCCTCTCCCTAAATATCGAATTTAGTGACTCTCTCGAGGGGGTGGTGATTTAATTCTGATGACGGAATGAGAGCTGTTGTGTTTGGGAAAAAACTGGAGATGATAAAGTGATGGACTCATGGGATCTCAGATATGGGTGTTACATTTTAGCAGAAATGATTTAGAATCACATCATCTTACTTGGTACAAATGCATCCCAGCATCTCAGTATAGTTATCTTCAAGTGACAGAATGAGGTGTGTTTACATTCTGGAAATAAATGATTATGGATCTTTGAACAGATGAGTCTTAAAACTTCAAGACAATTTTAGAACCTCTAAGTTAAAAGACCCAATGAAGGTATGGTAGTTTAATCTCTTTTTCCCAGTATTACCTTGATTTATTGTCCTTATTTTTAAAAACCAGCTTTTAACGAGTTATAATTGACATGGAGTAAATCACACATATTTCAAGTGTCCAAACTGATAAGTTTTGACAAATGTGTACACCTGTGAAACCATCTCCACAATCAAGATGACAGACATACCCATCACTCCTGAAAGTCTTCTGACAGCCTTTTGTGATCTCTCCTTCCTCCCCCTCACCCCTTCCTCTCTCCTCACCCCACTCTAATCTGCCTACCCCAAGCAAGGATTAGTTAGTATTTCCTATAATTCTATATAAATGGAATCATACAATATACATTCTTTTTGTCTTGATTTTTTTCACATAGCATAATTATTTGGAGATTCATCCATGATGTAGCATGTATCAGTAGTTTGTTCTTTTTTA
Organism: Heterocephalus glaber; assembly: GCF_000247695.1. The sequence continues at coordinate 3,158,538 of NW_004624842.1, read as the reverse complement.
TAGATGAGTAGTAGTCCATTGTATGCATGTGTCCCGGTTTATTCATTCATTTGTTAATGCACATTTAGGTTTGTTTCCAGTTTGGGGTTATTACAAATAATCTCTTATGAACATTTATGCGCAAGTCTGTGTGTAAACATATGTTTCATTTCTCTTAGGTAAATACCTAGGAGAGGAATGGCTGAACAATATGGCAGGTAGATGTTTAACTTTTTAAGAAACTACAAAACTTTTCCAAAGTGGCTGTATCATTTTTTTTTTTTTTGGTACCAGGGATCGAACTCGGGTCCTTCTCCTTGCGAGGCAGGCGGCAGAACTACTGAGCTAAATCCCTGGCCCCTTGCTGTATCATTTTAATTTCCCACCTTCAGTATGTGAAAGTTCTAGTTCCTCCACATCCTCACCAACCCTTGGTGTAGTTCAACTTTCTATTTTAGATACACTAATAAATGTGGGGTCTCATTATAATGTTCACTTTCAATTCTGTAATGACAATCATGTTGAACATCTTTTCATGAGCTTGTTCACTACCCATATACCTTCTTTGGTAAAGCATATGTTCATATCTTTTGTCCATTTAAAAATTGGATTGTTTATTTTTTATGAGATTTGAGGACTCTTCATATTCTGGCTATAAGTTCTATAAAAGATACATGAATTGCACATATTTTCTCCCAATCTGTGGCTTGTCTGTTTATTTCTTTAAGAGTACCTTATAGGACAGATGTTTTTAATTTTGATATTCACTTTACCACTTTGTTCTCCTAGAAACCATGTTGAGTTTTGTCATATATAAGAAATCTTTGCTTAACCCAAAATTATAAAAGTTTCCTGTATGGTTTCTTCTTACTTTCTTTTTTTTTTTTTTTGGTACCGGGGATCGAACTCGGGTCCTTGCGCTTGCAAGGCAGGTGGTGAAACCACTGAGCTAGATCCCCGGCCCTGTATGGTTTCTTCTTGAAGTTTTATATTTTAGATATTATATTTAGAATTATGGTCCATTTGGAATTAATTGTTGTATATAGTGGGAGGTCTGGATTAAATTTCAAGTGTTACTTGTAAGTATCATTAATTTCAGCACCATTTGTTGAAAAAGCTCTCCTGGCTCTATGGGATCGTTTTTGCTTCTTTGTCAAAAATCAGTTGTCTGGGGCCTGGGAAGAGGGTATAGTGTACTGTGCTGTAGTAGAGTATTCGTCAAGCACACACAGGGCCTGGGTTCAGTCAAAATTTTTAAAAAAGTTATCCATATGTATGAGTATGTGGATCTCTTTCTGGACTCTTATGTTCCATTAATCTATTTGTCTATCTTTACAATTACATTGTTTTGAAACGAGGCCCTCCAAAAAGATAGTCTCCTTAACAAATGGTACAGGGAAAACTGGTTAGCCACATGCACAAGAATGAATGTAGACCCATATCTCTTACCCTGTACTAACACTGAATAAAAATGGATCAAAAACCTAGGTTGTCTTTTGCGAGAAGATAAAATAGGTAGAACTCTTGAACACATGAGCATAGGCAAGAACTTTCTGAACAGAACCCCAATTGCACAAGAAATAATACCAACAACCAATAAATGGGATCATATCAAATTAAAAAGCTCCTGTACAGCAAAGGAAACAACCAACAAAATGAAGAGACAACCTATAGAATGGGGAAAAATTTTTGCCAGCTACTCCTCAAACAAAAGACTAATATCTAGAGTATATAAAAACCTCAAAGAAATTGGACCTCCATCCAAAATAAAAAACCTAATAAAAAAATAGGAAGTTAAAATGAATAGACACTTTTCAAAACGTGATGTACAAATGGCCAATAAATACATGAAAAAATCTTCAGCATCTTTGGTCATTATAGAAATGCAAATCAAAACAATACTGAGATCCCATCTTACTCCAGAAAGAATAGCTATCACTAAGAACTCAAAAAATGACAAATGCTGGTGTAAAGTAGTACAATCTCTATGGAAATCACTGTGGAAAGTCCTCAAAAAAACTAAAAATAGAAATTGCACTTGACCCAGCTAGCTGTACCTCTTCTGGATACCTTCCCAAAAGAAGCCAGGTGTGATAGTGCTGTAATCCCAGCACTCAGGAGGCTAAGGCAGGAGGATTGCCACGAGTTCGAGGCCAGCCTGGGATACATAGTGAGTTCAAGGCCAAACTGAACTACATAATGAGACCCTGTTTCAAAAAACAAACCAAACCAAACCAAACCTAAGAATTAAAGACATCATATCACCTGATACATGATACCCATGTTTATAGTAGCACAACTCATAGTAGCTAAATCTTGGAAGCAGTTTATATGCCCATCAACAGATGAATCGATAAAGAAAATGTAGTACAGTATATATACACAGTGGAGTAACAGCCATAAAGAAGGCTAATTTTTGTCATTTGTAGGACAATGGATGCACCTTAAATCCACAATGCTAAGTGAAATAAATCAGATTCAGAAGGTTAAATATCATATGGTTTCTCTTATATTAGACTCTCAAAGTATAAATAATTTAAATAACAAAATAAGAGAAAGATGAAAGGAAACAGACAGACTTTGTGGAAATGGAAAGGGGGTCAGAGGATGGGAGGAGATGGAAGGGGAAGTAAAAAGGATCAAGATACAATATGTATGTGTGCCAATAGCCCACAATGAATGTATTCATTGTGTACTACAAACATATACTAATAATTTTTAAAAGTAAACAATAGAAAATTTAAAAATAAAAAAGAAATCAGGCCTCCAACTTTCCTCTTCTTTTTCAAAGTTGTTTTGACCCTTATAGGTCCTTTGCATCTTCACATAAATTTTGTGAGATTTTGTTTATCAATTTCTATAATTTCTCAGTTGTTTATCAATGCCAGTTGAGATTTTGATTGGAACTGACTTGAATAGATACATCAGTGTAGGGAGAGTGAGAATCTTAATAATATTGAATCCACTAACCCATAAATGATGTGTCGCTCTCATTTTATTTAGTTTTTTTAAAAAAAATAATGCTTATGCACCTGCCTTGCAAGTGCAAAGTCCTGAGTTACTCCAGTACCAAAAAAAAAAAAGGTTATGGTTTGGTGTTTGGGCCTTGGTCCCCAATGCTGTGGTGGTCAGAGGTGGGGCCCAGAGAGGTGAGTGGATCATGAGGGTGTTAACCTCATCAGCTGAGGAATTCATAGCTAAATGTGGGAAGCGGGACCAGTTGGAGGAAGTAGGTCGCTGAGGGCATCCCTTTGAAAGGTATCTCTTGTCCCTGGTCCCTTCTTCTGTCACTCTCCCTGCCTCCTGGCTGCCACGAAATGAGCCAGTCTGCTCTGCCACATGCTCTTGCCATGACGTTCTGCCTCACCACAGGACCAGAAGCAGTGGAGCCAGGTGACCACTAACTGAAACCTTGAGCTAAAATAAACCCTTCCTTTTTAAGTTGTTTATGTCAAGTATTTTGCCAGTGACAAAAAGCTGACTAATACAGTACTTAGCAATATTTTAATTTTCCATATCCAGGTTTTTCACACCTTTTTTTCATATTTATTTCTAAGTATTTTAAATTATTATGTAATTATAAATGGCATTTAAAATTTTTAAATTTCTGTGTTCATAACTAATATGTAGGAATAAACTTGATCTTTATATATTGATCTAGTGTCCTGCTATCTTGGTAAAGTTACTTATTAATCATGAGGTGTGATGAAAAAATACAGTAAATGTTTAAATTTTTAAAATTTATTACAGTAAAAGACATGTTGCCAAGAATCCCCCTCAAAATACTCCCTCTAACACATTTATCCCTTCATTCTTTCCACTTCTTAAAGTGTTTCTGGAAGTCCTCTTTTATGAGAACTTTAATTGTGTTGTTCTTGTTGCCTTGATACCTGAACAAGTTCAAAACACATACCTCTTTTGGTCATTTTAACTTTGGGGAAGAGCCAGAAGTCACACAGTGCCAGATATGGTGAATCAGGTAGGTGGGGACACACTATAATGTTCTTATTTGACAGAAATTGCTCTAAACCTTTGCTCAACAAGGTGTGATCATAAAATATGGTGAATATTTAAATTTTAAAAATTTATTACAGTAAAAAATCACATTACTATTAATCCCCCAATATACTCAAAATACACCTCTTCACATCAGCACACTTATCCTGTCATTCTTGGCAATGTGTTTTTTACAGTAATAAGTTTTTAAAAAAAATTTAAACCATCATATCTTTCAGTCACCCCTTGTATAGTAGCTTTTTGCATGTTTGTGGATTTGGTTGGATTTTCTATAAGGATGAACATGTCATCTGCAAGCAGATTTTTTTTCTTCCTTTTCAATCTAATGCTTTTTATTTTATACTCTTGTCTAATTGCCCTGGATAGAACCTGCATGTTAAATGGAAATGGTAAGAGTGGACATCCTTGCCTTTCTACTGTCTTTCATCATTAAGTTCCAGTATGACATTAGCTGTGCAGTTTTTGTAAATGCCCTATGTCAAGTTGAGGAAGTTTTCTTCTATTCTTAATTTGCTGAGAACTTTTAAAATCCTGAATCATGTTGGATTTCGTCAAATCTATTTCCCGCATCTATTGAGATGGCCCTATGGTTTTTCTCTGTTAGTCTGACAATACAATAAATCACATTGATGGATTTCAAATGTGAAACTAACCCTGCATACCTAGGAGGAGCCCCATTTGGCTGAGGCTATTATTCTCTTAAAATATTGCTAAATTAGATACACTAAAATTTTGTTTAGAAATTCTTTTTTCTTTTTCCTTCAGTACTGGGGACTGAGCTACATCCCCAGCCCTTTTTTATTTTTATTTTTTAAAATTTTGAAACAGAGTCTCACAAAGTCAGTAAATTACCCAGCCTGGCTTGAACTTCTGATCCTCCTGCCTCAGCCTCCCAGAGTGCTAGGATTATAGGCTTGAGCCACCATTCCTAGGATTTGCATTTTATTTGTGGAAAATCTTTTTCTTAAGTTTTCATTCATGTGTAAGTTTTGTTTGTTTTTCCTGGCATTAATGATTGTATCATTTGCTTTTTTCTGCTTTAAATAAAAATTTTAATTGATATATAAGAATTGTACATTGGAGTGCAATATAATGTTTCAATTATGTATACATTGTGTCGTGTTCAAATCAAGGTAAGCATATTTATCTCCTCAAACATACTTTTTGTGATTAAAATATTCAGTATCCTTTCTTCTAGCCTTTTTTCTTCTAGCTGTTTTGAAATATAGAGTACATAATTGTTATCTGTGGGCTAGAACACCAGAAGTTATTTCTCCCAGTGTAAATGTATGTAGGAAAATTTTTGTCTACAAATTCAATTCTTCAAGGAATATTGTTGAATTTATTGGCATTATTTTAAAAATATAGCAGCTTTATTGAGAAATAATTTAGATTGTGTTTAGATTTGTATTTAGATTGTACAAATCAATGGTTTCAATACAGTTTTACACAGAGTTGTACAAGAGTTACCACATCAGTTTTAGAACATTTTCATCACACCAAAGAGAAACTATCAGCAGCCACTTCTCTTTGTCCCCTACCCCATTTCCCATTCTCAGTTCCTGGAAACCACTGATGTACTTTCTTCCTCTACAGATTTGCTTAATCTAGACATTTAATTTAAGTGGAATCATATAGTACATGACTTTGTGCTTATATTTTTTGGCTAGTATGAGTAATGTTGTTGTGAACATTGTATACAAGTTTTTGTGTAGACATGTTTTTCTTGAGTATGTACCTAGGAGTGGAAATGCTCATTCATGTGGTATGTGTAACTCTTTGAACAAATGTCAGGCTGTTTCCAAAACAACTGCACCACTTTATATTTCCACAGCACTGTGTTGAGATTTCCAGTTTTTCCAGATCCTCACTAACATTGGTTATTTCTGTCTTTTAAATTATAGCCATCCTAGGAATATGAAGTGCTCATTGGTTTTGATGTGCATTGCCCTGATGGCTAACGACGTTGAGCATCTTTTATGTGTGTTTTTTGACCATTGTATACCTTCTTCTGAAAAATGGCCATTCAAATACTTCGCCTGTTTTAAAATTGGGCTACTTGTCTTTTTTTTTTTTTTTTTGGTGCTGGGGATCAAACTCGGGTCCTTGCGCTTGCACAGCAGACGGCGAAACCACTGAGCTAAATCCCCAGCATACTTGTCTTTTTATTACTGAGTTGTAGCTCAATCCATTTGGGCTAATACAACAAAATGCCTTAAACTGTGGACAGTAACTTACAAACAACAGAAATGTATTGCTCATAGTTCTGGAGGCTGGGAAGTCCAAGATCAAGGTGCCGGCAGATTCAGTACCTGGTAAAGGCTTGGTCTCTGCTTCAAAGATGGTGCCTTTTTGCTGAGTCTTCATTTGATAGCATGGGTAAGCAGGCTTGCTCATGCCTCTTTCAGAAAGACACTAATCCACTCACAAGAGTGAAGCCTTTAAGGTCAAGTCATCTTCTAAAGGTCTCACCTCTTAGTACCAGCACCTTCACGGTTGGGTTTCAACATACAAGTTTTGAGAGCACACAAATATCCTGACCAAGTAAATTGTAAAAGCTCTTTCTATATTTTGGATACAAATCCTTTGTCAGATTTACTAATATTTTGTGGGTTGTCTCTTCACTGTATTGATATTGTCCTTGATAATTCAAATTTTTTAAATTTTGATGAAGTTCCATTTTGTCTATCTTTTTCTTTTGTTGTTTTATTTTGGGGGGTGTCATATTTAAGAAATGGTTTCTTAAACTATACTACAAAGCTACTGTGATAAAAACAGCATAGTACTGGCAAAGAAACAGACCTGAGGATCAGTGGAGTAGATTAGAAAATGCAAAAATAACTCCAGACATACTCAGCGACCTCATCTTTGACAAAGGAGCCAACCACCCTCACTGGAGGAAAAATAGACTATTTAATAAGTGGTGCTGGGGAAACTGGATTTCAACCTGCCAAAGATTAAAACTAGACCGATATCTGTCACCATGCACTAAATTAAGATTGAAGAGGATTAAAGCTTTAAATATTAAGACAGAAACACTAAACTTGCTGGAAGATAAGTTAGGTAGAACTCTTGAAGACATTGGCATAGGAAAAGACTTTATGAACAAAACCTCAGTAGCACGAGAACTGGCACAAAGAATCAACAACTGGGATCTTATCTTATTAAAAAGCTTCTGCACTGCAAGAGAAAACACCAGCAGAGCTAAGAGACAGCCTACAATGTGGGGAAAAAATTTTACCAGCTGTACCTCAGACAAAGGACTACTATCTAGAATATAAAAGAACTGAAAAAAACCAGACCCCCCCAAATTTAAAGACCCAATTCAAAAATGGGGATCTGAAATGAACAGACATTTCTCAGACAAATAAAAGCAGCAAATAAACATATGAAAAAATGTTCAACATCACTAGTCATTTGAGAGATGCAGATGAAAACAACACTGAGATTCCACCTCATCCCAGAAAGAATGGCTGCTATCATGAAATCAACCAATAACAAATGCTGGTGGGGAAGTGGGGAGAAAGGAACCCTTCTCCATTGTTGGTGGGAGTGCAGACTGGTGCAGCCACTGTGGAAATCAGTATGGAAATACCTCAAAGAACTAGGATCAGAGGTCCCATTTGACCCAGCTATTGCCCTGCTGGGTATCTTCCCAAAAGAATCAAAAGAATCATACCACAGAGATATATGTACACCCATGTTTATAGTGGCACAGTTTGTAATAGCTAAAGCTTGGAAACAGCCCAAGTGCCCATCAACTGGAAACTGGATAAAGATGTGAATTTTTTTATAAAATGGAGTACTACTCAGCCATAAAGATCAAGAAACTAGAGACTTTATAGCTAAATGGATGCACATTGAGGCCATACTCTTAAGTGAAATAAATAGGACACACGTGTAAATACCAAATAGTTTCTCTGGTATTAGAAACTGAAAGTGTAAATAAGGATTAAAATGATTAAAAATGAATAATTGATAATTTGAAATAGGAAGAAAAGATCCAAAGGGGTAGGGGAAGTGGGAGGGGAAGGGGAAAGGAAAGAAGGGAAAGGAAAAATGATGAGAAAAGGAAAAAATGGAAACAAAGTCCTTGTAAATAGGGAAGAGTGGAGGGGGTGAAGAGAGGACAGGGAATGGGGAAAAAATAAGAACCAAGATACATCATGTACAGGTTCAAGCACCCAATGATAAATGTAAACATATTGTATACCTAAAATGTACCAATAAAAGAATTTAAGCAAAAAAAAAAAAAAAGGAGAGAAAGAAATAGTTGCCTAGTTCAAGGTTGTGAAAATTTATACCTGTTTTTTCTTCCAAGATTTTTATAGTTGTAGGTCTTTGATCCATTTTGAGTTAACTTTTTGTACATCAGGTGAGGTGGGTGTCCAATTTCATTCTTTTGCATGTGCATAAATTGTACCAGCATCAATGGCCTTGGCATCGTCTTTGAAAATTGACTGTAAATGTGAGGGTTGTTGTTTTTCTTCTAGACTCTCAATTTAGTTCTATTGATCTGTCCTTTAGTGATAGTGACAGTTCCACACTGATTTGATTATTGTAGCTTTGTAGTAAGTTTTAAATTGTATTTTCTTTATAGTATCTGTAGAATATGGAATGATGTCACCTGTTGTATTTGTGATATTGATAATCTGTGTCTGATCTTGGTCTCTTTCTTTCTCATTTTAAGTTTTTCCATCAATTTGGCCATGTACTTATCAGATTTACCAATCCTTTCAAAGAACCAGCTTTTGTTTCACTGATTTTTCTATTTTCTCTTTTATTGATTTGTTATTCTGATATTTGTTATTTCTTTTCTTCTACTTAGTTTTGGTTTAATTTGTTCATCTTTTCCTAAAGTTATAAGATGAAAGCAGAAGTCACTGATTTGAAACCTTTTGTCCTCATTAATATAGGCATTTAGTGCTATAAAGTTTTCTAATAGGTATTGCTTGAGCAGCATCCCACAGATTTTGGTATATTGTGTTTTCATTCCTATTCAGTGTTATCATTCTTTTTCAATTCAAAGTACTTTCTAATTTCCCTTTGGTTCTCCATTTAGCCCATGGGTTATTTAGATGTATGTTGTTTAGTTTCTGAATATCTGATGATTTTTTAAGGGATCTTTCTGTTAATAGTTTTCAGTTTAATTCTATTGTGGTCATATATTTCATATGGCTTGAAGTTTTAACAATGTATTGAGAGTTGTTTAATGACCCAGAGTATGGGGGTTTTTTTTAATAAATGTTTATGAAATGAATGTGAATTCTGCTAGTGGATAAAGTGTTAAATGTTTGTTAAGTCAAAATGGTTGATAGTATTGTTTAAATATTCTGTATTTGTCTTAGTTATGTTTCTCATTGCTGAGACAAAATACCCAACATCCAAAGTTAAAGGAGGAAAGGTTTATTTTGGCTCATAGTTTGTAGAGGTTTCAGTCCATAATCAGCTGGGTCCAAGGCAAAGTGGCATCACAGAGGAGAAAAACAGTTCATAGTATGGAAGGCAGAAGGCAGAAGGCAGCAAAAGCAGCAAGCACCAAGTGATGGCAGTAGCCCTCTTTCTGGCCATTATTTTCTATCCAGGCTACATGCCCTGGCTGTGAGTATGGGTAGCACTTAAACCCAGGGTGGGCATTCTCATTATTCACACCCAGAACTATGCCAAGCCAATCACTGGACTAATATAGTAATCACACACCCTTGATCCCAGCATCACACTCTCTAGATCCAGCCACCTCTGAAAAGCCCCACCTATGACCCCTGAGGCTTAGGGGGGACATCTAGACACAAACCATAACAGTATCCTTATTTTCTGTTCACTTGTTCTAGAAATTATGAGGGAGAAGTATAGAAATCTCGGACTATAATAGGGCATTTGTCTATTTTTCCTTGCATTCTGATCATTTTTTCTCCATATATTTTGAAGATTTGCTAGTAGATGTATAAATGTTTAGGATTATTACTCATCTTGATGAATTGACTTGTTTATTTTTATTAAATGACCTTCCTTATTGCTGAAATACACTTTTTTTGATGTTACTATAACCTTCTGATTTTCTGTGGATTAGTGTTAAAATGGCCTATATTTCTCCATCTTTTTTCTTTTAACCTAGTTATATTTTTATATTTGAAGTTCAGTTTTTGTAGGCAACATATAGTTGGGTCTTTTTTTAAAAATCCAGTCTGAAAGTCTGTGCCTTTTATTTGGGACATTTAGACTATTATTTAATGTGATTATTGGCATAGTGAGGCTTAAGTCTTTTATCTTGCTATTTGTTTTATATTTGTCCTCTCTATTCTTTGTTCCTCTTTTCCTGTTTTTCTGCCTCCTTTAGAATTAAATGTTTTTATCATTCTGTTTTATCTTTATGTTGATTATTATCTCTAACTCAATTTTGTTATTTTAGTGTTTGCTGCATGGTTTGTAATATACATCTTTAATTTATCACAGCTCACTTTCAAGTGATATATCATTCATATATAATAAAGAATGTTACAATACTTCCATTTCTGTCCTGTTCTTGTGCTATTTTCTTTTCTTTTTCTTTCTTTCTTTTTTTTTGGTACCGGGGATCAAACTCCGGACCTTGCACTTACAAGGTAGGCACGGTGCCACTGAGCTAAATCCCCGGCCCTCTTGTGCTATTTTTAATATGCACTTTATTTTATGTACATTATAAACACAACACTATATTGTTATTGTATCTAAATGGTCAGGGGTTTTTTTGTTTTTGTTTCGGTACCGGGGATCGAACTTGGAACTTTGCGCCTGCGAGGTAGGCGGCAGAACCACTGGTCAGTTATTTTTGATAGAAGTATTGAGAAAAATAATTGTATATATTTTTCCATGTAGTTACCATTTCTAGTATGCTTCATTGCTTTTTGCAGAACTGTGTTTCTCTCTAGTATCATATTCCTTTAGCCTGAAAGACGTTAACATTTCTTATAGTGTAGACCGGCTGGTGATGAATTATTTCCATTATTCCATGTCTGAAAAAGTCATTTTTTTTTAAGTTACTATTACTGGACATAGAATTCCAAATGTACAGATTTTTTTTTCTTTCAGTACTTTAAAGATATTGTTCCATTGCATTGGTTTAACACAAAATTTGCTAAAACTCTTATCTTTTTTTCCTCAGTATGTAGCATGCTTCTTTTTTTTTTTGTACCAGGGATCAAACTCAGGACCTTGCGCTTTCCAGGAAGGCGGCGGCACCACTGAGCTAAATCCCCAGCCCTTTAGCTTAATTTTTTTTTAATGGCTACTTATAAGACTTTTCTTTACCACTGAATTTGATCAATTGGATTATGATTTACCGTGCTGTAGTTCTCTTCATATTTCTTTTTTTTTTTTTGGTACCGGAGATCGAACTCGGGACCTTGCTCTTGTGAGGCAGGCGCCATCTTCATATTTCTTATATGGAGTTGAAGCTTCATGTATAATAATTTTACACATAGCAGAATGCAGGTTAGGGACAGAGAGGAAGTGCCAGAATCAAAAACTTAGTGGAGGCCACCTGTCTCAATTTCTTCATCCATCAGGTAGGCTGAGTGATACCTACATTCCAGGGCACCCTGTGTCCAGGTAAGACTTGTTTCTAAGGTCAAAGGTGGGCCCCTTAACTTGATCACTCAGCTTCTCCTATGTGCCTCTTGTGCTGACACATAGGACAACAGGGTAGGACAACATAGGACTGGCAAAACATTTGACTCTAACAAGTTGGGTCACAGTTTCAGACAGAGGCTAAAGACAATGAAATTAAAGAAATGCCATTGGAAAAAGCAATGGCACATCTTATTAGCATACATAACAGGTAGGTTTTTTAAAAAGTAAAGTCCAGTGTAGGCAAAAATGTGGACAAAATAGGCCTTCCTAGGCCCTATTGGCAGAAGTGTAAATTGGGACCACTTTTGGAGGTTGGTACAGAATTATCACAAAGCTTAGACTTCTTCTGCGTTGGATTGGGTTGGTGATTCCTGTTTCAGAAAGTTGTAAGGAAACAGTTCAAATTATTGGAGTGAAATAGTTGTGAGTTTGAATGTGGCTGTATTATTAACCAGTTGGGTGACCCTATACTAACTACTTTACCTCTCTGTACCTGTTTTCTATCCGTAAAATAGATGTGTGCACACACACGTGCAAAGTATGTGTGTAAATAAAATTTGATTGTACTGAGAGTTAAATGAAATGATGTGCGCAAGATACTTAGCACAGGATCAAACATTTAGCAAAGTGAAAAAGCAAATCCTATGGCTGGGGGATGTCATTATGATGATTATGAATAGAAAATAAAAAGGCTAGGAGACATTCGCCATGATATCAGAAGTGGTCATCTCGGGGAGAAGAATAATCTTATCTTCTAAATGACGTTCTGATTTCCTCCAGTTGTTTACCGTGAACTTATATTGCTTTTGTTGTGAGGGAGGAAATGATGGCAATGAAAACTCAGGGCAAGCCATTCTTCCAGAGCTTCCCTTTGAAGGGGTGAGAAGTCCCACCATCCAGTCTTGTCCAGGGGAAGACTTTTGTGGGCACTCTGACCATGGTGGTGGAGAGGCTCTAGGTGCCGACCCGCCCAGCTGGAGCCTGGGTTGGAATGAGTGGAGGTTGTGGGGACTATGGCTTCTAGAGTCAGAGCTGCTTACCATGTGACCTCACCCAGGTACCTTCAGTTCTCTGTGCCTTGGCTTCCTTACCCATGAAATTGGCATTTAAAGGCACCTACCTTGTGGGGCTGTTTAGGTTTCAGGGACTTTTTAGTTATTAGCATAAGCCCCAGTAGGCAGTAATGTTAGCTGTTGTCATGCTATTATTATGACAATTATCATCATCACCACTCATTGCCTTGATTCTGATCCAAGTGGGGAGGTTGGGGGCCAGCAATCCAGAACTGGTGAAATGAGGCCTGTGAGAGAGAGAGACAACCCAGCCAGGGTCTGTGGGCAGGACACCCCAACTCTCTGGGCCTTGGGTTCCTCCTCTTACCAGTGGGATGATCACTTTCACTTTGGGAAGAATAGATGGGTCCCCTGTCAAGTGCCCACACACCAAAGTGTCCCTGTCATTTGTGGCTGATCCACAGTGTTGGGGGGCTGGGAGGATGGTGAGAGAGGTGAGACAGCAGGGCTAGATGGGGCTCAGGCACCCCAGCTCTGCAGTAACCCATCCCTTGCAGCCTAGCCTACCTTTCTGTAGCTCCCTAAAGACCAAGGAGAGAAAGGGACTAACATGGGAATATTAATCCGCCTCATTAACTCACTATGCTCCAGAGTTGTAACAATTAGACCTGCAGTCTGGGCAGCATTAGGAGCCAGGCAGGGGTCACTCAAGTGCTGGCCTCTTGCCCACCCATCCTGGGCCAGGCCCCACTCTGTCCCTGGGGGGAGGGGCCAGAGAAGGAGGTTTTCTTGGCGGCAGCATTCCCTACATCACTAGAGGCTAATGCAGAAACGGAAGCTTTGGCTTATTCAGTCACAGGCATTCAGCAGATACTTACTGAGCACCTACTAGGTGACACAGAGACAGATGTAGCCCCTGCCTCACAGAGATCGAAGCAGGTAAATGAAATATAAAAATAAAATAATTGCTGCTAGGATAAATGCTGTGGTACAGAACAACAAAGTGGGAGGGATCTACTGGGGGATCGAGAAGGACTTTCACGAGGCGGGGGTCGGGGGTGGCGGCATTTGAGCGGAGACCCAAAGCGTTATAAAGCCTTTTGAAGGTCTGGAGCAGAGGGTGTTGTTTCTTGCCCAAACACATAAGCTAGTGACAGGCAAAGCCCGGATTTGAACCCAGATTGGGTTTGCCACGCCCAGGTCTCCCCACTTCTGTCAGTTGTTTTGGTAGTCCCCCCTTGCCCTGAGGTTCTGCAAAATAAATAGCAGCATGCAGTGAGTGCCTGCTGTGGACCCTGTGCTACACTGGGTGCTTCATTTTGCATCATCTTCTGTCCCTGGCAGCCCCAGGGAGTGTCCCTATTTTGCAGGCAAGAAAGTGAAGGCTCAGAGGGGAAAGGAGTTGCCCAGAGTCTGAGCTGGGCCAGCCTGGGTCTCCAGTCTCTCCCAACACCTCCTCTCCACCCCAGCCACCCCCAGTCAGGGCCCCCTCAAAGCCAGTGACCCCAATTTCCCAAGGTGAGGCAGGCTTGTTAGCATCTCAAAGCTGTCTGCCTGTCACCATGTATATTCATGGGGCTTCAAAGAGGAAGCTCCAGACAGGAGACGCTTTATTTCCTTCCAAGAGCAAATTCTCACCCTCTCAGAGGCAGGAAATGTAGTCTGGCTGGAAAAAGACTTATTTTTTCCTCCTTCTCTCTCTTTTTTTACACTAGCTAGTAAAAGAGATGCTACTTCCAACTCTAACAAATGAACATTTGTCCTGCCTAGTTGGTTGGGGAAGGTGTGGGCTGCAGAGTGTCTGGCCTTACAGCAGATTCTGAGGCCATCTGGTCCCACTCTGGGGTCATGGAGGGTGAAGGGCAGGGTTTCAAGGGCAAGGGCACAGTGAGACTACCCAGGTGTCAGTGCAGCCTACTCACCTGGTTTAAAATGCAGCTTTAACCACTGTATTTGTGGATGTTTGAAACATTTCATCCTAAGAAGTTAATCAAGGAATGGGTGGCAGTGGTGCTGGGGATTGAACCCAGGGCCATTGGCATGCTAGGAAGGCATGCCTCCCCTTTCATCACCAGCTGTCCCAGTTAATCTCAGTTGTTAACTTGACTAGATTAAGAGACTCCTGGAGGGGTGATTGGATTGCAAGGGCACTGACCTCATCAATGAGTTAACTCACCCATGAGTTCACAGATGAAGGGGCTATTATGAGGTAGGCTCCAGTTGAAAGAAGTGGGTCATGGGCATGTGACCTTAGAGACTGTATCTGGTCCTGGCCTCTTCTTCTCTGGAGCTATTTTCCTGCTCTCTGCTGCCTAGCACCCATGAGATGAGCAGCTTTGCTCCACCACACCCATCTGCCATGATGTTCTGCCTCACCTCAGACCCACAGCAATGGAACCAGCTGACCATGGACTAAAATCTCTGAAGCCTTGAGCCAAATAAACCAGTTGACCAATACACCAGCTAAAGGGATATTTTTAAAACCCAGAAAACAAAAACCTGTCCGCAGGCTGGGGGCCTTCCAGGCTCCTCGCAGCAGTGTCTCCAGGGCCGAAGCAGTGACTGTCTGCTCTCAGCTCCCCACTCCTTTCCAGTCACCACAACTCTCTGCCAGGTGACCCCTTTAGGCACATGGACTCTCGTGCATTCTTCAAGGCTTGGTGCCAGTGCTGCCTCCTCTCAGAAGCTGTCCCTGAAGAAACCACTCCTGCCCTTGTCCATCTTCCCGCCCTATCAGCCCCCACAGCTGCTCTCAATGCACTGGTTATTGGGCTTTGGGCTTTGCCCAGGTTGCAGCTTTGAATCATAGTGTGAGGCAGGATTGTCTCACATGTTCATGAGGAAACTGAGGCCCAGAGAGGTGGGGTCAGTTGCCCATGGTCACATAGCGAGTGGTAGGGTAAAAATTTGGGTGCATGTGTGGCTGTGTAGACCACACTCAAACCACTCCACTCCTTTATTCCGCACATCCTACTGTATTTCCTAGCCAGGTGTCTTCCACTAGCCTGACAGCCCCCTGCAGGTGGGTCCCCGCATCTAGATTCTGTGAACCTGGCTCAGGGCTGGCACCAACAAGGTGCCAACAGGTATCTGCCAAATGGGCAAAAACATAGCTCTGAAATCCTAGAGACCATCTTCCCCAGTGCCTACAATATGGAGTTAAGGTAAAGGCTTAGGAAGCTCATGGGACCTGGCTTTAGGGGTACTAGCAACAGGAAACACAGGGAGGTTAGAAAACCATTGCCCCTTCCCACCTTCTCACAGCCAAAAAGGAACAAACAGTACTGCTCACAGGGGCAACCAGATAACTGGGGAGTGCTGACTCCTTGGACTGCAGGAAGGAAGGGCAGTACTCTGTGGATAGAAGGGAGGTCACCAAGCGTGGATCTAGCACTTACCATGTAGGAGGTACAGTGCTAGGAATTGATGAAAATACAATGTGGAAAAGAATAATTGGAGCTTTGAAGGCCGGGGAGTTATCAGAGGCTTGGAGGGCTGTTATTGACTCTGAGCTTTACTGAGAGGGATCTGATCAAGAAGGTGTGTGCTGCCGGGATCGTTTACTTTTCTGTGCAAGGCTCTGAGGTGAGAATGGCTGGGTTGCTCAGGGCACTAAGGAGAGAAGGGTGTGAAGCCAGGGCAAGGGGCTAGCCAGAGGAAGTGGGAAGCCATGGAGGGGGATCATGGAGACCAGGTTTGGTTTATAGTTCAGAAAGTACTCTGTGGGTACAGCAGGGGCCCAAGTGGATGTGGAGAACGCACTAGGAGGCTGCTGCTGTTTCTAGGGAAGGTGAGGGTAACCTGAACCAGCACAGGCTGGGAATGTGGAAGCCAGGGTCCAGTTTGGTTTTGTGCCAGGCTGGGTGAAGACAGAGGAGGGAGATCAGCTGAGCTTGGAGGTGGGCAATGCTGGTTACTGAGATTTGGGGGAGGGGAGCCGCTGGAGACATAGCAGCCACAGCCCTTCCCCTGAGGATCCCCCACAGTGGCCCAGGGGCAGTGTCCAGACAGCATGGTTCCTTTCCCCAGTCCTCTCCCACCCAGTGTCTGGGACTGACAAGTCTATTGGAGGCAAAAATCATGCCTCTCTCCTGAGCCAGTTACCCCCCCAAGGGGTGGCAGAACACCAGGTGCCCATTTTAATTCTCCGACAGTCTACTGCTTTATTGTTCCTATTTGGGGTTTTATTATATTGCTGCTAATGGTTTGAAAAGGACTTTTAATTAAAGCTGCAGGTTGGAGGTAGCACCTGAGCCCCTGGGGTGGGTGGGAGGAGGCCTCGCCAAGCACTCACCTCACCCCTTACAGAGTTGAAGCTTCTGAGCTGAGGCCTTTGGCTCCTTCAGGGGGAGACTAAGGCAGGGGGTTCTGCTGTGGAGACTGGCAGTAGCCACTGTCAGGCCTCAGTTCTTCAGTGTGCCACCAGAAGATTTTTCCAGAATAGAGTGAGTGACATTAGTTTCCTCTCAGAGCCCTTCTGTGCCCTCTCTTCCAGAAGCCTCGGGCTTGGGAGGGAAGGGGATGTACCTGGGTTCAAATCTTATATCTGCCAATCACTGGCTGCAGGACCTTGGGAAAGTTGCTTTATGGCTGCTGCCTCAGTTTGCTCACCTATAAAATGGGAATGCTGAATTCCTGCCTTGTAGGACTAAGAGGAATACAGAGATGGTCCAAGTATCTGTGCCATGTTGAACACTCCATAAATGGGGGGTATAATATTGTGACTATCAAGATTCAGGTGAGGCTGTGTAGTTGAGCCCAGCACATAGTAAGTGCTCTGTAAACATGATCTCACATCCCGTGTTGTCACTGCCTTCCCTGTCCCCTCTCCCCTCATCTCATATCTCCAAACGCTCACCAGTCTTGCCCCCTTCTTTCCCTTGCACATGCTGTCTCCCCATCTTTGGAAGCTTCCTTCACTGCTTGGTCACCTGGACATGCTCCTAGATCTGCCTCTTCTGGAAAGCCTTGCCTGACTCATCCCTGGGGTCTATGTCCCCCAAGCTGCTCAAACCTTCTCTTCCCTTCTCTTCCCTTCTCTTCTCTTCCCTTCCCTTCCCTTCCCTTCCCTTCCCTTCCCTTCCCTTCCCTTCCCTTCCCTTCTCTCACCTACTCGTCTTTTCTTTTTGGTGATATTGGAGATTGAACCCAGGGGCTCTTCATGCTCTGTACCACTAAACCACATCCCTTGCTGAACATTTCTTCTTAGGGGCTTATCTCCATGTGTTTAGTGACTAGTTTGCTCCAGGATTTGAAAACATGGGATCACCGAATCCAGCAGACCCGATCACAGAGAAATGCCATCAACAGAAAGACTGCAGCACTTTGCAGGAGTTTTGTTTCAAATAGCTGCTCCTGCCCTGTGGCCAGCGCTCTCCTCCAACTCTGGAGCTGTTCCCTTCACAGTCTGCTAGTCCAGTCCACATCCTAGAACACCTAGTGTATGTGTGTGCTGCGCGGTGCTGCAGGGAGCTTTCTCCACTGATTGCTTCTGTTTCCACCCTCACAACCATCTCTGCCATCTTTCCATGCCCACTTGACAGATAAGGAGACAAAGGCTATAGAGCTAAACCTATTGGCCTCCAAGGACACCCAGTTCCCACTTACTGACACCCCATCCTGTGCTGTTCCCTTGACCAGTATTGGTAGCTCCCTTAGTATCACATGTCTACCCCAGGACTTTTGCATTTGCTATTCCCCCTTTCTGGGACTCTGTCCCCAGATATCTACAAGGCTTCCTCCCTCAGGCCTGAGTTCAAATGTTGCCTTCTCAAAGAGTCCCTGATTTTGCCCTTTATCCTGCTTTATTTTGGCTCATGGCAGTGATCACATCCTACATATTACACATTTGTCACATTTGTTTGTCTAATTTCCATCTCTCCCATTGGACTTCAGGGTCCAGCAACCGTGTGTGTTTTGCTCACCCATCTTCCGTGACTTCTGGCCTGTGGCATATGCTTGGGACTGAGAGAGAAGAATGGGGTCCAGCAGTCCTGGGAGGGAACTAAGAACTGCATTCTGCCCTTAGGGAGGCCCCCCAGCAGCTTCTCCGCTCCTCTGGTTTCTGTCATTTCCTCAGTGTGCTGTGCTGGATCATGGCATTGTGTCCAACCAGAGTGGGCATCAGTCCAACTTTGTTCCTGCCTGCTTTGGAGATGGCACACCTGCTCAGGCTCTGCCATCTTGCAGTCTCTGTCTCTGCCCTCCCTGCTGTGCCCACACCCTTGCCTCTTCCTGACAGCTCATTGGGAGCTTTTGAACTTGGGGACACAGAAGAGGCAGATACAGTGTGGGAGCCGGAGAGTTGGTAGAGAGTGGATGTGACTCAGCCGCAGAGCTTTTCTCTCCACGCTCGATAGAGACCCCAAACCCATGCTTCAGATTAGAAGGAGAGGCTCACAGAGAGCATCAGCTCCTTCTAAGGGACAAAGCTCAGACTGAACCCTGCTTGATTCTCATGCCCACCGGAGGTCAGGCTGGATCTAGCCCTGAGACAAAGCTAGAGTGGACAGTGTTTTAGAGGTGATGCCCACTCACCCAAGGATTCATTCAAATGATATTGCACCCAGTGCCATGCTGGGGGGTGCGGGGCTGGGGAGAGCTTTAAGAAGTGGTGGAGGGGGTGGGACTACTGGGGGAGGTGCAGAGAAGGCAGGAATGAGCAGGCATTTGCCAAACAGCTGGAGGAGAGGGAAGGAAGAAGGTCCAGGTAGAGAGGGAGGCCCAAGCCACTCCTTACCAAAGAGAGCTGGCCTGGTGATTAGGGGATGGGGTTGAGCTCCACTGGCCCCTCCTCCTGAGGTTTCCTGACTCTGGGTCCTAAGGGTGCAATGCTGCAACAGAGGAGGGAGCTGAGAGACCTATCTCCCCTCTGAAGGGAGCACCTCTCTGCCAGGAGGTTTTAAGCCCAGGCTGACCCCACCACAACCTGTGTCCCTGTGAGGGACCCTTGTGCCCTTTCCACCTCTTCCAATGTAAGAAGGCCTCCCCTGGGTTAGGATTGAGGGGGTAGCCAGGACTCCCTTCCATGGATTCCAGGCCTGTTAGGCACCCACAATCACCCTGTCTCCTTTTAACCTCATCACTGTGGCAAGGGAGATGGAGCTTGGCCTATCCAAGAGTGAGGAAGCTGAGGTTCTCAGAGGGGAGAGGAAGGAGGATTGGGCTCGGGAGCCCAGAAGGCATGGGTCCAGCCGTGGCCTGGTGGCCCATGAGGTGTGTAGCACGTAGCCTAAGCTCTTGACCCTCATGGTCCTCGGCTGCCCAGGAAGCTGGGAGGGCGGATCGGGGAGGAAGTACTTTCAGCTGTGTGTGGTGCACTGGACATGTATGGGGAGCACAGCGTTGGCTGCAGGGAGCTGGGCATGCAGCCATGAGTCAGGAGGTGGCAGGGAGGCCCATCTGGAAGCTGCTAGAACTATAGTGAAAACTACCAGTCATTTAGTAAACATTTATTGAGCACCACCTGTGTGTAAGGCCCAGGGTGGCCTGGTCTGTGCCCTCAGGGAGCTCCCAGTCCAGTGGGGAGTCATCAAATGACCACAGAAATAATTAAGTACAACCAGCCAATAAACAGGAGGGTGCCAGGCTGGTCAGGGTTTAGGAGGTTATCCCTAGGGAAGTGTCATTTGAGCTAAACTCTGAAGAATGATTGACAGCTTCCCAGGCGAAGAGGAGGGAATTCCCTTCTGGGCAAAGATACTGAGGCTGAAGGGAGCAGGGCAAATGTGAAGACTGGCACACTGACGCCCCACCAAGAGCCAGCGGGAGGTGGCTGCGGGGGGTGGGGACTCAATGGCTACAGAAACATTGGAGACTTTAGCTCAGTAGCAGTGGAGGGTATCCTGGTGCAGTGGCACACACCTGTTATCCCAGCACTTGGGAGGCTGAGGCAGGGGACAAAATAAAAAAAGCAGTGTGGGGGATGGAGTGTTTGAAGCAGGAGCCTGTGTGATCCTCTAGCATGCTCACTCTGGCCGCTGGTGTGGACATGGAGGGGATGGGGGCACAAGCTCCAGTTGGGGACATTTGCAGGAACTGTGTAGTGGTGTCTGAGGTAGACTGCAAGGGGGTGCACCTGTGGGCTGCCTTTGCTTGGGGTCCACAGCTCCAACAAAGTTGTCAGTGTGGGAATGGCAGATGAAAACAGGTCTCAGAGAGCCCAGAGTGCCAGACCTGGGGAAGAGTGTAGATTCTGGCCTAGCAGGGAAGGCAGAGGGAGGGAAGGAGCCAATGGCAGAAACAGCTGAGGACCAGAGCTGGAATGGGGTGCTTGGAGTAGCCGGAGCATATTGTGGGTGGCAGCTCACCATGAATATGCTAATAAACCCTGCCCCTGCCAGCTACCTCCACAGTCCTAAGTTCCCAACATCCTCTCTGGGAACAGTCCCAAGTAGGAGTGGAGTAGGGGTCCCCCATATCCCGTGTCTGGTCCCCCCTTTTCTGCCACCCGTCTGCACTGTCTCCCTCTTGGGAAATTCTGCCTGTTCTGGAAGTAAGGATGGGACAGAGGGGATGGCCCTTAGCCGCCCACACACATGCGCACTGAGGGCTGTGCTGGTGCTGCCCCAGCCTCTCCTGTGACTCGCCTGTGCACAGTTGCAGTCAGGGAGTAGCAGCTCTATCTGCATGTGCCAAGCTTCAGTGATTCACCCTCCCATGGCACGCGGTGGTGGGGAGTGGAGCAGCTCAGGGAGGAAGCACCAGGGAACCTACAATCACAGCCCATGCCCAGGCACGATCCCCAGTCTAGGTCAGGGGTCCTCCCAGCCTCATTCACCTTGACCCCTATGGCCAAAGAAATGGCCACATCAGATGAGGGGTGTGGCTCTGAGTCCCTGGTTGCAGGGCTGAGGGAGGGAGAAGAGGGAGGAGCTACTTCCTAGATGGGCCTCCTCCAGCCTCTGGCCCAGAGTGAGGGGCAAGGCCTGGGGTGAGGCCTGGCTGCTTGGGCTGTCGGGAGGCTGGCCTGGTAAGGGGCCCTGTTGCAGGTATTGCGATCCAGCGGGTGGAGGGGGTGGCATAATTAGCTGTCACCAAAGTAATGAGTCAGGCACCACTGGTAGCTTTGAGTCAGCCCCAGGAGATGAAGGGGAAGGGGACATGGCCAAGGCCACATGCCATGCAGTTTGGGCTGGGTCTGCCTGTACACCTCCCACCCTTGGCAGGCTCCCCTGGAGCGGAGTGTCTGCTGTAGTGCTGGCTCTGAGAGGACCTGGGGGCACTTGCACCACCCTGGTGAGGCCCAGAGAGGGAACACACTCCCCCTGCTCACTCCTCTCTGCCTGCACAGCTCTTTTCAGACCTCAGGCCCTTACTGTGCTGCTCCCTGCCCCAGGGCCTTTTCCTGGTTGTGCCTTCTGCCCAGAACAAGTTATCAGTTCTTCTTATCCATCAAGAGTGTTTTTTTCTTTTCAGAGGGCACCTCTGGGACCCCAGTCTCAGCCCGCGGTTTTCTCTGTCCCAGACCCCTGGGACCCTTTCACAACATAATTGTTTTGCTACCATTGTCTCCCCCACCCTTTTCCAGTAGCTCAAGGTTCAATCTGCCTTGCCAGTTGCTCTAACCCTGCCCACTAACCAGGTGCCTGGCATATACCAGCAACAACAATGGTGCTTGGCACTGTTGAGGACACACTATGTGCTGGGCCCCCTGCAGCCACCTTCATAGACGTATGATTCCACCATCCCTCTGAGAGAGGCACGATTTTCATCATTCCCATTTTAGAGAGCAGGAAACAAGGTGCAGCTGAGGCTCCATGACTCGATGAAGGTCACCAGCTCCTGCAGGGAAGGCGTGGGGTCTGGTCTTGGGCCATGTTCCCCAGAGCCTGCATTTAGGTCAGCCACTAGATTGCCATTGCCTCAGTCACCCTGCTTCCATACATGTAGTAGGTGTTTGGTGAATATTGGGTGTATGAACAGATGAGAGGACAGGCTTCTCCCAGAATGGCCCCCAACTCTGGAGGAAGAGCCAGGACTGTCCTCCCAGCTTCTGCCTTCTTATGTTCTTGATGCTACTGCCACGTTGGCCTCAGTGTCCAGTGGACATCGCAATAGCCTTCTGTTCTCTTACAGGCTGGCAGGACAGGCTCAGATCCCCGGGGACACCTCGTTCGATTTTCTCCTCATTTCTTTGAGCAGGTTGAAGAGGGAACAGAGGCCAGCTATCAGATCAGGGCATCAGGGCAAGAGATTTAATTTCCCAGGAGCCCCTGGCAGCTTGTATAAACCCCTGAGGTCCAGGGAGCAGGCTATGAACACAGGCACAGCAGCCAGGAGGGGTCTTTGTGGGCTTAGACAAAGCTGGGTAGTAGTTTAGTTCCCCCACCCCATACCCCCTCCCTGGGTTAGTGTTCCCCCAGTGAGGGCACAAAGATCAGATGCCTCAGAGCCAGGGCCCCACACACTTGCTGTGTGGCCTTGGGCAGGTAACTCCTCCTCTGTGTGTCTCAGACTCCTCTTTGGCAAAATGGAGTACTGGAGGGCTCTCTTATTTCCACTGTGGGAAGCCAAAGGCTGCTTCCCATGTGGAGTAATGAGAATGTTGACAATGGCAGTGGGTACAGGGCAGTCAGGCGAGTAGGTCTGAGTAGGGACCTGTTGGGGAACGGTCATTGTTGGGAGCTGGAGGCCTGACCTCAGCAGGTTGCCCTGCCTTGAAGGCCAGTGCCAGCTTCCACCAAAGGCCTTGCTGCATCCTTGGTACCACTGATGTTGGTTAATGACCACGCAATGTCTGAACGCCAGCATTCTCCCCACTCGGTGGCATCAGCAGTGATTTATGGGACTGGGGCTTACAGGGAGCAATGTCTGCACTCATAGAAGCCTCCAAAAAATGGGTCAATACAGGGCGGAGCTTGGATGAAGGCAGCCTTGACTAACTGAACAGGAGGGTCCCAGAGAATGGCCCCTGTGCTCTATGGTCCTGGTAGGGAAACTAAGGCCCACAGAGAACAGGTGACGTCCCCAGGACCACTCAGTAGAGGGGTTCCTCAATGTCGGGACTTGTTCCCCTCACCTGTGGCCTGAGAGTTGCAGCAGCAGCCTGGCACACACATCCCGTCCTTTGCTGGGTGAGAAGCCTCTTTCTCTGATGGTGGAAGGGACCAAAAGCTGGAGCTAGTATCTGGTGTTGGGGTGGTGCCTGAGACTCCAGGCAGCACAGCAGGCCTCTCGGAGACAGGGGCATCTGTGTGAATCGCTGAGGGACCCCAAGGAGCTGGTCATGTGGGTACTGGGGGAGAGACCACCAGGGGTGGGGCCAGCGAGGACGTGAGCTCAGAGGTGCGACTGGGGCCACACGAGCAGGGAGGAATACAGCGGGCAGAGGGCTGTGGGGGCCGAGTGAGGGGAAGGGAGCAGAGACCGGCCAGACCCTGAGGCATCTCCTGGGCCTTGGCCAGATATTTGGGCCTTGCGCACTGGAAAACCTCCAGTGGTGCCAGCAGCTCACTTTACCTCATGCAGGGTCCCCTCTGGCTTCTGCTTGAAAGTGAATTGGAGAGACACTCAGGGAAATGGAGTCTGGGAAGACAGCTGTTGCAAACATCATGACGAGTGACAGCTACGCCTTGGACTCAGGTTGGCCAAGGAGCAACCCAACTCTGGGAGCTGGGATTTATCCCTAGAATTCTCATGTAAACTGCTCATCCTCCTCTGGGCAGGGACCAGTTCTGATGTCTCAAAACCATGGTCCCTTAGTACCTTACACCAGGGCCCAGGAGCCCTGTTTTGTAGAGGTGACCCCACAGAGGCCAACTTTAAGACTTGCTCAAGGTCGCCCAGCTTGGAAGGATCTAGGAGCTTCTACCACTCTGTGTGTGTGTGTGTGTGTGTGTGTGCCCACGTGTGGGTGTGCATGCTTGTGATCCTCCTGCCTCAGCCTCCTGAATAGCTGGGATTACAGGTGTGTACCACAATGCCTGGCTACAACACTTTTTAATACCTCAGTAGCCCCCATTCCTATTAGAGGTCAAGATTGCACCTCCTCAAGGGAAAGAATTGGATTTTTAAGACTGCCAGGAGTCCTCCCTCCCTGCTGGGTGGATTTGAACTCTATTTGTGTGTGCATGCATTTGAGTGCATGCTCCACTCAGCAGGAAATTGGGGACAGGAGCAATATGAGTGGATGCCTAAGCCTTCTCCTTTCTGGGAAACCAGGCCAGAGCTGGAGGGGCCCCAACAGCGCTGCCCTGGCACTACCCTCTCCCTAGTACTCAGATGCCTGCTGGCAAGGACACTGAAAGGCCCTGCATGGGTATCAGCCCACAGCTGCAGCTGGCACACATTGACTCTGGGCCACTTCATGTCTCTGCAGGACAGAGGGCTCACCATGGACAGAGCCACCTCCCCATAGTTCTAGCTATGGGTGGCGGAGTCCTGGTCACTGCCCAGTGAACCTGGTTTAGCAGCGGGAAGAGGTCTGCACTGGGAGGCCTGCCAGGTGCCTCAAGTAAGTTGGGCCCTCTCTGAGCCTTAGTTCCCCCATCTGGACAGAGGAAATAGGGTGGGATAGATGTCACGATTTCAAAGGTTAACTAGTCTGAATCTCTGCTCCCCCACTTCACTAGCTGTGTGATCATGGGCAACTAACTTCATCTCTTTGAGCTTTGGAATATTTGTTTGTATCCTTGTCCTAATTTTTAAAATTTTAAATTAAATTTACTTATTTATCTTGGGGGGGGGTTTAGACAGGGTCTTGCTAGTAGTTCAGGCCAGCCTTGAACTCACTGTGTAGCCCAGACTGGCCTTGAACTGGCAGCAACCCTCCTGCCTAAGCCTCCCTGGAGCTGGAATTACAGGTATGCACCACCATGCCCAGCCTTATCCCCATTTTAATATTTTTTTCACTAGACCATTGGGTGTAGAAGCAGGTGAAACTCTTGGAAGGCCAGGTAGGACAGCACGTACACAAAGTCAGCCTCCCAAAATAACAGGTCGGCAGTCTCACAATAATAGCTGGCATTCACGGCCATGCACCGCATCTGTGCTCATCCTTCACTAGAGACCCATAAGGTCAGTATGGTCACTGTCCTCATTTTGAGGGAACTGAGACTCAAACAGAAGAGTTGGCCTGAGAGCACATATCTAGAAGTGTGAAGCCCTGCTCGCCATGGGTCCTCACCTGCCCCTAAGTACTAATCCTCCTTCCTTATTCACAGCTTCCAGGTTGGGTGAGGTGCAGAGCCTGCTTTTGGAAGTTTGTTTGCCAAGGGTGGCCTGGTCCAGGGAGCCTGGTTGACTTTTCAGCACCGGGGACAGCACCTGATCCTGCGCTGACATGGGCTGAGAGGAGGGAAGGCCCTGGATGTCAGGTCCTTTCCAGTGGAGTGGGACCTTCCCCTTCATTTTCACTGCCACATGGAGGCAACAGGGCTCTGGATGACCCTACAAAGCCAAGGCTCCACCTGCCCTGAGCCCCCAGACCCCAGCAACCCCCTCACCTCCTAGGTCTTGACATCACCATGGAAATAGGTAGAGGATGCACTCCAAAGATCTAGTTCCAGGAACTGGATTTGATAGGATCTGGAGTCACTATGGGCTTTGCTCTTCCTGAAACCCATTCCACAAATAAAGAAACCATGGCCCAGAGAAAAGAAGGCTAGATTCCTGGGATGTCCCAGCTGGAAGGTTCCCAAGTGTCAGCTGGCTCTACTTCTCTGTTACATAGATGAGAAAACAAGGCAAAGTGACCATCTTCAATGAGACCTGCAATAGCTGCTCCTGCAACTGGCTTCTGGAGCAATTGCTTCCTTTTCTCTCTTCTGTGTACCATAATTTGACAGTATGTGTTGTTTTGTACTTGGTATCTCTTCCCTTGATGACAGATAAGGCAGGGTTAGGTCCATCTGTTCATGGCCATGTCCCACAGTCTGGAATATATTGCAGTGGATAGTATGTGAACCAAGTTGGCCTGGGTTCAAATACAAGCTCTGCCACTTACCAACCATGAGAACTTAGCAGGTTGCCTCTCTCCAAGCATAAGGTTCTTCACCTGTGAAATGGAGCAGGCACCTGCATCAGAGATTGTTTTGAAGCCCAACTCAAATGGTGCAAGCCCAGAGTGCTGTCCCAGTGAGTAGCCAGTGCCAGCTCTTATTGATATCACTTGGTAGTGGCTGCACAGTAAATATGTGCTGAGTGAATAAGCAGAGTCCATCCACCAGCCCTGCATGGGAGTTTTTCTTTAGAACATCAGGGGCAGCACCTCCTGACCCTATAAGGTTTTGTTCATTCCAATGGACATGTGCTCCTCACCTGCCTGGTCAGAGGACCTTGACAGTCAGCATGCACTGTAATGCTTCTCTCTCTCTCTCTCTCTCTCTCTCTCTCTCTGTCTTTTGAGACAGGGTCTCACTGCATAGTCCAGGCTGGCCTTGAACTCACAGTGATCTTCCTGCTTCAGCCTCCCTCCTGAGTGCTGGGATTACAGGTGTGTGCCACCACACCCAGCAGGAATCTCTTGACAGGCAGATTCCTGGTTCTACCTAGACCACCAGAATCCAAAAGTCTAGGAACACAGTCCAAGGTCTACTGGGTAATGGGCACCCTATGCTCGTCAGTGTCTGGAGGCTGGCATGGCTGTCTGAAGAGGTTTGGTGCAGAAGTGCCCTGCAGCCCTGGGGCTGATGGTACTGATGAGCTGGGCCTGTTCTTTTTTGGAGGAGTGCAGGCCTTTTAGAGCCAGTACTGGAAGCCTGAGCAAGGTGATGGGCCCAAAGAAGAGCTATCAGAAAGGCCTCCTGATCAGACTTTGAAGGGTGAGGCCTAGGATTTAGCTCAGTGGTGCCACTACCTGCCTCGCAAGCGCAAGGTCCTGAGTTTGATCCCCCATACCAAAAAAAAAAAGGTAAGACTGAAGGATGAGGAGGGTGTTATCCAGCTGAGAGTGATATCTCAGATGGGGAAGCAGAACACAAAGAAGTGCAAGCAGGAAAAACAGGTTGTCCCTGGCATGTCGAGTGGGATGAACCAGCAGATGATCTGCTCAGAGGAGGTGGTTTATCTGGGTTGTCAAGGGTTTCGAGTGCTACATCTTATACAAGCCCCTTGATTTCCTTTCTTGGTTTTCCTTCCACAGCTCAAGGATTTTAGGACCCATTTTTTCTACTCCTTGACCCCAATTCTGGCCCTTCCTAGCCTCAGTTCTTTCTCACATACCTCTCTGCTCTTAAAACTCACTCATATGCTGACCTTATAGTCTGTTCCCTATGAAATGAATCCAGGCTGGAGTCAGAGTTCATTATAGTAGGTGAGAGAGGGGTTTCTTGTAACAGGGCCTTCAGTACCAGAGATTGCAGTGGTGGAAACTGAGGCAGCACAGCAGGAAAGTTTGAGAGAGCACCCCAGGTCACTTGTTCACAACATGTCCCTAAGCCTTGCCCATACCAGTCCCCAGCAGCCTGCCAGTGTCCCTGTCCTTAGAGGTCCCTGTCTAGCAGAAAGATGGGGCCACACTGGACTTATGCATCTCCCGGGCAAGATCTCAGACTAGAGGGGCATCAGGAGGCCTGGTCCCCAGTCGCTGTGGGCTGCACCAAGGTCACGCGTGTTGTCAGACAGGAAGCAAAGCTTCTGGTGTCAGAGGAAGGAGAGATGGGTTCTCACATATGCAGAAGGGCCAGGAGAGGAGTGCAGGGAGCAGATGGGGCCAGACCAGGGGGGCTGCTGAGCAAGGGCATCAGCCTAGGCCAGGAGGCTCAGTAGTCACCTGTTTGTCATTTATTTAGCTGATATTGAGCCTGGCCCTGTGCTGGCCCTGGGGTGCTGTGGAGAATGAGACAGACAGAGCTTCTCCTGCCACAGACCTGATGGCCAGGGTTTGAATCTTGGCACTTTCACTAAAAAGCTGTGGAACTATGGCTCTGAGTGACCATAAACTCCAAAATTACTGTGGCTTTAGTAGGATGGAAATTTGTTTTTCTCCCACATATGAGTCTGGGCAAGTAGTTGAGGATGCAACTGGGGGCTCCAAAATCACCAGGAACCAGAATCCTGTTATCTTATTACTGTGTCTTCTATATAATGGAGTTTGACCTCATGATTCAAGATGACTGCTCCAGCTCCAGCCATCACTTCCACATTTGAGTCAACAGAAGTTGTACATATGACCTCTGAAGTTGGCTTTCCTAGAAATTGCATATATAACTTCTATTTGTATCCTTCTACAAAGACCATGACCATACCCCACACCTAGCTGCAGAAGAGGCAAAGACTTTATTCAGGATGGTTAAATGCCTAGCTAAAACTTAGTAGTTCAGTTAGTGAAGAAAAAGGAGAGACGAGATCGTGGGGGACAATTAGCAAATCCTGCCACACTCTGTTTCTTATCCAGCAATACTTATTAAACATTTAATATGAATTATATCTACCTTTTTGAATGCTGGGCCAGCTATGAACAAAATAGGCAAATTCCTTGCTCTCATGGCACTAACTTTCTAGAAGAGAGAAAAGATACTAAGCAAATAAATCATGTCAAGTAGTGAAGTCATATGATGGGAAATATATCAGGGATAGAGGTATTGTTTTAGAAGAGTTGTTTTAGAGCAGAGATATCTAGTCCCTGGGCAAGAGTCTTGATCTTCTGCAAGGCAATACAATGCAAGGTGAAAGAAAGACACAGAAACAAGACTTACACAGAAATTGGGAACTGAGATGGGCAATGCCAAACATGTGGCTATGAGGCTACACATGTGGTGAGGACCCCAAGCAACCAGGATGGTCTGTATTTATTGATTACACAGGCATGGGTAAGAATAGGGTAGAGAGATATGTGTGGCATCTGGTGATATCACCTGACACAGGCAAGGGTTGTAGAAGGGAGGTTAAAGCATTCTTGCAGAAGGAGGAGAACTGACCAAAGATCAGTCGTGGTAAGCTACTGAAACAAGTAAGGAAGGAGTAGCTCTATGAATGGAATGTGGTCTGGAGCCAAAGGTCCTCACCACATCTCACTTAGGAGCCCTTCAGCTTCACAGATCAGGACTTAGATCTCTGCTGCAGTGGTTGGTGTGGAAGCTATACTAGCCTGCAGCACCATCTGACATGCTCCTGTGAGTCATGTAGGCTTTGGTCTGGCTCCGCGTACACTGTAGCCAATTATGGGGGCAGGGTGCCTGCTCCATATTACAGCCTGCTCTAAGCCAGGCCAGGAGGGTCTGCCACACAGAGACCTGAATGAAGTAAGGGGCAAGCCATTATAGGAAAGGGTCTCCGAGCGCCAAGGGGACAGTCTGTGCAGAGGCCTTGAGGCAGCTTGGCATGACAGAGGGACAGGAAGGAGGGCAGAGTGGCTGCAGGACCTTGTCATGGGTCATTGTGAAGACAAAAAGGATGATGAGGGCCGGGGATTTAGCTCAGTGGTTCCGCCGCCTGCCTCGCAAGCGCAAGGACCTGAGTTCGATCCACAGTACCAAAAAAAACAAAAGAAAGCAAAAAGAGTGATGAGTATAAAGTATCCAGCATTCATCCTGACACATAGAAGGTATCTAATTAATATGCCCATATGACATGATTTGCCCAGGATAGTTCTGCAGTGATTCTTAATCAACTGGACAAACTGAGGCCAACTTCCTTTTCAGTTTCATTCAGGATCCTGGTTTGAATGATAAAATATATGATCACCACATCAACAATGGCTATTTACTGGGAAACTAAATTCCCTCAGGAATTTTTAGGAGAGCACATCCCCAGAATGTGGGCCACTTTCCTTTCCATCCCAGCCCCTTGGAGGAGCAGCCCCACAGGACGGGACAGCCCTCCTGTCCAGGGGCTTTCTGTCTCACAGTTGTCACATTTTCAGCCTGTAGGCCCTGGGGCCTGCTTCATTTTCCCATGTGTGTCTGTGGGGGGGATGCCACAGAGACAGGAGGTGAGGGCAGTCTCCTGTGGGTGGGATGTCAGGGCCTCCTACCACTTCATCTGTCCTCCCTGCCCTGGAGGCACCTCTGTACCCAGCACAGAGTTCAGATTCCCTAGATATCTAGATGTGTGGGTGCTTCATAAAGACACCTTCCTCACTCTCCCAGTCCATAAAATGGGGCTGGTAGTGCTCACCTGATGTTTTTGTGCAGAGAAGCGGATGACATGAGAGCCAGCAAGTGGAGAGAGACTGGGTGGTGACCTCCCTCTGTCCCAGTAAGAAGCAGAGCAAGCTTCAGCACAAGGTGGTGATTCCCAAGTGCCTCCTATAGCAGATGGCAGTGTGCTTCTGACTGGGTCTCCCCTTTCCCGTTATGGGGGAGGGGTACAGACCCTCATTGACTCTTCCCTCTGGCTAACTCAGAGAGGTTGAGCAGCTCACCTAAGGTCACCCAGCAAGTGTAGCAGAAGTGGTTTGGCATCTATGTCAGCTGCCTCAAGAGCCTGCTCTTTGTGGAAAATGGAACTGGAGGTCAGCAGTGGAATGGGAAGGACAGAGTTCTGTATCAGTCAACCTCTCTTCTTAGGCCACACTCTACCCAGGGGACTCATCAACCATATGGCTTCTGAGTGCCTCTGAACACCCACAAGCCCCAGCTCCCAGCTCTGCCCGTGGCCCTTCCCTGTGCTGCCTTCCTCTGTCCTAGAAGCTCAGTCTGTCCAGAGTGACCTCTGTGTTTGCCCACAGGCCTGCCCTCCCCTGCATGATTGGCTCGGACCCAAGTGGCTGTGCTCAGCATCCCCTCACTGAGGAGCTCTGTCAAAGTGTAGTTTGCACACTATGTGATTTACCTACTTTAAATATGCATTTTGATGTGAATGAATAAATTTATATAGTGTGCAACAAGCACCGTAATCCAGAAGCTTCCTTTACCCATTTGCAGTCAATTCCACTCCCACCCTCGGTCCTAGGCAACCAACGATTGACTTTCTATGTCTATAGTTCTGCCTTTTCTAGAGAGGTCACATAGATGGAAATACACAAGAATATGTAGTGTTTTGGTCTAGCCTCTTCCACTCAGCATAATGATTTTGATGTTCATATATATTGTTGCATGAATCAGTCCTTCACTCCTTTTTAGTGCTATGAAATAATGTTCTGTTTTACAGATATAGCACTTTTTGTTCATCTGTACCCTGGTTAGTGGGCATTTGGATTGTTTTCAGTTTGGGGTTATTAGGAATAATGCTGTTATAAATATGCACATACCAGGATTTGGGAGGGGATATGTTTTTTATTTCTCTTGCAAAACCTCCCTATTTCCATCTCACCAGGCCTTGATTTTTTTTTTTTGGTACCAGGGATCAAACTCGGGTCCTTGCACTTGCACAGCAGGCAGCAAAACCACTGAGCTAAATCCCCAGCCCAAGACCTTGATTTTTGTTGGGAAGCCATGTGGTTCTGGGGAAGCTGACTCCATCCCTCCCTCTCCAACAGGACTCACAGCCCAGGCTGTAAGCAATCAAGGCAGAGTGCTCACAACTTGAGCTAGGCCAATTAGTGTGTTTCATCTCCCAGGCACAGTGATTGGCTTCTGGGTGGACATGTGAGATGAACCAGTCCAATCAGATTGACTTCTGGGACTTGGGTGGGAGCAGCAGACTCCCATACCTCCCTCAAGCCTCTAACTGCTGCTTTATCTAGAGTAGCCATTCTGTATGCATGAGAGCAGCCAGGCTTAGGATGTAACAGGTATATGGAGGATAACTGGAAAGCTGGAACCCTGATTGAACTGTGCCTTAAGTCCACCACATTTTCAAATTTTTAAAAGTATATAGATCAGGAGCAGGGATTTAGCTCAGTGGTTCCACCACCTGCCTTGCAAGCACAAGGACCCGAGTTCGATCCCTGGTACCCAAAAAAAAAAAAAGTATATAGATCAATTGATTCTCTCTATTGTTAAAGCTAGTTTAAGATGATGACATTTGTAGTTCAAGAATCAGCCAACTATGGCCCATAGTAGCCTGTCTTTGTAAAAAAAAAAAGAATAACTGAATACAAGATTTTATTAGAACATGTTCATTCATTTATGTATTGTCTGTGGCTGCTATGGAGTGCCATATGGCCTATAAGCCTAAAATGTTTACCAGTGGCCTCTAAAGAAAAAGTTTGCCAACTCTTGTGATAGCCAAAACTTGGTATTCAGTATATCTCCCATCCCCGCCAGTGATCAGGACAGAAACCTACAAGTTACCTTTTAGTCCTCCCTCGGGACATTTTTTTTTTTTTTTGGTACGGGGGATTGAACTCAGGACCTTGCGCTTGTGAGGCAGGCGGCAGCACCACTGAGCTAGATCCCCGGCCCCAGGACAATTTTGATTGTTTTGATTTTAAGTTTTTTAAGATACTGAGGATTGTACCTAAGGATCCTTGAGCTATACCCCAGTCCTTTTTAAAAATTATTTTTATTTTCTTTCTTTATCCCCCCTCCCTCTCTCTTTTTTTTTTTTTTTTTCCGGTACCAGGGATCAAACTTAGGACCTTACACTTTTGAGGCAGGCGTGGTACCACTGAGCTAAATCCCCAGCCCCTTTCCCTCTTCCTTCCTTCCTTCCTTCCTTCTTTTCTTTCTTTTTCTTTTTTCTTTCTCTCTTTGTCTGTCTGTCTGTCCATCTCTCTCTTTCTTGTGGTACTGGGGCCTAAATCCAGGGCCTTCTCACTGAGCTATATCCATAGACCTTTTTTATTTTGACACACGGTCTCACTAAGTCACTAAGTTGCCCAGGCTGGGCTTGAACTTTCAATCCTCCTGCCTTATTTTCCCAGAGTGCTAGAATTACAGGCATGTGCCACTATGCCCAGACATTTTTATTTTTTATTTTGACACAAGTCAGGCTAAGTTTGCAAGGCTAGCCTCCTCCTACCTTAACCTCTCTACTAGCTGTGATCACAGGCCTGCACCACCACACCTGGCCTGACTGACTGTTACAGTCCAAATGTCTCCTGAATCTTTCTACCATTCTCGGCCTCAGGGCCCCTCCCCTAGGTAGACCACTGTCAGCTCTCTCCTGCACCACACCGCCCACTCCTAGGCTGCCCACGTAGCTGCTGGGGGTTGGTCCAACTCCTGGGCTCTCCATGGCTCCCAGGGAAATGGCCACACTCCCTGCAGAACTCTCCATAGACGCTGCCCCCGCCTGTGTTTCCAGTCCTGTCTCTCCTCTCCCTGATCCCTTCCTTCTCCAGAGCACATAGACCACCTCCCTACTTCTGCGGAATCCCTCCAAGCTCCCCAAACATGGTGTCCTTGCCCCTCTTCTCAGCTTCTGTGAACTGTCTCTTTTGCCTCCAGCATCCTCCCAACTCTGCCCACCTGGCAGGCTCTGTGAGTCCTCCCAGGCCCAGCCAAAGTCCCTCCTTCTTTTTTTTTTTTTTTTTTTTTGGTACCGGGGATCGAACTCCGGTTATTGAGCTTGCGCAGCAGGCAGCAAAACCACTGAGCTAAATCCCAGGCCCAAGTCCCTCCTTCTTGATGTCTTTATTACCTCCCAGGCTGGCCCTGGCTCCCTTCAATCTGGACTGCCATGTCTGTTTACATATCTGCCACTCCCATCAGAGTGGGTGTTCCAGGGACACTGACTGACTCATCTTGTCCTCAGCGTGGCCTAGTTTAGGGCCATGCACAGGATAGGGGCTCAAGAAGTGTTTGTTTGCAGTGCAGCGTCACCTACCTTTTGCTCCAGAGCACTGTGAGGAATTGGATGAGGCTTTGAACAAGGGAGGAGGGATGCGTCAGGCTGCCTGGACCGGGTAAACTCAGGCTGGAACATGGCTAGAAGGATGGAACTGCTCAGAGCCTGAAGACCCCTAGACAGAAGCGCCCACAGGGAGTGTGGAGATTGCTTCCCAAGATGGACAAAGTGGGCCAACAGCCATTCACCCTGAAAACAGTGCAGAAAAGAAAAGTAGGGCAGGTGAGAGGGGGCCACTTTGGCAGGCCCTGCAAGTATGGAATGGAAATAAAAGGATTACAAGGAAATGTCATGGAAATGAAGGTCTTCCATGGCCTCTGCAAATCACCAGGCCCAGAGGAGGAGGCCTGATGGCTGGTGAAGGGCCTGCTGGGTCCCATTAGAGATGCTAGAAAGTTTAGGGATTTACAAGGCTGGCCCACTGGAGGATTTAGGGAACATCTCATTTCCAGGGCTTTAACTGAAAAATTTGAGTGCCAGCTGGCTGGGTCCTGAATGAACCTCCCGAGAAGGGAGGATTTGGGGGCACACTGGACTCAGAGCTGTGGCCCTCACCCACTGCTTGTTCTGGAACTGCACTGATGTGAATCCAATGCACAGAACCCAGTCCAGGCCCAGCCTCCCCCAGGACCATGGTGAGGCACCTTTGAGAGGGGGAAAGAAGTGCAAACTGTAAAATGCACTGTGTCCGTGCCCCTTCCTCATGTGGCCCTCCCACGCTCCTCCCCCGACTCAGTCGCCCTCGTGGCTCCCCATCCCTCCCACATGCCTTGTTCTGGTGCCCATCTGCCCTACCATGAACCTGGTGTAGGATGCCCCCTCCCACCCCTACGCTCTGTGGTCTGTGAGGACAGGGATGAGCATCCCCATTCTTGTCCTCCACACTACTCAAAGCAGGAGTTCACCAACTATTTCTCAATGACCTTGGGCTGTAAAGAGACATCTGACTTAAGGGTGCTGTTATTCTCCGTTTATGAAAGCAGGAAGCTGCTGGTTGATGGTAGAAATCCTCCTAACAAAAGGCCAAAGTGTTCTGTGAGTTGGGAGCACCCTGGAAATGGGATCTGGTGCTGCAAAGGCTGAAAGTGGCCTGGTCCTGCATTGTCCAGTAGAGTGGCCATGAACTGTGTGGTTGTTGAACTTGAAATTTAATGAAAGATTCAGTTCTTCAATTGCACTAGTCACATTTCCAGGGCTTTATAGCCACAGGTGACTCACAGCTGCCCCATCATCAGGCAGCACAGATGGAGCATTTTCATCACACACCACATTCTGCTGGACAGCACACCTCAATACTCTGAAAATGCACGTTTGCGCCTTGGCTTGGGACCCTGATCCTTGGGCAGAGGGCACATCTGAGATTCAGGAGAGCCCTGGGGCTCTGATTCTGAACTCTTGCTCAGCCATTTACTGGCTATGCAACCTGAGGCAGAGTAGCTTCCTGCTCCCCACAGGGGCTCGGTGTTCTTGTCTGCAGCATGGGTGGCCAAATGGGCTGCACAAAGCTGTGAAAGTTAGAGGAAAATGCATGGGTGTGTAGTCTAGTGCTGTGAAAGGACCCATCATGACTATTTGCAGGACATTGCTCCAAATCGACTAAGGATGGGGCAGACTCCTGTAAGAAGCTCTCAAGGGGCAGCCTTCTGGACCTCAGTGCTAAGAGCTCACCAGTGGGATGCTCCAGGCAGTGGACAGGTTAGGGTAAGGCTCCACTGGGCCTGTGGCAGCCAGAGCCTGAGGGCTGGGGGCAGCCATCCTCCTGAACCCCAGGTAAGAGCATTTGCTCCAGAGTACCAGCTGCTGACTTCTTGCAGTGGAGGCTAGAATATGCCTCCTCAAGGTGAAACTCCATTGTCTGCTGGCCACAAGGCTATTAATGCTATATCGCAGTTATAGTCATTGAGCATTCTCTGTATACAGTTGTCCCCCTCTTTCAGGGTTTCTCTTTCCACAGTTTCATTTACCCACTGTGAACAGTGAAAATATTAAATGGAAAATTCCAGAAATAAACAATTCAAATGTTTTAAATTGTGCACTGTTCCAAGTAGCATGCGTGATGAGACCTTGTTGTCCCATCCAGGATGTGAATCATCTCCATCCAGCATATCCACACTGTATATGCTACCTGCCTGTTAGTCACATAGCAGTCTGCTCAGGTGTTAGATCAAACATCAGGGTACCCTTATTTAACTTAATAATGGCCCCAAAGTGCAAGAGTAGTGGTGCTGGCAACTCAGATATGTCAAAGAGAAGCTAATAGGTATTTCCTCAAAGTGAAAAGGTAGAAGCTCTTGACTTAATAAGGAAAGAAAAAAAGTTTAGGCTAGGGTTGCTAAGATCTCCAGTACAAGAAGATATTTTGAGAGAGAGAGAGAACATTTATATAACTTTTATTACAGTATATTGTCAAAATTCTATTTTATTATTAGCTATTGTGATGGATCTCTTATTTTGTCCAATTTAAAAATTAAACTTTATTGTTGATATATATGTGTAGGAAAGAACTGTATACATAGAGTTCATTGCTGTTGGAGGTTTCAGGAATGCATTGCCCAGAGGTAAGGGAAGAGGACGACCATACCAGGCACTGGGCTGAGGTGTGAGTGTCAGTGTGCATGGAGTCCTCACAGCATCCCTTTGTAATGGGCACACATATTATTATTTCCACAGGGAACACTGATGTCATTTATCCAAGACACTCAGCTCGCAGGTGGTGAAGCTGAGGTATGACCCCGGGCTGTCTGGCTCCAGGCTCCTGCAGAGCCAGCCTCAGTGGGCCCTTCCACGAAGTCTGGTCAGGCTCCTCAGACACCCCAAGGGTCCCCTTCCTGTGTCTGTGCCCTTGTTTACCTCTCTAGTATATGCTGCCCACTCTCCTCCAGCCTCACAGATCCCTGCTCACCCATCATGACCCCGATCTGGTGTGAGTATCTTCAGGCCAAGAGCAAGATCCGAGTCATTTTCATGTCATGTCTGACACATGGCTTGGAGCCCTGGAAGCCTTGGTGGATTATGGGTGGCGGCTTAGGGGGTGGGTGATGAGTAACTGGAGGGACAGGTGACATGGATAAACAGAGAGTCAGGGGCGGGCAGATGTGTGATGGGTGGGTAGGTGGACAGGTGCCAGGTGCCTTGACAGGGCTGACCTGAGCTCAGGGTGAGAGAAGCAGGTGTTTGAGAGACATCTGTTGCAGAACTTGGGGAGGGAGCCAGCCAGGGAGGAGTCCTGGATGATGCCCACATTGCCATCTTGGGGACTCAGGTGGACCATGGTGTCATCAGAAAGGAGTGAATTTGGGGAGAAGCTGATGGGTCCCTAGAGGTCATGGTGCAAGGGGCCTCTGAGGGAAGGGCCAGGAGGCACCTGGGGGATGAGCTTCGTTCAGGGTGAGGCCAGGCTCCCCAGGAAATGGGGCTAGTGTGGGTGGTCACAGGGGCCAGTGGGATCCCTGCCTGGGAGGACATTGTGTGAGAGGGACAGAGGATGTGTCTTGGGGCCACAGGAGGAGCCATGGTCCTTGTGGTGGACACCAGGAGGGTTAGAGAGCCCCCAGGGAGGAGAGAACTGTAAATGCTACTTTTAAAATGTTTTCTCCATTTCAATTCAACTCCACAAATATTTATTGAGGCAAAAGGTTCTGTGTAAATCCATTTTGTAAATTGAATTTTTGGACAACAGAACACCCTTTTATCTGGGGATGGGATGATTGGGATTGGGAGGAGCTCTGAGCTGAATTTTTTTGAAAGGTCCCACTCAGTGTGGGTTTTGAGCCAAGGAGGATTTTGATTTTCAAGGTCGCAGAAGGGGGCTTCTGCTTGCCCCATTTGTTGCTGCACAGAGGATGGAGAGGAAAGCAGCACAACTCCAGGTGAGGAAACTGATACAGTGGAGGCCCAGATGGGGGGAGCTCTGGGGATAGAAGGAGGGGCTTTGAGGGATGTGTAAGAGGTTTTAAAAAGAAAATAGGACAGGTCCTGGGTTTCGAATGTGGGGGACTGAGAAGGAGAAAGGGGCACAGGAGCCCCTGGCTGCTTGGTTGCAGAGCGGCTGATGCATGATGGTGGGAGAGGGATGGGTCTCTGGGAAAGGCGCACACCAGACCTTGGACACAGAGCGCACAATGCCCACCAGGTGGCCAGCAGAGCTGCTGGAAGCAATTTAGACCTCTGAGGCATGAGCTGGGCCACAGAGAGAAATGTTGTTTCTGTGATAGGGAAGGAGGAAACCCAGAGCTCACGACAACTGGTCAATAAATATCTATTCAGCACTGAAAAGATTTTCTAAATGACACCTTCACCAAGCACCTCCGCCTGCAAAGCAGTGTGCAGTGACAACCGAGTAGACCAAACTCTGCTCCACCCACGGGGCAACACTAGAGGGAGAGGGAGGAGATGGTCGGGCTAAGTGACTGGGTGACGCGTCCTGTGTGACAGAGATGCTGGCCAAGAACAACAAGCAGGTGGGAGGGACAGGTGCTAGGAGTGTTAAGCAGAGGGGCCGGGCCAGGGAGCACCAGCGCCAGCACACAGGCCGGTCACACTCAACAGAGATCATCAGCCCTCACAACTGTCCAAGGAGGGGCTGGACCTACCCCTGTTTAGAGATGAGCCACGGTCACAGAGAAGTTAAGAAATATACCCTGGGGCATTCAGCCACATAACTGGCAGAGCCAGACTTTTGACCTAGAGTCCTCACCGCTGTGCCGAACTGCCTGCCACTGACAGGCTCGGTGTCACCAAAGAGTCCAAAGCAGGAGGTGAGCAGGCCAAGCTCACAGACATCAGGCCATGACTGCCAGGCAGAGGAAAAGCAAGGGCAAGGCCCTGAGGCAGGAGCCTAGAGATGGAGAGCACAAGGCCAGTGTGACTGGGACAAAGGGAGCAAGTGGAGAGAAAGGAAGGGATAGGAGGTAGTACAGGGAGGGCCACTGAGACATCTGTGGGCTGTCAGCTTCTACCTGAAGTAGAGGGAGAGACTAGAGAGTTCAGAGCTGAGGAAGGGCCAGATCTGGCTTGAGTTCTAACTTGACTCCTCAGATTTCTTGCTGGGAGCAAGGATAAAAGTAGGACCCCAGAACAGACATAAACAATCCAGTCAAGAAATCACAATTGTTCACTGCACAGCAGTGGCAGCAGGACAGGTACTGCATCAGCTTCCTGACCTATTGTGAAGGTGGGTCAGGTAGAGGTGTTGATGTCCTGGATGTGGGAAGTGAGGTAAAGAGAGGCATCAAGGATGACTCCAAGACTTGGGCAGGAGTGGCTAGAAGGGCAGGGTTCCATGAACTGAGGCACGAACAGCTGTGAAAGGAGCCACTTCATACAGAACTTCATTCATTATTCCTTTTCAACCCTGGCTACCCTCTGAGGTGGGTACTGAGACTTGCAGCAGTTACCTGACTCACCCATGGTCATACAGCCAGAAGGGAGTGGGGCCAGGACCTGAATCCAAGTGTGCATGCAAGATTTTAGAATTCTGATTCATCCATTCAGTCAGCAGACATTTCTGGAGTACTTGCTATGCACCGAGCACTGTGTGCCAGGCTCTGTGCTGAGCACTGACAACAACGGGCAAGCTGAAAATGGTCCCTTCCCCAGCAGAGTCCGCTCTGAGGGAGGACGAAGCATCAGCCAATGGTTTTCTCACGTCAGAATGAAGGGGAGTGAGAGAGAGCGATGGAGGGAGCTCTAGGAGCCCGTAAGGGAAAATGGACCTGACCAGGGCATCCAGAAGGCCTTCCTGAGGAGAAAGAGGGAGGCACGAAGACTCCTAGGGTAGAGGGGAGGTGGGAGCGGCCTTCTTGGGAGAATATGCCCCGGCGGGGGGAACGAAGGCTCTAGAGGGCTGCAGCAGTTGAGCTTCAACTGAGAAGCTGCAGAGTCTTTTCTGCTGGTTTTTAAGTATTGGGTTAACAGCTTTATTGATGTATGATTCGCATACCATCCACTCACCCACTTGCAGTGCCCAGTTCCCTGGCTTCTAGTGTATTTACAGAGTTGTGTGCCCATCACCACAGTCCATTTTAGAATGTCTTCATTACCCCAGAAAGAAACCCCCGCACCTCTTCATGTCTCTCCCTCCCAGTCTCCCCATCAGGCAGCCCTAGGCAACCACAACCCTCCTTTCTGTCCCTATGAAGTTGCCTGTCCTGGATATTCCACAAGAACGGAATCATGCGGCATGCTGTCCTCAGTGCCTGGCTTCTGTCACAGTGCAGTGTCCATCCCGGGTGGGAGTTCCAGAGTCTTGAACAGCATCACAGCCAGCAGGGACAACCCGAATGTCATAACAACAGGGAGCCACAGGACCTCCACAGGCAGGGTGGGGACTCCAAGGCTGGTCTTTGGAGTCTGAAGGGGCTTTGAGGTGCCCAGTCAGAACCCTACCCACTATCCCATTGTGTCACACCCACACGGGAAGCCCCCTCCTGCTGTCACCATGCCCCTCAGCTCTGGATCTGGGTAAATTTGGCTCAAAGTGACAACTTGGTTGGGATTGCATCTTCCTGAGCACTGGTTTTTCATGCATTGGCAATTTTCATGCCT
This sequence comes from Heterocephalus glaber, assembly GCF_000247695.1. Next base: position 3,117,760 of record NW_004624842.1, on the reverse strand, counting down.
TATGGTGCATCTTGAAATCTTTTATGCATCTTTAAGAATTTGTATCCTCTAATTCAGAGTGTTTTGGAGCTTGATATTTTCTTTTCCTGCTGCTTAAACATTCAGACAGTTCTGCCTGTTTTGCTTGGTGGGGCTGTTCTTCTGCAGGCAGCGGGCAGCATCCTTCTGGATTAGATCTCTGGGTTTGAGGCCATGGCCTGCCTCCTCCTCAGGGTGCAGTCACTGCAGCTCTGTGTGCCTGTTTCCTCCTTTGAAGAGTAGGGCTGCTTTGAGAAGAAAATGAGCAGAAGCCCGTTACACTCTGGCTTCTCTAGGAGTAGGTGCTGCGATGTGTGCTGCTCCCCTGAGCAGCCCTCAGAGGAGAATGGGGGGCTGCCCGGGGCCCTGGGTGACCAGGTGAGAGAGGTGAGCCTTCAACATGGTTCACTGCTCCGTCCATTCCCTCCTGGGACAGTTGGTTTCCTCTGTGTCTCAGTTTCTCAACCTGTGTGACAGAGGTTGTTCTCTGAGGCCTCAAGGCAGGCAGGAGGCTCCTGGGAGGGGTACAGGAGGGAGGCCCTTTTTCTTCTCCCAAGAGCTGGTTCCTGCTGTGTTAAGGAGCCCAGCTGGAGTGATGACACCTGTTCTGGAGAGGTGGGCGGAGAGGGACACCTGGCTGCCTCTGTTTTTCCACAGGACGTGTTGTGTGGGAGGTGGGGGGGGCACGCAGTGAAAGGAACATAGGGAGGCGCCTCTGTGAGGGTCATGGCCAGGCATGTCGCTCGTGGCAGGCGTTCAGCCTGCATTAGCCTCTGAATCCTCACAGAGCCCTCAGAAGAGGCTCTCTTATTCCTATCTGACAAGTGGAGAAACTGAGGCTCAAAAATAGGAAACTGCCTGCCTAGTGTCAGCCAGCAAATGAGGGGTGGAGCTGAGATTTAAACTCAGAATTGTGTAATTCCAGCCCCTTTCCTGACTTCCTTCATTCCAGGGAAAAGAAGGGAGAAGCAGGATGAGGAAGGATTTGAGTCTTTGGAACCCCAGCTTCCAGGGCTGCGGTGGGGATTCTGTGGGTGGTGGGAAAGGCATTGTAAATATGCATGACATGCAAATATGCCTCTAAAAAACAATGTGGGGGCCCACATGAGCTGGGATGCCGGAGTGCTTGGAAAAATGTAGTGTACAAACACTTGGGTTTCTATGACGACTGCTCCATGTTGTCCTCCTCCCTGGTGTCCCCAGGGCAGATCCAAGGGTCTCAAAGTGGAGAGCTTATTGCCTAATGAGTGTTCCTCCCCCATTCCTGCAGGCACCACTGCCTCCCCCTCTGCCGGGTGCCAGTGGACCCTGTGTGTAACCAGGACCTGGCAGGGCTGCTGTCTCACCCTGCTTCCTGCCAGCATCTCTGATCAAGTGCCTGGAGGGATGTGTGTGCCAGACCTGGGTCCAGCGCCTGCCCCGGGTCCAGCGCCTGCCCCTGAGGTGACGCTGGCTGTGTACCAACTGGTTCCCGTTTCTCCTGTGCGCATAGCTCCCTGGTTGGTAAGTAACTGCCGCTGCAGGCCCGGGTGCCTTAGCCACCCACCCACACTTAGCATAGTTGGGAAATGCCCAGCCTTCCCTCCCGCCGGTGCCCACATGCTGGCAAAGGGACCTCCATGAGAGATTTTTTAGGTCTGGGCACTATTTGTGGTTTAACTGGCTTCTTGTACCCTGTCCTCCTGACAGCCCAGGAGGTGGGCATGGTGACCACACTCATTTCACAAGAAATAGCCTCAGAGTGGGGAAGCCACGCCTGAGGAAGCACAAAAGTCCAGCTCTGTGTACCTCAAAGGCCAGCTGTTGCCACAACCAGGAGGCGGGAGCAGGTACTGAGCATTGGCTTAGGAAGGGAAGGAGACCGGGTAGCCATGCTGAAGGCCATGGAATCTTGGGGCTCCCCAAAACAGCGTGCCTTCTCCTCCAGCTCCTACCTTGTGAATCCTCACTGGGATGAGGTGCTGAGCCTGACCTCATCTCTGACACCTATCAGAGAATGCCAAAGCCTGTTCTACCCACACTGCCCCTGCCATTCTTCCCATGGTCCTGACCACACACGGGAACAACCGCTGCAGCCCTCTTCATGCCAGCCCCAGCACCTGACACTTATCCATGTTCTCACGTCACATCGTCACCACCTGCCTCCCAAGACCCTGCTAGTTCCCAAGTCAGGAAACGGGCTCAGTGAGACCAGGGCTGGCACAGGTCGCCCAGCACCGCTCAGTGCTACAGGGACCATTGCTGAGGTCTGCCTCCTCTGGCCTCAGCTCCCGCCCCCCCAACAGCTGCAGCTGTGTACAGGGGGGCGCACAGTGTGAGCTGCAGAGAGGGCAAGGAGGGAGAAAAGGAGGGAACCCCCTCACTCCCTCCACCCAGACGCCAGCAGGTTCTGTGAGCCCACAGCTTTTTGGCCAGCTGGGCTCCCTGCTGACCCCAGAAAGCCTCTGTGGGTGCAGACCTTCAGCACAGCAGCCATCCCCTCCAGTCCCCATTCTCTCATCTGCTAACAGCTGCCCAGCCTCCCTGATGGGATGGCTAGGAGAAGGGAAGAGACTCGTAAATATGTATAATATGCAAATGTCCAGGATAATAAAAAAAAATTGCAAAGTTCACTGCTGATAATGTATGTAGAAATGCTTCTTTGAGCACAAGGAGCTGCACGTTCATGTGGTGCCAGCCTTATTATTAATAACTGTGAAAAAGGTCCCATTAATTAGCAGCCTCTCCACCCCTTTCCCCGCCCCAGCCCCCAGTCTTGTCACGGCAGCCACAGACAGCTGTGGCATTTGGCTAAGTAGCTATCACCACATAGTGATTCGGACATCTCCGTCTGAGAACTAGAAGCATCTGTGGGATTCTGTCTTCTGCACACGGACCTGTTGTGCCTAAGGAAGGCCTGGCCTCCCTGAAGACACAAATAGCAGGGGCAACCTGAGTGACAACTGGCATTTCTTGTGCAGTCTCTGAGTGCCTGGCATTGTGCTAAACGCTTCCCATTCTTTGCCGTCTCAGTTCAACTCCTGGTGACTGAGGCATGGACCTGCGAGTGAGGGCTCAGGCTTTCCTGAAAACAACTGCCACTCAGTGCCCACCTCCACCCCTGGGACACACTGGGAATGCAGCTGAGCTGGCAGCCCCTGGCGTGTGTGGCCCAGTGACGGAGAACGGGATTCCTTGGCACGAGCTGGGGGAGCAGCCGTCAGCATCGTGTGGAAAGATGGAGGCTGGGGCGGCGCGAGGGAGGTGTTACTGCTGCTATTTTGCTAACAAGCTGGTTATTTAAAGAACAGCCGGAGCTGGGAAACCATTTGGGGAGTCTCCATGCCCAGGGCAGAGGCAGCCAATGGTACAGGGTCCCCAGGGTCAAAAGACCTGGTGGCCTGACTTGGTCAGAGAAGAATCACCACACATTGATATTTTTTATCCACTTACTAACAATAGTAACAACAACATAAAAGTCTGAAAAAAGTTTCACTTTGTGGAAGAAAGAGGCCATAAGGATCAGGACAGGTGTGAGGGGCTTGGGTGGGGCAGGCAGCATTCTATCCATGCCCCTGGTAGTGGGCCCGTAAGTCTTTGCTTTGTGACAACTTGCTGCACTCAACACTGTCACACTGTTTCTTGCACTTTCCTCTCTGTATTATGTATCAGAGTAAAAAGAGTAAAATATAATTGCAATGATAATAGCTAATATTTGTTGAGCATTTACTGAATGCTAGGCTCCTTGCTAAGCTTAGTTTATTTTTAGATCATTGAATCTTCATGACTTCTTTTATTCTGCCCATTTTATAGGAGGAAAGTGAGGGTTATGGAGATAAAGCTACTTGGCTTATGGTCAAAGAGAGGGCAGCAGGATGAGAAACCGGACATGCTTCCTCAAGCCTCATGTGCAAGCATGGGGCCAGGATGTCCCCCAGGACAGGCATTTCTTTTGTTCCTCTAATGTGTCTGTGCCTATGTCACAGTTTATGAGGCCAGGCAGGTGTCTGTGGTCATGGGCCCTGAGAAGCCTGGGAGGCTGACAATGGGTCAAAACAGAGCATTTGGCCATTTGATGAGTGTTAAAGGATAGGAATAGGACATCCCTAGGGTCGTCCCAGGGGAGGGGACCAGGGCATTATAGGCTCATTCAAGGTGAGAAAGAGGACATCCAGGCAAGGCAGGGTCAGAACCAACCTCTAACTCACAGAATGAAGGCCAGACTGCCATTTCCTGAGGACTCACTACATGCTAACACCACCATTACCTTTGTTTAACCTCAGAACAAGCATAAGATTAGCAGCATTAGCCCCATTGTACAGATAAGGGGACTGAGGGGGAAAATGACTGGCCGTGCCACACAACCAGGCCCAATGCCTGGTGTCTTGTGTGCAGCCAGCATTGTTCGGTGCTGGGCAACTCCTAGGCATAGAAACTCCAAGCAGCACATGGCTGGAGTCAGGTTCTAAGACAGATCTTTAGGTTGCTGAGCTGGTGCTGGGGTCATGGTCTGGAGGAAGCAGCCTGCTCTGCTGACCAAGACATCCTGCAGCCCACGGGTGTCTAGTGAGACTAGTCCTGGCTGATCTACACCCCTCACACAGGATCCAGCCTTGGGGAGGGACAGATGTCATGCAGTTGTCCAAAAAAATAAACAGAATGAGAAGGGAATCCAGTCCAGGAAGGAAAGCAGCATGACAGCATTACAGATGAGCAGGTGGGGCCTGCACTGCATGACACGGGCTGTCCGAGACAGCCTCCCTGAGGAGGTGGCCTACAAGGGGGCAGGATCAACTGGGCTGGAGAGCTGCATTCATCAAAGCATTGCTGGTCGTCGCAGGACCCTTGGGAACAACCCATTTGTCCATCACCAGGGGACTAGTTAAACCCATTTCACTGTAGCTGTACATGGTGCCTGCTGCAGCTGTTAAAAACGGGGCCGTGGATCTAAATTTATTGTTGCAGAGAGAACATCATAGTGTGTTGTGAGTTTTTTTTAAAAAGAGGTTATAAAACAGCATGGGTAGCATGATATCACTTTTGTAAGAACTATGAATGTTTCTGGAAACCGTTCACAGTGTCCCTCCTGGGGAGAGGGGCATAGGTGATCTTTGCTCTCTTCTTTATACTTTTCAGGATTTGGAGTCACTGCTGAATGTTAGGGCTTGTGGGGGAAGCATAGGGAGGTTAGGGCTCCCACAGTCCTGCCTGTAGCAATTCTGTGCTCCTACTTCTGACCCTAAGAAAATGGGACACGGCGTGGGCTAGGAAATCAGCAGATCTGGGTCATATCTCATTTTCACCACTTCTTGGCTGTGTGGCCTTGGACAAGTCACTTGCCCTCTCTGACACTGTTTTCTATCAAACAAAGATTAGAAAATAGCATCACAGAAAATAGCATCACTGTGGGATTTATGAGAGTTAAGACCTGTGTAGGACTAAAACAAAACCAGAGTGGTCTCACAGGTAGTGCTGCTCTTGTCCCTGTGGTGGCCAGAGGTGACCCCTCTTGTGGACTTATTGTGCCCTGCCAAGGCTCCCCAGGTGCATCTCCCTCCTCAGCCACTGAGTCAGATCTGACTGGGAGATGAGACTAGTTCAGCAGCACGGCTACACACACATGGCCAGTGAATCCCGGGCCAGCAGCACCCCCCTATTCCTGGCTTGCTCCCACCCTCTCGCTCGCCCCTGCCAGTGAGCACTCTTGCCAGAGACACTGTTAGGAGAGGAAGCCGGGGCCCTGGGTTTGCCTTTTAGTGACAACCACTAAACCTGCCTGGAAAGACACATACTACCATACAGAGACTCAGAATCTTAAATCTCAGGCAGAGAAACTTACACTCATGAAATCACACTCCTGGAATCATGGAATCCTTGTCATAAACAATCCAGCAAATGCAAACATAGGCATTTTACAAGTAAGTTCATGGCACCTCCCTTGATGAGAGTGATAAATTAGAAACTACCCAATTATCTGTCTGCAAGAGATGGTTAAATAAATTATGTCCAGCCAGACAATGGTGTTCCCATGGCTCTGGCGACAGTGCTGTAAAGCTATACCTGTTGACATGGAAACCTGTCTACGGTGTAGGGTAGAGGGGAAAATAGGAGGCTAGATATGGTGTGTGCTGTGTGATATTTAGATCTGGAGTCTTTTCCAGGTGTTGGGACTTAAGGGGAAGAATAGAGTCTCTATGTAGATAGCTACTGGTGTTTTTATGAAAAAAATATAAATATATGGATGTTCCTGCCCAGAGAAACTTGGAAGGATGGTCACTGAACTATTCACAGTGGTTCCTGTGGATGGCAAGGTATGGTGAGCTCTATTTTTATTTTTGCTCATATCACTCAAAATCTTTTCTAGCACAAATGACAAAAAAAATCCACCTTAAACCAACTTAAACAAAACTGGAATGTATTGGCTTATGACTGTAAAGTCCAGAGCTATATCTCATGACAGGCTCCACTGCATCCAGGGCTCAGTCAGTATCATCAGCACCTGATTCCTGTCACCATTTCTGAGCTCTGCTTCCCCGGGGTCATCCCCATGTTCCCATGGAGCTCTCCTGTACAGGCAGTAAGATGCCTCTTCTGGGGCATAAACAAGGTTCTTCTGACATAGCTCAAAGGTAAATCCCAGAACTGAGAGTTAAGGGTGTTGGCATTGCGTGACCCAGTCTGTGGGATGTGCCCACTCCTCAGGCAGCTACTGCTCTGGGGGAGTTCAGCACTCTGGTGCCTGAGCATCTGTGCTACCCCCCAGCTGAGATGGAGTCCACACCCCAGAAGCTCAGGAGTGGAAAGTGGGGAACTGTGGCTCCCTCAAAAACAAATGTAGGCTGTGAACAAAAGTGGGCCAAATGGTGGCCCAACCCAGCACATCCCTCCTCCTATAAATACCTGAATTTCCCAAGATGCATGACTTTTATAATAGTCAGGGAAAAAAAGGAGCAACTGGAGAGGAGTCTGAGCCCAGACCCACTGTCAAGCTCCCTGAGGCAGGCTCAGCCTCACAGAATCAGAACATTGGACTCTCCGAGGCTCCAGTTCAGCCCAGGAGACTGGGGCCCTTTGTGCATCTCAAGAGGGGCTGTCCTGGCCCTAGAGGCTCTGCAGTCTTTCAGGGACAAAGGAGACACGTGGGTGACTGACCTGGAATGTGAGAGTGCTGCGGTGCGTGTGCACACAGGAGCAGAGAGAGCACAGGTCAGTCAGCCTGGGAGCAAGGAAGGCTGGGATCTAAACTCCTTCCCATCCAGGGTCAGAATTCTTGTTCTGAGGTGCTGGCCACTGATTGTCCACCCTCAGGGATGGGGAACTCACTCCCTGTTTCCTCAGCTGCAGGTCAGAAGCCTAATTCACAGAAACAGGTTGACAGTCTTGGCACTGCCTCAGCACTGAGGGCTGATTGACCTGCCACAGAGGCAGGCCTCTCCCAGCTGGGAGCCCAAGATAGGGTACCTGGCATCTGCAAACCCTGCCAAGAGTTTGAATAAAGGACATACTAACTTAACAGCAGAGAAAACGTTTAGGTCTTTAGACACACATCTGCTACCTCAGCCAGTTTCCCAAATTCTCCTTTCATTTACAAACAAGGAGACTGAGGCTCAGAGACCATACCACCCATACAGCAACACAGAGCAAGTTTGGGACATGTCCCCATCCCTCCCAGCCCCAACCCCTCTGTAGCCCTTCGCCCTCCCCACCCCCTGCAGGTGAGAGCTGGTCACTTCATCCACAGTACTTGGGCTTGACAGTTTTTCCTGGGAAAAACTCATCCTAGATCATCCCTGACACCCTTCTAAATTCTCATTAATCAAATGTTTTGTGACTGTTTGACAGCAGCATTTTTTGGTTTCTGATCAAGGCTATAACACATATGAGCCATGTTTTATGGGTCATCTCTAGTATTTCATTATGTTCCACAGAACCCATTTAAGTCATTCATTCTCACACTCCACAAACATTGATTAGCGCTGCCACGTGCCAGGTGCTAGACCAGACACCAGGCTACAAAGAAGCACCACAACAGCCCCTGTTCTGGAACCCCCTTTTTGACCATTTCAGCCCCTATCTTAGAGTTGGTCACGAAGTTTAAGTGAAACCATCTAAACAAGTGCTGGCATCTCCACCAGCGATGACAGGTGACACCCAAAACAGCAGAAGGAGGTCCTGATTACCCAGGAATCTCCAGGGCCAAAGCAGTCGATGCTGTTCTCTGAGTGCGTCTTAAAGGGTGAGTAGGGCTCCCGGGAAAAGCACTTGGGAGGGGGGAGCCAGGGAGGACTGGGCTCCACAGAGACCTCACCCACCTCTGCCAGGCTGTCAGCCACACATGGATGTAGGGAGACTGGAGGCCTCCGAAGGCCTCCACTCTTGGGCTGGGCAGTTGAAATTTGATCCTTAAAGTAGAAGAGAGCCAAGGGCAGGGCAGGGCGCTAGAAATATCCTGGCTTTGGGCTGGTTTTGGGCTGATGACAGGCAGGACAGGATCTTGAGGGTGGCACAGAAGGCCTTCCTCTGGGAGGGTCAGTAAGGTCTGGGGCTGGGTGCTCCAGAAGTGGGGAGTAAGGGTCATGTTTTACCCTGGGAGGAGGCTGGTGTGGGCACAGGGTCTCTGTGAGCCCATGTCCAGCTGACAGCAAAGCGTGGGTCAGTGTCTTCAGTTAGAGACATTCTGTGAGCCTTAGAACAGCAACTTGATGAAGCCTCCAAGGCCCCCACATGCCTGCCGGGTGCTTCGGGCAAGTGTCCTCCCTCCATGGAGCCTCCACTTGCTCCCCTGTGAAGGTGGTGTCAGCATCTCCCAAGGCTGGGACATCCATGCACAGTGCCTGGTACTCAGGAAGTGGTTGGTGATGGGGCTGCTCTGGTTACCATGGTCAGGGCAGAGGTGGGCAAGGGAGCTTATTGGTCGCCAGATGTCCAGCTTCACTTGCGGGAGCTGGCAAGGACAGAGCTGGGTGCAGCAGTATGTTACTGGAGAAGAGAACCAGAGGTTGTCTGCTGGGAGAGGCAGGGACACTGGAAGAGTATAGGGAAGAAATCCCAGCCCAGGCTAAGAAAAATTTTTGGATGCAAAGAGCTCTCTGCAGACAAATGATGGTGGTATGACCTCCCCAGAAGTGGAAATATTCAAGCAGCTGCTACACCACAGTTTAGCAAAATCAGTAGAGTGATTAAACTGAGGATCTGGAAGGCCTTTGCCCAATAATAAAGTTCTTACTACTATGAACCTCAGTTTCCTCATCTGTAATGTGGGAATAATAGGAGCCCCTATCTTAGAGTTGGTCACAAAGTTGAAGTGAAACCATCTAAACAAAGTACTGAGCCCAGGCTTGGCATGCAGCCTGTGCTCCATGAGCAGTGGCTGTTACATGGTTCAATGCATTAAATCCCTGGATGCTTCCCTCTGAGAGCCTCAGCTTCCTTTCCCATCAGGGTGCTCCTGCCTGCCTGCCCTTCAAAACCTGCTTTCTGCCCTCCTCATTGCCGCTGTTTCTGTCTCCAGCTCCCTCTCCTTGGGAGGGAATAGGAATTCCAGACCCTTCTGGTCCCCTTTTAGCTCCCACTTGAGCAAAAGTTGGCAGGTTGGGGCGGCGGGCACCATCCGCCTCCCATATGGTTCCTGCTATTTAGAGGAAAACTCTCCTCGCGTTCCTCCAACCACACGGGCTGACATTTCCAGACAGACGCTGGAACCAGCTCTTTGGGGGATTGGCAGATAAATTTGGCCCAGGCTGTTGGGAAAATCTTCAGCCTTAGTGAGGAAGCAGAACCCAGGCTCATCGACTTCCGTCCACCCTGCGACTGCTTGGCCTGGTTCCCAGAGGGCTGTAGCGCTAGTCTGTGGCCTTGCAGAGGAGGGTAAGTCTGACCAGCCCAGCCTTCTCCGAGGAGAGCCCTGCAGGCCAGTTGGAGCACCCCACCTTTTGCTCAGAGGCAGCATGAGTGTAAGGGAAGGCTCTTCCCCCACACAGAGACACCTGGGTGTGGCCCAGCTCAAGCTGGCAGATAGCAGGTCTGAAATTAGAGGGAACGGAGCTCCAGACCACTTCCTGTCTCTATGACCTTCCGTAGGTCATAGAGCCTCTTTTTCTTCATCCTCACATGGGAACAATAGTAGGATCTATCTGATTAAAATCCTTAGGATGGCGCTTGGCACTTGCCAGGTGTTCCACCAGTACTAGCCAGTATTATTATTCTCATTGTCATGTTATTGGCACATTATAATGGCTCAGTGAAGATGAGTGGTTTTCTTTCTTCTTTGCCACAGCTTTGGTTACAGAGAGAATTTGGGGGCATTTCAGTCTTAGGTGGAAATACAAGAATGACAGATGGCAGCCAGCACATCCAGGGTAAGAGTTAGGTGACCACACATACACACAAATGTGCTCACACCCAGCTTTCTGTGTCCCAAAGCCTCACTGTACCCTGCTAGGCTGGAATGCCCATCTGCTTGGTTCTGATGGCTGGAAGGGAAGAGGAAGGGCGGGCAAGGCCTGGCTGGAGGCAGAGTCATGAGGGGGAGATTAGGTGTCAGCCAAAGTAGGAGGCTTCGGGGAAGCTTGAGTAGTTCTGTTTGGCTGGAGTAGAAAGTGGGTGGCGGGAAGGTGTGGGAAGCAAGTCTGAGCTTCATTCAGCACCTCCCAATGGAGCCCAAGTGCCGGGCCTCATGCCAGGCACTGGGGAAATTGGTAGAAAAGATGGGCCTGTTTCCTGCCCTCAAGAAGCTGATAAACACACACCATAAGCTAACAAGATTCTGGGTTGTGCCCGAATAGACCCAGGGGGTAGAGAGGGGTGACCTCATGTAGTGTATAGGCACCTACTCGAGGCAGGGTGGTCAGGGAGGGCCTCTCCATGGTCTGAAAGGTGGGCTGGGGCAGCACTGGGAGCAGGAGGGAGAGGAAGCAGCAGGAACAAATGTTGGAAGTGGGCAGGAGCCAGACCCTGGAGGCCTTGGCAGCCTGGCCCTGTAAGAACTGCCCTTGAGGAAGGTCATGCTCATGGTGGCACAAGACTAACCAGGAGAGCTGTCTGTGGAGATGGAGTGAGAATCTGCTGTGCATCCTGTTGCAGGTAGTGGGAGAAGTATGGGCCTGGGAGGGATGGCACCCCACTGGGGCCATCATCGGAGCAGAATCCTGGGACATGAGACAGGGAAGAGTGGAGAGGAGGATGTGGACCTGCATGCAGTTAGGGATGGGGTTGGGTAAGAGACACCAAGGGAACCCAGAGTGATCAGGAAGTGTCTCAAAATAGAGCCAGGTGCTGGATGTGGGGAGGAGCTTCAGCATCAGACCTAGTGGCCAATTCAAAATCTCTTTACTTACTGTGTGACTTGGGGAAAAATCACTAGAACTTTCTGAACCTTACCTGTTGTAATAAGAGCAAATCAGCTGGAATTGCCTTTGGCTGCATGCAACAAAAGAAAACATATATTATTTGTATACATAACCAGGAGGGTTTTTTTCATATAACAAGAATGCAGCCTGAACCCAGGCAGTGGTGCACACCTATAATCTGGCACCCAGGAATGCTGAAGCAGGAAGATCACAAGCTCTAATCCAGCCTGAGGAACTTAGCAACTAAGTGGGACCCTGTCTCAATATAAAAAAATAAAAATGAAAAGTAAAAAGGGCTGAGGATGTAGCTCAGTGGTAGAGCACCCCTGGGCTTGATCATAAGTACCAACAACAACAACAAAAAAAATCCAGGTTGGTAGGCCAGGGGCAGTATGGCAGTTCAAACGAGTGATTGAGAGCACAGGTCTCTGCCATCCTTAGCATGTATCTTTTATTTTCATGGCTACAAAGTGGCTGCTCTACCTCCATATGCCCTATCTGAATTCTGGACAGGAAACAGGTAGTAAAGGCTATATTCTTTGAGTCTGCCTATCTTATAGGTTCCCTGGAAGCACCACCAAGTGGACTTTTGCCTGCATTTCTTTTGCCAAATGTAGTCACATGTCCTCCCTAGCTGCAAGGGAAGCTGATATTGTTACTATTTCTAATTGGGCACTTCTGTCAAGCAAAAAGGAAAAAGAGCTAGTAGGATAGCTAGGAAGAGCCACTTCAAAATATTCACAAGGACTGTTGGAAGAATTCCATGAGATAATTAATGTGCATGAAACACTGAGTGCCAGGAACAGAGCAACCTCTCAAGAAATGGTGGCTGCCTTTCTGATTCTGCTGTACCTGCATCCATTCATTTAGGAAGCATATATTGTATTTTGGGCACTGTACACCATTCCAGGGACATGACAGTGACAGTACCTGCCCTTTTGGCACCCACAGTGAGTAGAGAAGATGGCAAGAAAATAGGCAGATTCATTCCTCTACAGTCGTGTCATAACAGAGGGTTGGGATGCCCATTTCTTTGTATATGTGTTGTCTTACTGCTTTGATTCCACTACCAGAAATAATGTCTGGCACACATTAGGCACTCAGCAATTAGTGATCAAATGAATGGATGAAATAATTTAAGAAATATCCATTAAGGGCATGCTTTGTACAAGGCTCTTTAGACTGAATAGAGAAGATGGGTGACATATTGTCCATCCCTTCAGAAAAAAGAGGAGGTGGCGGACTGAATGCCAGCTTGCCATATAAGGGAAGGAGGGAACTGATGCAGGTGTAGGAAGGAATTGGAGGTGAGCCCCTTGAAATCTCATGGAAGCCGAGGAGGGCAAAGAATCTGGATTCTGCTTTCATCTTTGCCATTGCAGGAGTGAGTCTGGCAGCTTCTTGGGCCTGGCCAGCTGCCCCTGGGGCTTCAAGCACTGGATGTAGGCAGATAGTGAAAAAGCTGAGCTCGATCACTCAGGGTGACCGGTGAGGGTGATTGTAGTTAGCAGAGATCTGGAGGTTGGGTAGTTAGCCTGGAATTTGATACTTGCTAAGCTGCATAACCTTTGGCAGACTTTTTGGCCCATTTGAGCCTTGGTTTTCTTTGCTTTGTTTTGCTTTTGTTCATTCTTTTCTTTTCTTTCTTTCTTTATTTTTTTTGTACCTGGAATCCAACTCAGGGCCTCAGGCTTGCCAGGCAGGTACTACACTACTGAGGTGTGTCTCTGGGGAGTCTTAGTTTAAAAAAAAAGAGTAAAAAAACAGAATATTTGCCTTGCCTTCAAGACACTGACCTAGCACATAGTAGGCACTCAGTGGCTATCATTGTTACCATTGTTATATTTTCATTGTTGGGAAGGGGAAACAGACATTCACTCAGGCCCTGTTATGTGCCAGGCCACATCATTTCATTTCATCACAACTCTGAGGAGGTGGTCTTCTTCCCATTTGTAAGAGGAGGATTCCAGCATTCTGTTGTAACTCCTCTTCCCCTCTGTTACCTCAGAAGGACCGAGACTTAGCTGAAGTCTCCTGAACTGAAGATCTGAGGGTCTTGAAAGACTCAAGATAGCTCAGGGTGTTTGCCTCGAGACCACATGGGTAGCTGTGATGTCAGAGAAGTGGTCAGGGCAAGAATAGTGCTCATCAAATAGGCAAGGAGCCAAGAAAAGGTGGCCTCAGGAATGAGTGATGGAATGGAACAGATTAAAGGACCAGAAATGCTTTTCTTCTTTATTCCATGTCTTGAGAACAGGGTAGTGAACCCAGCCCTTGAGATGAGATGGCAACAGGCCTGTGCCTTGCTGCTGCACCTGGCTGTGATACTCTATCCAGGGGCCATCACTGCTTGTATCTCTAATGAGGCCAGGAGGAAAACAAGGGAAGACTTTGGAGGCTCTCTCAGCCTGGAGGGTGTCCTCCTTGTCAAGTACCCCCTAAAGACTTTCCTGGGCTGCCCCAATCCAGGGAACTTCACTTGATGAGAAACACACGAGAAAACAAGCCTATGGGATAAACGACGTGCAGATGACAGTAGAATTGAAAGTAGCCCTTTGCAGTCTTGTGAGGCAGGTAGCGAGCTGGAAAGAGGAAGCTTTCACTGCCGTCTCAGCATAGGGTGGGAGTGATTTTGACATTTGGATCCCGGCACTTTGGGATGCATGATACCCTTTGCTCTCTGTCCTTGGTGCTGATGGCAAGAGCGTTGTCTATGGTGCTGAAGAGGGGGTTTGGCCCAGTCCTGGCGTCTGGGGATGCTGTCCATGGTTCTGTTCTCAGAGTTTTAATGAATCATTTTCAGGACTGGTTTTCTGGAGATCCAGCTGGGAGGTCAGAAGCTCTGACCCTAGCATTGAGCAAATCTGAGAAATATCTGAGGTAGGACTGGGGCCTACCTCATGGTTGTCATCCATCGAGGAGTCTTTTAAGAACTTATTATGTAATGTGCCATTTATTTCTAAACGTCAGCCTACAAGGGAGTTACTAATATCTAATCCCCGTGGTAGGGGTGAGAAAACTGAAGGACCCAAGGGCTGCATCTGCTCTCTCGGCCTCCTCCTCCTCCTCCTCCTCCATCTGCTGTCTCGGTCATAAGAGAGTTGGTGGGCTAAAGGTGAGTTGCAGGAAGAAACTGTTAAACACTCTCGGAATCTTATGGGATTTCCTGGAAGGTCTAAAATTTGGGCCAGATCTGAAGGGGGTGACAGGCTCAAGAGTTGTGTGCAAAAGAAGATAATTCCCTATCGGGCATTGTAGCACATGCCAGTAACCCCAGCACTCAGGAGGCTGAGGCTGGAGGATTGCTGAGAGTTCCAGGCAAGTTTGAGGTCAGCCTGAACTACTTAATGAGACCCTGTCTCAAAATACAAATGGAAGAGGAAGAAGAAGAAAAGAAGGAGAAGGAGAAGGAGAAGGAGAAGAAGATGATTCTCATTTATTGAACATCTCCTTGTTCTTGGTGCTTGACAAATGTAGGCCCTCAATCCTCACAACCACTTGGAGAAGTGCCTGATACATTTAGCAGGCATAGAAGGAGAGGGGAAGGGACATCCTAAGGGTTCTTAGCCAGAGAAAGGCCTTGAGAATGGGAAGTCACAGACTTGAACGCCAAGGCCAGAAAGGATCTTGGGTGTCATCTGGTCGAGCCCAGAGAAGGAGTGTGCCTGGGTGGGTAGAGTGAATGGGCAGCATGGATTGAATTTATTGTTTGCTTTTGGTTTTGTTTGTACTGAGGATCAAACCCAGGGCCTTGTGTATGCTAGGCAAGCACTCTACTACTGAGCTACATCCTCAACCCTTTTAAAATTTTAATTTGAGACAAGATCTTGTTAAGGTACTCAGACTGGCCTTGAACTTGTGATCCTCCTGCTTCAGCCTCCACAGCTGGATTTGGCTTTCTTGTAGTGTTTTTCCTTTCCCAAGACTTGTGGTACCACCACTCGGCCATTATGCTGGCCTAGGCTCTAAGGAGATGAGAAATTAGTATTGTGTTATAAACAGAAGTAGGTGTGAAAGAGACCCACCTGTGAACTGTGAGGCCTCAGACGAGTCACTTGCCATCTCCAGCCCTCTGTTTCTCCAGATCCAGAAGGTTCAGAAGAGATGGTGGTAAAGGGCTGACAGGTTAGCTCTTATCAGAAGGTGAGGCCCAAGGAAAGGAGGGAAGTCCTCCCACAAGGTGGCACAGTAATATCAGAGGCAGAAATGGGTCTAGAACTGCTGCCTTGAGCCACACAGCCACTTCCCAGCAGGACCAGTGGCCAAGGCCAGGGCAGCACTTGGCAGCCCTAGCTGACAGACATTCCTTCAGGCAGGCGGACTTCAGCCTCAGAGCCAAGTGTCCCTGTGGGGGTTGGTGGCCAGGCCAGCTTTGGTTGCTTCTCCATCAGCCACCCTAATGGCTTCGAGCTTAATATGCCTCTTGAGGCTACTGTCATACCTAATTAGGCTGTTCTTGGCCATTTTATCTCTGGGGCCCTGTTGTGGCCATCTGAGGCCCTGGATGTGACTGTGGCTGCTGCCCTTGCAGTCACTTGGCTTTGGGGAGAAGGTGACTCCCTGCTCTGTGATTGGCTGCCTATGACCTGAGAGCTGATTCCCTGCCTAGCCCAGGAGGCTGTAGCTCCTAGACCTAGAGATTTGGCTGTACCCTTCATCCACACCTTACATAGCACTAAAGCAAAGGAAGGAGAGAAAGACAGTAGGAATGATGGAGAGAAGCAGAGGGAAAGGGAGGTGAAGACAGCACAACAGCTCCCCCTCAGCTGAGGCCTGTGTCACCTAGGAGACAAAGCCGCCTAATCCACGCTTTTCTGAGAGCCTCCCAGCAGCCTGTGCAGTTGGCAGGACCAGCGCACAGAAACAGCATGTGGCACATGGTCTGAGGGGAGGGCTTTGTGTTGGACCAGGATTGGGGGGGTCCCACTCGGGCTGGAATCATAACAGGGTCCTTTCCACAGCAAGGACAGAACTTGGGGCCTTGAGCCCATCTCCAGTACCCATCAGCACAGAGCAGGCATGCTCGGTGGAGAGGATTGTGAGAGAGGGGAGGGTGGAAGGAAGGCTGAATTCCCATGTAGAGGGAATTTTCCCAAACCCAAGTTTGGGGGGAGGGGTGCTTAAATAGTTTCCTTATGCCAATTGTGTTTGATCAATTAATTATCTTTGCATTTTGCTTTTATTACTTATGTTATTGAGACCTACCCAGGTACAAATGTAGCTCACTCATTTCTCTGCTGAATAGGATTCCACTGTATGTTTATCCCCTATTTTGCCCATCCTGCTGCTATGGATGTTCCAGTGTTTCTGGTTCAAGGTGCTGCTCTGAACATCCTTGTGGGTGTGTGGTTTTCTGTTAATAAACACTACCAAATTGCCCTCTGTGGTAATGATGCCACTTTGCACCCCTGTTCGTGATATATTTCTGCATTCCCACATCCTCAGCACCTCACCATCAGTTGACTTACAACTCTCTAATTTTGCCAATCTGCTGGGAGAAAATATCTTGTTTTTATTAACATCGCCAACTGTGAGAGAAGCTGAGTGTCTCATTAAGTGGTTCATGGTCATCTGAATCTCCTCGTGTACAAAATGCTTGTTCATATACTTTGCCCAATTTTTTATGGATCACTTATCTTTTTCTTATTAATTTGTAAAAGAAGTTTATATATGTGGATATTAATCCTTGTACTTGTTGTAAATATTTCTTCATTCAGAAGTTTAAAATTTTATTGTAGTAAAACATCACTTTCCTTTTTAATCACTTTTACTTCTCTATAACTTGCTGAAGAAGCTCTCCCCCACCCAAGGTCATAAAGATGCCCTATATTTTCTTCTACTAATTTTAAATTTTTATTTTCCTTTAATGTTTCATATTTAGACCCTTAATCCAGGTTAGGTCTTTTACTTTGCATGTGGTATGAACTAGGAATCTAACCTTGTTTTTAGATGTTTAGCCTGTTGTCCCAGCAGCACTCACTGAATACTCTGTCCTTTTCTCTCTCATTTGAAATACCATCTCTGTTTTATGTTTAAGTGCCCATGTATTTATGGGTCTATTTCTGGGAACTCTGCTCTGTCTCACTGATCTCTTTGTCCCTTTGTTCCAGTTCTACACTAATTCCTAAATCTCCTGTTTTTTCAACAGGGACACATTGGCATTTCAAGTAGGACAATTCTTCCTTGGGCAAGACTGTCCCACTCATTATAGGGTTTTGTCTATTTGTCTTTCTTTTTTGTGTTACAGAGGATTGAATCCTGGGAACTAAGCAACATTCATTCCCAGCCCTTTGTGTAATTTTAATTTTGAGAGGCATATCACTAAGTTTCTAAATTGCCCAGGCTGGGCTCAAATTTGTAATCCTCCTCCCTCAGCCACCCAGGGTGCTGGGATTACAGGTGTGCCTCACCACACCTGGCTTCTCATTATAGGTTCTTGAACATCCCTGATTTGATCCTTGACACTTGAGTGCTGGTAGAACCCCCTGCCACTCTCTGTTACAACTCACAATGTCCCAGTCATTTCCAAAGAAGCCCCAGAAGGGCAGCCCTGTTGCTGTTAAGAACATCCACAAACAGATTGGTGGCTTGATAGCCAAGGAGGTGAGCCACTTGCCTTCTTGAGTCTCTTTTTTCACGTTCTCTTCCCATACCATCTCTCTGCCAGGAATGGATTCTGTAGCAGAATGTCACTGGGCACATCAGGCAAGGCAGCCCACTCCTTTGAGCAGGGCCTCTGATTGTTAGGAGGTGCTGTCTTACACCGAGCTGGAGCTGGCCTCCCTATCCCCTAATTCCTCCCTGGATCCTACAGCCCACAGAACACAAGTCCCTCCTCCTTGACCCACCTTTTTTGTCCTGAGAGAGCAGACATCTCCCTTCTATCTTATCTCTTCTCTCCACTCCCAAACTCAGTAACCAGTCCACTCTGTGTTTGTCAAGGACTTGATTTCTATGGTGAGCAGTATAGCGTATTTGAGCTTGAGTCAGACATGCTGGGTTAGAATTCTGCTGTTCTAGCTCTGTGGCTGAAGGAAAGTCAGTGAACCTCTGTCTGCCTCCTTTGTTCAGTGGGGATAATAGACTCTCCATCTGGGAATTACAGAGATGATGAGTGGCAGGTCCTAGCCTTCTCTAAGGCCTGTCACTGGCTAGGCACTCTCTTTATGAACTCTGGTGATTATCATTCTCAGCTATGGGTCTAAGCTGTGAAGATTTTCTCATACATTTCTTTTTTCATTTTCTTCTCCTTTTTTTCTTTCTTTCTTTCTTCCTTTCTTTATTTTGGTTTTTTTTTTTTTTTTGGTACTGGGGATCGAACTCAGGACCCTGTGCCTGCAAGGCAGGCAGCGGAACCACTGAGCCAAACCCCCGGCCCTTCTCCTTTTTTCTTAATTCCCATATACAAGATAAATAAGAGATCAGGAGAAAAATGAGATCATTCTAGGTTATGCTTTGCTAAAGATGGGCTATAACTTTGCCTCTGAGCTTCCTAGTAGACTAAGAAAAAAAGGAAAGCAAGAAGGAGTATGACTTTCAGTGTGCTGGAGAGGAAGAGAGGACAATTCTTTGCCAAGTTGTGTGCAGACTGACCATAATCTCAGGCCATTCACAAGTAAGTACAGTAACAGTGGAGGCTGCCACGATTCTAGTTTCCAAAGGGTCTGAGGTTCAGAGGAGCCATGACTCTGGGGCCCTGAGGCCATAACACCAAAGGGTGAGTGACAGTGCCTGGGCTTTTAGCCTCCCAGTCTGATGGGGAGGGCAGCCGGGACCATGCCTACCCTGCTGCATCACAGAGTGGGATCCAGGCTGAAATGGAGGCTCAGAAGTGTGCAAATGGCCCCGAGGCACCCAGGGTGAATGTCAGCCAGGGAAGGCTTCATGGAGGGGGTTGTATGTGCACTGGGTCTTGAGAACCAAGAAAGGCTTTGACCCCTGAAGATGACAGTGGAGATCACAAGATCCCCACCAAGCCCTACCTGGGGAAGGCACATCTGCCCTCAGCCTGTTAAAGCTAAGGAAGCAGCACACCCCAGGATAGGACAGCTGAGGCCCAGAGAAGGCAGACATGAGCCTGGAGTCAGACAGAGTGAGGACCTAGCAGGCTTCAGCCCCAAGCCTCCTCTCCCTGACCTAAGCTCATCCCCTCCCCACCCCCCATGCCTTCTGCTCTGGTTTCTGACTTGCCTCCTGCAGGGTCATTAACCACCTACGGCCTGCCACATGATGTCCCCCTATATTTAACTCCCACGCTGTGACTTACAGAGGCCCAGAATAGCAGCCCCCTGGAGGGGGGATGCCTTCACTGCCCTCCTCTCTAGTCACACTGAGCTCATCCTCATAGCTCCTCCCTGGAGAGAGGAGAGTACTGGATTGGGGCCCTGTGTCATGGCAGGAGGAGCATTGGCTTTTCCCTAAGAAGACTAAGTATAAAAGGTGAACCCACTTGGGGTGTCCAGGATGCACAGTGAGCCTAGACTTCTACCCCAGATTGAACCTGACCCTGGTCCTGGCCCGGCCCCAAACCAAATCTGGCCTTGACCCAGATGGTTGGCAGTTGTGGACTTGAGTAGTGGGGCCAGCCCTTCTTCCTTAACTTCTAGAAATTCGGCTATATGGATTCCCAGCATTTAGGCCAGTGGTTCCTGACTCAGATTGTGCCCTGAGCATTCTACCTCAAATGCCTGCCCCACACCCCAACCTTGAGCTCAGTTGGGTGAGAGCAAACCCATTCAGTCCTGCCCGCCCTGATCATGAACTTCTTTGCATCCCCAAATGGGCTGCCAGCACAGCTGAAACCCTCCCCCTCCTCCTAATTTGCCTCCTATCTAATTCCCCATGCCACGTGACCCCTGGCAAGGACTGAGATATTTATAAAATCTGTGTCCTTCATGATACAGCCAGCCCCAGGGACCAGGTTCAGAGCAGTTCTCTGCATCCTCTGAAGCCCCAAGAACTTCAAACCACATCCACCACACAGGGCCCTCATCACAGGCCACCTGTCGCCCATTGAAGTCTCAGTGCCTGTGTTCTGGCACTGCCCCTCTCCTGAGCCCTATCAGACTGGGAAAACTATTGCCAGCAGCTTGAAGCTAGCTAAGGAAGGGACCGGGGGATGGAGGCAAACTGGGCACCAGATGAGTCATTGCCCAGCTCTGAGCACTGGTCTCTTTGTCTTCTGGATGAAGCATTGCCCTCCCCACCAATCTGTTCCGCTGTGGAGTGGGACTCAGAGAGGTGCAAAGTGCTCAGCAGAAGGCCTGTCAGAGATGGGCTGCTCAGTGTGAACACCGTTCCCAGAACAGCCAGTGTCCCCTAAGCAAGTGGACAGGACTGTGGTAGCTTTTGTAACAGTCTGTCATGGTGCCTAAAGGCACACCACTAGGGTTAGCTGGACTCTCTATTAGAGTACAGGTCACCCTGGAAGGGAGGTGACTTAAGGCTGCCCTTTTGAAGAAAATGCAAGACTCAAGGGAGTACCTGTAAACTCCCTGACTTCACACCTTGGGCCTCGGGGGCTTGGGTGACAGGCAAGGATTGACTTGGGGCTTTGCCCCTGAAGAGTTCCCTGCACGACATTGCTCACCAGTAGGCCAGAGACCTCGGTGGTCTTCAGGTGTCCCCTTTCCAGGGCAGATCTCCCTCCTCACATTCTCCTCACTCCTCTGTCTCTGCTTGCATTCAAGTTCCCTCTGTCCCAGGCACCCCTTGCACCTTTAGGATTTTTCTTAGATTGTGCCATAATCGTTGTCCCTACAATTTTTGCCCTGTTGTCAAAATGTTTCCCCTTAGAACATTTATTGTCCATTATAGCCCTGTGTGTTAGACTGTGATTATGTAGGAAGAAAAGCCCAATGTGGTCCCTGTTATCAGAGAGTTTACAATTTCTAGAATCAGATGTATCTGGTTCAAATTTCAACTGCACTCACTACTTGTTTGCAGCCTTGGGCAAGTCGTTTAACCTCTGTGTCTTCATCCCTACCCATGCAGAGGCTATGAGGTAATGCATACTGGGTCCTAGAGCAAGGTGTATCTGACATGTGGTCAGAACTCTACAAATGTTTGAGCTGAAACACAGGCCGAGGGCAGCATGGCCTGGGCCAGAAGAGACTGGAGAAGTGGAGGTAGCCCATGTTCAGGCAGAGAAGATTCCCTGGAAAGGTGGTGCAGAGCTTGGATGTGATCAGCCAGGCAGACCCCAGAAGGAAGGTCCTGCCGGCATTGGGAACTGCTGCATAGAGGTCTGGAGGCTGGACATCTACAGGCTGTCACAGCAGCAGAGGCCTGGGCATGTAGTGACAGTTGAGGCTATAGAAACTGAGAGTCATGTCACAAAGGGCCCTGGTTAGTGGGCTGTAGCCTGTGTGGTCACCACTAGGGGGTAGGAGCCACGGTCCACTGGTGGGATTGGAGAGCTGAGCTGCAATGATCCTCCTGGAAGGTGAGGGTGGTCAGGTATGGGGCTGAGGCAGCAGGAAGAAAGAAATGGGCAGATTTGAAATCCGGCTCAGAGAAGGAACTGCCAGCCTGACCGATGGGCTGGAGGCAGGGGAGGGGGGCCCTTGGAACCAGTGACGGGGAGGCAGGGGACCTCAGTGTCCAGCTCAGGTGCTAGAGCTGCTGGTGGAATGATACACAGAAGCGAAGCGGTAAGTCTGCCAGAGGAGATCTGGGGAGCTCCTGAGAGGCACCCAGGAGCCAGGACCACAGGTCATTCATTCCTTCATTTACCCCTTCAATTATTCATCCATTCACCCGACAGGTATTTATTAAGCACCTACTATGTTTCAAGCACTGAATCAGCCCCAGGATACTGCAACAGACCCAGCCCCAGCTTTCACAAGGATCTCAGCTAGTGGGAGAGTTAAGACAATATACAAAATATGTGAACAACTGCTATGAAAAAAAAGCTAGGGAACATGAGAGTGGGAGGGGGTCAGAAGGAAGCCTCTCAGAGGAGGTGGCATTAGGGCTGAGCCCTGAATGAAGCAAAAAAGCAGCCATGTGAGTCTCCAGGGCACAACATTCCTGGTAGAAGGAATAGCAGTGTGCAAAGGACCTGAGGCAGGGAAGAGTTCAGTGTGTCTCAGGAAGGAAAAGGAAGCCAGATGGGTTGAGGGCTCTGAATGGGCAGGGGTCGTGTCAGACTTGTGCCATCTCCTTGAGGTCTTCATTTTTGGCCAAGAGCTCAGGGTTGTAGTGAGACTGCAGCCCTCAGAGTCATCAGGGCAGGAGTGGTTAGAATACAGAAGGGGATGAGATACACCAGGAGAAGGCTGCACGCCGAATTAGACCTGGCCAAGAGCCCAGGGAGGCCAGGAAGTGCCTGGTTGGGACCCTGACTGCTCCATTCACTACCTGTATGATCCTGGGCAGCTCTCTGCTTCCTAGGCCTCAACCTCCTCACCTGTTAGATCATGAAGCAAATGCCTGTCCCCAGGGGCTGTTAAATCATGATGTGTGATGCTTTCAGGAGATGTTCTGGTGATCTGGAAGCCCAGGCCTCGGGAGAGCTGGGAGGGCAGGACTGGCCTGGATTCCTGTCCTTGTTCCCTCTGAGGTCTCTAGATGGAGCCTGGGGTGGGTGAGGGGGTTTGCTGGGGAGGGAGCCAGCCAGGGCCTACAGTGGACATGTCAGGGCAATCCAGCTGCTGTCAGACCCAGATAGAGCTTGCCCAACCCCAGCCTGTAGATGGGACCACAGTTCCTTTAAAGGCCAGGTGAGAAGCCAGGTATGGTGGTGCTCACCTGTCATTCTGGCACTCAGGAGGCTGAGGCAGAAGGATCCCCTGGCACTCAAGGCCAGCCTGAACTACAAGCGGGATCCTGTCTCAAAAAACAAAAGTGAGCAAAGTGAGAAACCAAGGCAGAAGCCAGCACATGGGAAGGAAGGAAGCTGAGGCTCCATCATCCCAGCTACTCTGTGCCTGCACCCTTTGTAGCACTTGAAACTTGTCTTAAAATTAGACACAGTCTCCATTGTCCAGGTGAGGAACAGAGGCTCAAAACAGAGGGAGATGACCTGTCCAAAGTCACACAGTGAGTGTGTATGCTCCAACCTGAGCCTGTCTCTCGACAGCCCTGAGAGAGCCACAGCCTCTGCCCTGGGCCCTGCTGTCCCCTCAAGGAAGGCTGACTTCAGTGGGACCCTACCTGTCCCTCCACACCACATGGGTCTTCTATTCCCCTGAACCTGGGAATCTATACACACCCCTCATCCTGTCCATTTCTACTTGTCCTTCAGACCTCAGGTCAAGGCCTGCTTTCTGCAGAAAGCTTAGTCTCACTGTGCCCAGCAAGTACTCTCCTCGACCTTGACACACCTCTTGGGGATCTGGTCACTGCCGTCACTTCCACCCATCTATGTGGCTATGTGTTTCTGACCTCCCTTCCCTGAAAGACTGGCTGGCTGGTCACCCCTTATGGCAGGGACCCTGTTTCTCATGGTCCCTTCAGAGCATGGGGAGATGTCCGGGGCCTGCTCTGTGCCTCTTACCCTGGGACTGCAAGGCTGCAGGGGTTACAGAGAAGCCCTGGGCCTGCCTGCGAGTGCTCCTGGACTCCGCCTCCACCGTGCTCCTGAGAAGGACCCTATGCCCCCCTTCCCACTGGGCCATGATGTCATTCATGAAGTGGCTTTGGAACTGCTCCTGGATGCGTGGGCTCTGTGGTGTCTGTGTGCACATGGCCCTGGGTGCATGCACGTGTGCGCACGGGCCTCCGTGAGTAATTCCAGTGGTGCTTCCAAATGCATCTCCATGGAGAGGCCGCCCCCACTGCCCAGCCCCAGGCAGCTGCCTCCCCCACCCCTTCCGGTGCCCCACCCAGCTTCTCTGTGACCCACATTCGACCTTCTTTGCCTCCCACATCCTTGGGGCTCTGGCTTCTCAAAGCTTGGGGTTGGGGGCCTCTCCCCAGACACACCTCTCTTTTTAGGTTCCAACAACACTTGTTGAGGCCTCGTGGAGAGAGTGGGCACTGGCAGGCAACTGCCTGGGTTGGAACTCAGCTCCACCACGCTGGCTTTGCAGCCTGAGGATAATAATGCTTCATCCGGAGGGATCCCAGCTTTCCTGTGGCTCCCGGGCCTGTGCGAGTGGCCCTGGCTCTCATACCCTCCTCTGGTTCCCTCCACTCCAGCCATACCAGCTCCCCTCTCATTAGCCCCCTGGCCCAACACAAGCATGTGCACACACAGCCACATGCCCACTTTTGTGCTACTGCTCCTCCACATGGCACACTCCTTCCTCAGGTACCAATAAGACCCAGCCCTTCACCTCTGCCCAAAGGCCTTTCCTCGTCACCCATGACACCCAGCTCTCTTCACCTGCTCTGATTTGCTCCCAGAAGGTGTTGTTGCCTAACATTACATTACACATTCATCTGTCTGCCTGTCTCCCCAGCTGGCATGGAGGCTCTCTGAGGGCAGGGCTGTGGTCTTTGCTGCTGTACCTCAGAGCTTTGACTGCTTGGCACATAGTATGTGCCCAGTAAATTGCTGTTCAGTGGCAACTGAGTGAACCTAAATCTCATAGCCAGAGCCTGGGGCCCGAGGGATCCTAACAGAGCCATCACAGTTAGTGTCACTATTCTGGGCCATGGTGCAGAGCAGAAGCTCAGTGAGTTTAGCCCACTCGGTGGACAGTTCAACCCACGTGATCACTCTGGTCCTCCCAGTCTATTTAGTGAGATAGGTGCCATGATTATTATTCCTTTTTGTTTTTTTATAAAAGCAAGAGGCTTCAAGAAGTCCAGGATCCCTGAGCTAGCTGGGCCAGTAGTGCTGGAACCCAGGCCTGCCCATCTCCAGCCTCCAAGCCTATCACTTGCTCCCAGCTCTAAACTGCTGCCACCTGCAAACGCAGCAATCATGGGAGCTCCATTTAAATAGCATCAGGCAGTGAGGACTCCAACCTGCTGAGGAAAGACATAGCTCCATGCAGAGGAGAGAGGCTGGGGCCTTCTGGCAAGAGCTCTAAAATCCCTTGCTGGATGACCTCAGGCCACAGCTGCCCCCCAGCACCCTAGAAATGCAGTGAGTGAGGTCACTTGAGGAGCTTGAGACCTCTTCCTAATGTCCCAGAAAGCTTGGGGTCAGGGGCTCACAACCATAATCCCACCCACCCAGCATATACACACACCTACGCGCACACATACACACATGCATGCATATATACACATGCACACACACACGCTCATACTCCAGGAACCTGGGAGGGATAGGCAGGAATTCTGGCCTTCCTCTGGAGTGATTCCAGGGAAGGTAGAAGACTTCTCGCCCCCCAAGCAGCCACGATCAGCCTCAGTTTCTTCATCTATAAAACAAGAACCCTAAAAAAGCCCTGCCTGCCCTCCCAGGTAGTTGTATTCAAGTCGTTCAGAAAAGAAAGGACAGCTTTTATGAGCTGAGCCTTTTTGAGGAATGACAGCCTATCCTGTAACAGGAAGCCTACCTGTGCGCAGGGAGGAGATGCTGGGGAAGAAAATTCTTGCACTTAGGGGTACAGAGGAATAACCACTTTTATCCCCATATTATAGGCAAGTAAACTGAGGTCTGGATTTGGGACGCAACTTCTCTAAAATGGTTTGAATCTGGCTTTGAAAACATTAGTAGGGGGGAAGGGTAGGTTCTCATGACAGACCACCTGACTTACAGATTTCCCCAAGACATCCCTCCCTATGCCTCCTTACCCTAGGCTTCAAGGTCAGTACACATGGAATCACCTAAAAGCTTGTAAGAAATTGTAGGTTCTGTGGATTCACCCTGCTAGATATGGTTGGTCTCATCTGACTCAGGTGCTCTAAGAATTCAACTTGACAAAGAAAGTGGAATCAGGAAAGACCAAAACTGTTCTAGCCACAGCATGGACTCATTCATCTGCCATTTACCAACAGCCTCCAAGTGTGAGCCTGGTCTGGGCTCTGCTGGGGACCCAGAGACGTCCCTGGTGCTTGAGAGAGATGCATGTAGAATATTGCAAGTACTCCCTCCTTCCTACTCTGTTTTTTTGTTTGTTTTGGGGTTTTTTTTTGGTACCAGGGATCAAACTCGGGACCTTGAGCTTGCAAGGCAGGCAGCGGAACCACTGAGCTAAATCCCCGGCCCAATTCTGCATTTTTTTGATGTTCCTCTTCTAACTTTTTAAGTGTTTACATTACTTTTCAGTCTTGTTTTCTTTTCTGATATAAGCACCAAAGTCTATAAATATCTCTCTACGTACTGCTTTAGCTGCATCTCACAATTTTGATATATTGTATATTCACTGCCATTCAGTTCTAAAGTTTTCTTGTTTTCATTTGGCTTCTTCAACTCATGAGTTATTTAGAAGAGTGTAATTGTCAAACAGAGGGGGTGATTTTCAGTTATCTCTTGTTATTGCATTGAGACTTTTGCACTGTTTCGGTGGTATTTGTTGAGACCTACTTTGTAGCTCAAATGCAGGCCTTTTTTATAAATGTTAATAAATTTTTGAAAAGAACATATATTTGCTAATTGTTAGGGTCAGGACTTTCTGATTTTAATGTTCAATGCCAATTCTTGTGTGTTAGAAGAACCAAGGACTGTGGTAGCCAGGAAGTAGCCCCTTCTTCAGTCTATGTATCTCAGGGAAGGTCTCCTGGAGGAGGCATTTCGTACAGGTGAAAATGTTAAGCTGGAAGGCAAGATTGGAAGAGCATTCCAGCCCCAAGGAACAGCATGGGCAAAGGCAAAGAGGTAAGGAATAACTCAGAAAGAATTGGAAACACTGATAGAACTTACTAGAAACCCAAGAAAGATAAATCTGGTTTAGGTGGTAGAGTCAGAGAAGTGATGCTTATTAGAGAACATAACATAACCAGAGAGAAGGGCACCCAAGTGGCAGGAGCTGGGACTCTTGCAATATTAATACCAGGTGAAATCTATCAAGCTCTTACTACTGCGCAGCACTGATACACATTCTAGGAATGTGCTGGTTGACTCGTTTAAGCCTCTCAGCAGCTCTGCAAGGGAGATGGTGTTATCTCCACTGTACAGATGAGAAACTAGAAGCCAGAGAGGTTAGGTAACCTCCCCCTGGTCACACAGCTCCAAGAAGTGGAACCAGGATTTCAAACCAGACAAATGCAGTCTAACTGTAGTTCCCACAGTCTTAGCCATTACCTTGTTATTTCTGGGTAGGATTGGGATGTCTGAGGAATAACCCATGGCCCCCTGTGCCTGGAGCTTGAATTGCCTAGGATAGTGGTGGCGAACCTATGAAACACATGCCATAGTGAATTGTTTGTTATCATTGAAAGCTCTAAAAGGTCCTCCATCACTGACCTAGGACATGGCAGGGCTGGTAAGCACAAGCTAGACAAGATGAGGGCTCTGCACACAAGAGTACTGGATCCAGTGCTGACTACTAACCAGCTCTGTGACCTTGGGCAAGTCACTTCACTAGAAGTGCCTGAGTTTCCTTATCTGTAAAATGGGACTGATACTTTCTATCCTGCCTGCCTCAAAAGCTGTGTAAAGATCAAATAGGGTCATGCCTGCTTTGCAGTCTCTAAAGTGCTCTGCTTGTCATCATTGGACCAACTCAGGAAAAGCTGGCATCATCAGGCGAGGGGCAGAGCTGCATTCTGCCAGCCACGGGAGCCATGGGTGGGCTTTGAGCTAGAGACAGACAAGGAAGCCTGGAGCCTTCATAGGTGAAGGTGAAAAGAACCTGGCAGATCTCTTATTTAGCTCTGTCATGGTCAATAAATATTTGAAAGAGTTGACGAAGTGTCAGCTCTGAACCGTTTCTGCTCAGGAGCGATTTCCAGTGGATTACTCAGAGTACAGATTTGAAGATTGTTGGGAACGTGAAGTTTCAATTAGCCATGTCTGCCACAGCTGCGGGAAATATGGATTGTGGCAAGCTCTATACCTGCGCCATAGGGGCTGTAGCCCTGAGGCTCTTAGGGGCAGCTCCGCCCCCTAGGGGCCATTTCTTGTTGCTACAGTTGTTGGGTTGGTACTATTAGCATTTAGAGGACAGGGACCTGGTAATGTGCTGGTCAGCCTCTCACGCTAAAGAATCATCCCACCTGCATCCATATGACTCTCAAATGTCCTGCCAGCCATTCTTGGGGAGGGAGGGGAGGAACCTGCTCATAACTGTGTGAGCCTGGACCGTCCTATTTTCACATACAAGCACCAAATATTTCCTGTCCAATCCTAATATCCCAGGAGCGATTCTTGCACACACCAAGGAAGGGATGTGCTTTGTCTCTTGGTTCAGAGCTTTGGCAAGAGGCAGTCACCATGTCAGTAAGAGCATTCTTCCCACTCGAGGTGCTTATATTTGAGTAGCTGATTCATCTCTGTCTACATTTGTAACTGTCACCTATTCTGTGTGCAGGTGCGCACATCTGATTCCCACCTCATGCTTTCTAGGGGATGTCCCAGCCTTTCTGCTTGATAATAAGTGTCATTTTAGACATTCATTTTCTTTTACTTTTCCTTTATATTTGTAAAGGCATTGTTATTTTTTACTTAATTATGTGTGGGGGTATTCATATTATCTATAAATATTATTGAATAATGAATATGAATATTATCTAACATTCATATTATCTATGAATTTTATTTCAGGAGAGTAAAGAGGGACATTACAAAATATTCCCCATAAAAAAGGTTTTTGAGAGTGGGTGTGGTGGCACACTCCTGTAATCCTAGCTCTTGGGGAGCTGAGGCAGGAGGATTATGGTGAGCTCAAGGCCAAAACTGGTCTACATAGTGAGTTCAGGGGCAGCCTGAACTGCATAGTGAGAACCTGACTCAAAAGCACCAAACAATAACAACAACAGAGGTATTTGAGGTCCACTGGGATTGGTTGGGTTTGAGAACTGCTGGAACCTACCTCTTTCTGTTCAGATGAGGAAACTGAGGCCTGGAGAGGGAAGAGGCTTTCCTTTGTTCACATGGAAAATGTGGAGGCACAACTTGAAACTTAGGGCTTTAGGAAAATCTGTCTCACTTTGGAGTAGGGGAAGCATGAATGCGAGAGAGCAGGGATGTGACGGTTGGATGAAAAAGAAGGTGCAAGCAGCTGTCACTGGGGCTCAGGCAAGGGATAGGGAAAGGGGAGGCTTTCTTGAGGAATCACAGCTGGGCACCTCTGGCTGGGAACCTCAGAGGAAATGAGGTGCCCACTGAGAGGCCAGACAGACCCATCTGCCAGCCCCCAGCCCCAGCAACCAGAGACCCAGCCTGGCCTGGCCAATGGGTGCCTGAGGCCCCACCAACGCCAGCCCAGTCCTGAGAGCAGAGGCTGCCACTCCTTGAGAAAATGATGTGTCTGTTCGGAGAAACCAAATATCCTACAATGAATCCAATTAGATTTCATAGGCACACGAAAATGCGATCCATCTTCAATGTCTTCTGCAAACCTCCAGCCGCACATAAATATTTTATTCGTCCAAGCGGTCCCAGGCAGAATATCAAGCAGCAGCCAGCAGCCTCCCAGGCAGTGCTGCAGAGGAAGGGGCTCTGAGCCAGGGTCTGTGCTGCTGCTTAGCCCTAGGGTGACCTCTGGCAGGTCACCTTTCCTTCCTGGGCCTGTGTGGCCTCATTTGCAAAATGGGTTTGCAGTGACCCCTGTCCTGCTTCCCCCCACCCCTACCCCACAGTGCTGAGAAAGGAAGCTCTTGACACATTGCCACCAAATGCTGTGTGCCAGCATCATGGTTGGCATTGAGGACACAGCCTTGAATAAGGCCAATCCAGGGGTATCACAGAGCTCAAAATTGGGGAGGAAGAGAAGAGATAAACATGCTAACAAAGATCACCTATGACAGAGGTAAGTTTTGCAAGGAACACAGCCAGGCAACCATGTTATATAGGGACCACCTACTGCAGACTAAAAGTCCAAGAAAAGTCTGCTCAAGGAAGTGACATTGGTGTCAAGTTCTGGATAGAGAAAAGTATTCCAGGAAGATGGCCTGGCAAGTGCAAACGCCCTGAGTTAGAAAAGTTCTTGGTGAGTTTGAGGACCAGGAAATCCAGTATTGCTAGAGTTGAGTGAACTGCTGGGGAGAGGTGAGAAAGGTGTGAAGAAGCTGAAGACAAGACAGGCCCAGAGAAGGGGACTGGGTTCCTTCTGGTGAACTGAAAAACCATTTACAGCTGCAGATGAGTAGGAGGCCCAGCACATATTAGCATGATTTGGGCCCAGGTTCCCTGCCAGAATTCTACTGATGGGAACCAGCTGGCAGAAAGGAGCTGGGCCTTACCCAGCATATCCCTTCCCCTGAGCAGTCATTGGGGTTCAAATCTCAGCTCCACCATTTTCCAGCCGGGCAAGTCAGTTCACCTCCCTGGACTCAGTGGCTTGTGTAAAACAAGGTCTCCTCTCACCTGCCTTGCAGGTCTGTTAGATGAGCTAAGATGTCAGGTGACGGCGGAGCTGCTCTTAACTGCTGTCATCATCATTGCAGTAACACTTCCTCCTAGTACCTCTGTTACTGCCCACATATTACAGTGTCTCAGAGAGGGAAGCAACTTACTCAGGGTCACACAGATGGCAGAGAAACGGGGACTTAAACATAGATTCCGCTGTGCCACTCGGGTCTATAATAATCTGGACTGTGGCTTAAAGAGAGAGCCCAGAGAGGGTAGGAGGCCCGGGCCTCATCCTCCATGAAAGGAAGCCAGAGAGAGGGTGTCTTTGCCCAGGGCTGTGCAGCTGGCAGAGGAGGAGGCCAGAGGGGATGTGTCCTAGGCTGCTTTGTGGTCTGTGAGAGAACACTGCAGACTGATGTGGACAGGAGCTTATCGGCTTACCTTTCTGGAGAGTGAGAAGTCCAAGGTCAAAGGGCCAGCATCTGGTGAGGGCCTTCTTGCTACATCATAAATGGCAGAAGGGTAGAGCCAGAGCACAGGGGCAGAACGTAGCCCATGATAATGAGCCTACTCCCAAGATCACAACATTAGGTCCCGCCTCCCAGTGCCATCACAGTGGCAGTTACATTTCCACATGGATTAGGAGGGCACAAGCATTCAGACCATAGCAGGATGCAGTTCCAGTGCAGCAGTCCAAGGCAGAGGAAACATAGATCTTCCATAATCCCGAAGGGCAGATCTGAGGCCACAGAGGAAACCTCAAAGAGCACGTAGTCTGAGCTGCCCAGCAGCAGTGGAGGACATGGGGACCACTCCACAGGGCTACTTAAGTGCCTCACGGCATGGGATCAAGAGAACAGAGAGCCAAATGGCACTGCAGTGTCTTCTGTAACCTACCTCTGGAAGTCACAGGCTGTCATTTCTGCAGCAGTATCCCACTAATTGCACAGGACAACCCTAGCATCAACCTAAGAGGGGATGGACAAGACAGAGTGTGAATATTAGGACATGAGATCTGCTGGGAGCTATTTTGGAGTGTAGCCATCACACAATTGGATTTTGAATTTTTAACTATGAATTTTTAACTGAGATTTTACCTTCCAGCACCCCTTAAAGCCTCAGTTTCCAGATCTGTACAATAAGGGTTTGATTTAGTGATTCATGAGTTCCTGTAGGAGGTGGTAGGATGAACTCAGGGTCAGCTGCAGAGCCCTGGGTAGTTAAACTCAGGGGCAGAGGAGCCCCATGTTCACCCCAGAGGTCCAGGGCCATGCAGGCATGCTGCAGACTGTTCCCTCAGAGGGCACCATCCCTAGACACCAAGCCCCCTCTGACACTGCATCTCAAACAGGCACCTCCCTCTACTCCTAAAACCCCCCTGAAGCTGAGTTCTATTTCATCCATCTCCCCTCACAGCAACTTGTCCTGAAAGTACTTCCACTAGAGCAGTGGGGGCAGACCCATGGCACGCATGCCGCAGTTGGCTGATTTTGGTCACTGAAAGCTCGAGAAGGCTCACCATCACTGCACAGAGACTGTATGAGGATGGGTGCACCTTGATGGCATATCTGGCTGGGACATCGGTCTCCTACAAGACTGAGCCCCCGCCTGGCTGATAGAAGGTGTTTACAAATATCTGATGGATCTGGGAATGAATGAAGGAAACAATAAGTCAGACACAAATGAGGAGGCTACCACCAAGCTTGTGAGGTGCCCCCTCCCCATGGGACCCCTGACAGCTCACCCCAGCACAGGATTGGCAAAATTCAGAGTTCTTGAAGCTGGGTGGCCTGTGCTTAGCCAAGGAGTACCTCTGGGGTCAGCGGTGGGAGCTGGGCCTGCAGCAGACCCTGGGCAGAGAGGGACAATGGAGGCAGAGGAGCACATGGCCTGCAGGGGTGTGTCCTGGGAAGTATGAATGGGGTACCTTGAAGAGACTGCTGCTGGCCAGGGCAGGATTGCGGGGGATGGGAGATTGAGTGCTGAGGGAGCAGGATGGCTGGGGCCAGGTCTTTAGAAAGGAGCTCATGGGTGCAGGCAGAAAGAGTGGAGGGGGGCCAAGAGCATAGACCCCCCTCCTTGGACAGCCTGGATTTGAATCCCAGCTCATGACCTTGGCAATGGTTTATCCTCAGTGCCTCACTCTCCTCCTCTGTAAAATGGATGTGTTAATGATCATAATTAACCCCTTCATGGGGCTGTCAGAGTTTAAGATGAGCTTTTGTGTGTCATGTGTTTAGAAGGTGTGATGCATAACAAGGCTGTGTGAGTCCTAGTTACAAGTATTGTGTATGCTGCAAGGGGAAGCTGGGCCATCTCTGGAAAACCACATGGGAAATTCCAGAGAGTGCACACAGGTCATCTACCAAGGAGGAAGACTATTTTTTGAATGCGACCTGGGGATGTGCTATTTTCGTAATTAGGGGGGGCAGGGAGGCTGGAGGGCCCCAGGAACCAGCTGCACCAGAGCACGGTGGGTCCAACTGGGCCAAGGGCATGGGGAGAGAAGCAAGGGCCGAGTGAGGTGTGAAGGCTGCCACCTTCCCAGGGCCTGGTGACCTGTTCAATGTTAGAGAGGAGGACAGGGTGGCATGAGGACACCCTAAAGTTGACACACCAGTGTTAGGACATCCAATGCCAAATGGGTTCCAGGGTCGAAGCCCTGTAGGAGGGAGACCAAGAAATGGTGCCAGGCTGGTCCCTGAGAGAAGAGCCAAGGTAAAAGCAACCTGGGGGCCAATATATCTTCTTCAGCAGTGCTGCGACAATGATCAGAGCAGATGATTGCTGTCCAAGGTCTCAGACTGGAGGCTGCTATTAGAAGCTGGGACTATGACAGGTGTCACCCTATTCTACCCATTCAGCCCCTCACCTTGGTGCAGAGTTGGGTGGAGATGAAAAGTTCATCCTTGAAGTCAGATTGCATGAGTCACAGTGGCTCTGCACAGTACAGATACCTTACTCGTCTCAGTCACAGGACTACAAAGGGTGACGGGACACCCCCTGGGAGATGACCCATCCAGCATTGGCTCCCCTCTTTAAACTGGGAGTGTGGCTCACAGCAAGACGTTTGGTGCCATGGATGGTTCTCCATGGTAGGATTTTGAAATTACCAAGCTCCGTGCATGACCTCCTGCCAGTCCCAGAGAGATGAGGGAATAGGGCGGAGACCCTTTCACTCAGGGCAGTCAGCTGGAAGACCAGCCAAGGCCCATATTGTACAGATGGGGAAACTGAGGTCCAGAAATTGGCAGGGGATAGGCTGAAATCACATAGTATATTAGGGTCCAGCCAGGCCCTGTCAATTGCTGCTGTACCCTGGTTTCCTATAGTAAGGACCAAGAACAACAGAAAGCCTGCAGGAATCTAATAGAACTAGGCTTGAATTCTAGCTCCTTACCTCTGAACCTCAACTTCCTCATCTTTCAGTCAGAATCAATAATATATTAGAGTTGTAGGGTGTCAAATGATATCTTTTATTAAAAGCGATGATATACAGTAGACTCTAAGTGACTCTCCGTGGTCTGAGGGCATAGCTCTGAGGTAAGGTATAAGCATGGAATGTGTAGTTTGGGGATTTTATTTGTTTATTTGTTGTTTTTGTGTTTGTTTTGTGGTGCTAGGGATTGAACCCAGGGCCTCAAGCATGCTAGGCAAGTGCTCTACCACTGATCTACATCGTCAGCCCTTTTTATTTTTTGAGACAGGGTATCATTTAGTTGCCCAGGCTGGCCTCAAACTTGTGATCCTTCTGCTTCATTCTCCTGAGTAGCTGGGATTACAGACAGGCACCATCTCACCAGGCTAGTTTATTATTTTTGAAAGTAAATTCTTGCAACAAACAATTTATCCACATGGTCAAAATCATGAAGACTAAATACAATGTGATATCCTGGATTGGATCCTGAAACAGAAAAAGGACATTAATGAAATTGGTGAAATCCAAATAAAGTCTGGAGTTCAGTTAATAGTAACACACTAATGTTAATTCCCTAGTTTTGACAAACGTGCCATTGTTATGTAAAATGGTAACATTAGGGGAAACCGGGTGAGGGTTACACAGGAACTCTGTACTATCTTTGCTACCAGGAATAATCTAAAAATGATTCCAAAATAAAAGGCTTATTTTTTTTTTTTTATTCTAAAGAAACATAGTAAAAAGTCCCTCTCCTACTCTTCCATCCACCCTGTTCCTAGTTTCTCAGGGACCATTACAGATAAGCAAATATAAATAATATCTTTTCACTCCTGATCGGTACACACCATGGGTGCTCAGCCCCTACCACCTCAAACTCACGGCTCTGCTTTATGCCTGCTGCTTTCTTCTAGAAAGCAGCACCTGTCCCCCAAAGGGGTTTCCTTCAGCCTGCCAGATGGGGTGGGGGGCTGTGCTGAGGGGCCAGCCCCAGAGGAAATAGGGTATGTACCCCATTCCCTGGGCCCTCAGTAACTGAGATTCCCATTCACAGGGAGCAGAACTTCTAGCAGCGCAGAGCCTCAGCTGCCTTTCCTTGCCCCTGTTTCTTTACACCTCCCCCCCCAGACTCCAATGCCTGTCTCAGGGTCTGCTTCTGAGAGAACCCAAACAAAGCCAGTGGTCATGACTCTGTTCTGTCCCTTGCTGTTTTCATATCACAGGATACTTTGGAGAATTTTCCACATCAGTACGCTTAGTTCTGCTTTATTCTTTTTCACAGCTGCATAGCATTCTACAGTGTCCAGGATCATAATTTACCCAGTCCCATGATGGATGTTTAGGTCATTTTCAGGCTTTTGCAAAGATAATGTTTTAAGGAAAACCCTCATACACATCATATCCCTTGTGCATAAGGCAAGGCAGCTGGGTTGGTCCTAGAAGTGGACTTGCTAGTGCCAGTGGCCTTTGGACCTTGCTCTGTTTGATGGTTGACGGCTTACAGTTTAAATCTAGACTTCCCAGGATGGCTGTTGAATCTGTCTATGATCTGACCCCAGGCATTTGTCTCCCTCTGCTCCTAAGCTCACCCCCACTCAAGACAACTTGCTGCTCCCAGCACTCCCTGCATTTCCCACCTTTGA
The DNA here is from genome assembly GCF_000247695.1 of Heterocephalus glaber. Next base: position 3,082,003 of record NW_004624842.1, on the reverse strand, counting down.
CCATGATTTTGTTGGTGCTTTCCCTTTTAGGAAATTCTCTTCCCTTCCCCTTTACCTTTGAGATCTCACTTGTCCTCAGAGACATAGCTGAAATGCCCTCTCCACCAGAGTGTCCTCCCAGTGACTATCCATCTCCCCTTCACTGTGCCACACACCTAGCTTTGACACTTCCCGGGATTTATTTTTATGTCCTGTCTAATTGCCATGTGTATTTCTGCCTCCTGCACTTGGCCACAAGCTTTTTAAGGGCTGCGTTCGTGTGAGTCACAGAGCAGGCCCCATTGAATTAAATTGAATTAAATGTGCTGGCAAGTGCTACGTTCTGTTCATTTTGTCCTGCCGTTTGCCAGCTCAGCCTTCCAGGATGGTCCCTCAGCATGGGCCGGAGTGGAACAAGCTGATGCAGGTGGCCTCCAGGGTCCACCTGCTCATAGTCAGTACTCTGAGGCCAGGGGGAAGGCCAGTGTGTCCCCTACACGACTCTCCCCTGATGGTCCTCTTCTACTTAGCCGGGCTCCGGGTTTTGGTGAGTGGGCAGTGAGCCCAGCCCACTACAGGGGCTTTGGCAGGTGGTGGCAGACTGAGGCAGTTACCTGAAGCTGAGAGGCAGTTCAGGGAGCTGATTGGTGGCCTTGGGCTCTGAAACCAAACTGCCTGGGTTCAAATCACAGCTCTGACACCTGCTTGACCTTACACAAATCCTTTCTCTGTGTGCTCCAATTCTCAGTAAAATGTAACTACCATAGCCACTTCACAGGGCTGACTTCAGTCGACTCGAACCACTTTTGGGGGCCCTGTAACAACCTTTACTGACCACCTGCCCGAAACCTTCTGGGTACTCTCTATTCACATTCCCACTGAGGCTCACTGATAACCCACAAGTGAGATTTTTTTTAAATTGTGGTAGGATGCACATAAAATGTACTGTGTAAACCATTTTAAAGTTGCAACTCAGGGCGTCAAGTACATTCCCAAAGCTGTACAACCATCATCAGCATCTACTCCAGAACTCCTGTCCTCCCTCACGGAGACCTTAAACCATCCCCTCCTCGTCCCCCTCCTGCAGGCCCCCTGCCAACTATGAATCTACTTTTTGTTCCTACTGATTTGCCTAGTCTGGACATCTCGTGTAAATGGGATCATACCATATGTGGCCTTCTGTTTCTTCTTCTGTCACTGAGCATGATGGTCTCAAGGTTCATCCCTACTGTAGCATATATCAAGATTTCATTTCCTTTGAGGATAGAATGATGTTCCCCTGCATGGCAAGTAAAGTATCCATATTGCCAGGTGAGGAAACCGTGGCTCAGAGAGAGAAGAGTCGGGTGAAATTTACACCAGGCTAGGAGGGGCCTGAAGCCTGTTCTGTTCTCCCTGTGGCACCATTGGTTGACCAGGACCTTCCCACCCAGCCAGTGCCGTGTGCTTCTGCCCAAGGGCCCCACATAGCTGGGATCATCTTCTCCTTTCTCAAACTGGAAAATGGAGATGGAGGAGGTGACTTTCCTGAGCTCACACAGTCAGTGTGCCACTGGGGGGCTGAGACAAGCACAAGAAACACAGCCTAACCTGGCAGCAGGGAAGTGCTTGAGTTCCAACCAGACCTGGCAGGAACCAGAAGGAGATGAGCACCTGCCCTGCCCCTTCTCAGCCCCAGAGCTGTCCCCGTGGTGACCCAGGAGCTGTCCCCCACCAGCCCTTCTAATAGGCTCCAGGAACATCCATCCCAGGGAGGGGGTTTGGCTTTTATTCATCAGCAAAAAACGTGTTGGCCAGCACCTCTGCTGAGGTGGCCTGACTGCTGACTCTCCACCTGGTGTGCAGCGAGCTCAGAGTCAGGACACACTGCAGCCTCCACCTGCCGTGTGACCTTGGGCGAGTCTCAGCCCCTGCCTGAGCCCAGGTCCCAAAGCAGAGCACAGGAGGCTGGACAAGATGCGAAGGGGTCAGTGCTGAGCAGCACCTCAACTAGAGGTGTTAGAAGCCTCCTGTGGGGACTGCAGAGGGCAGAAGATTACACCAAAAGTAAATGTCAGCTTTAGGATCCAAACTCCAGGATGTTAGCTCTGGAGCCCACATTCCCATCTCCCTGGCGCCACCACCAGTGTCTGGAGTATAGTAATGGGGCCTGAAGAGGCCTGGAGGTGGAGGGGAGAGAGCGGGACATGAGCAGAGTCCCGGATCATGGTCACTGTCTCGTTCTCCAACTCAGGCTCTTCCTCAGTAGAGGCGGGGTGGCCCAGGCCCCTCTAGGGTTGAAAGGTCTTGGCTTAGGAATCCCGAGAGGAAGCGCAGACCAGATTCATTTGTTCTCTCTTAGCTACAGACCTGCTTCCTCTGCCCTGTGTCCCCACAGTCCTTCATGCTTGGAATAAGCAGATAATTCATCATCAGAACCATGACACTTTGAGAATGAAACAGCGCAGTAACTCCTGGGGACTTGAAACGACAGGTAGAACAGACAAATGAGGACATGTCACCCTCTTCAAGCACTGGCATTTACACAGGGCCTGGCTCTTCCTCCTGGTTCACAGAGACACTGGAGTGCCCTGTGGGGCCTGAGGGTGGTAACCTCCATCTTGGAAGGATCCCAGAGGAGCCTCCTGCTTGTAAGGATAAAGACTTTTTGGAGAGGGGGATGTCTTCTCTGGGCTGCAGCGTTTCGAACAGGAAAAGAGGATAATGACAGAGCATTCTCAGGAAGGTCCTGGGGAACAGAATCACCAGGCCAGCCCATCCAAGACCCAGACAGAGAAGCAAGAAAGCGGATCGGGGGTGGGGGCAACAGTCAGCCCCTTCTCCCCCATCAGGCAGTTCCACCCTCCTCACATCCCTCCTCTGAGGCTCTGTCTGTCTGACTACCTCATTTAGCAATGTTTTATTGTGCACCTACTATGTGCCTGCTTTGCGTTTAGCACCAGGAATACTGTGGAAAAAGAAACAGGTATGGTCCCTTCCCTCTCAGAACATATAGGGCAAGGGAGACATTAACCAAGAACATAAGAAACCCCGCAGGATAACGAGTGTTTTGAAGGAAATCATTCAGTATATCAAGAGAGGAGGGTGGGATGGAGAAGTCTTCTTAGAGACACAGGTCAGAGAAGATCTCTGAAGAGGTAGTATTTGAGTGGAGACTTGAATCAACAGAAGCAGCTGGATATGTGAAGAGTTGAGAAGAAAATGTTCAGGTAGAGGGCACAGTATGGACAAAGACTCTGTGGTCAAAGAGCTGTTGGTGCTGGAAAAATAACTAAGAAGATCAGTGTGGCCAAGTGAGGAGGAGGAGCCTAGAGTTCTGCTTGAGGATGAGGGAAGACCTTGAAGGGATTTAGAGAAACTGGGTCAGGCGATTCCATCCAGGTTTTTTTCAAGGATGACTGTGATTCTGTGTCTGTAGTCGCTTTGTTCTAAGAGTCTAGGAGCTTCCAGTTCTTGCCTCTGTTTTCTCCTGTCTTTTCTGCATCTCCCACACAAGGAGAGTGCCTAGCAGGGGCCCTCTGTGACCTCTGAAGCCTCAGCTGAGACCAGGTGGGTTTAAGTGGGGTGTGGTCACATTGAAGCCCTGTCCCTACCAAACTCCATACACCCACATCTGCGCCCTGTACCCCCAGGGAGCTGCAATGTCCACATTCTGAGTCCTGTGTGCAGAGTTCACTCTCAGGAAAGTTCCAGGATTTCTGCTGTGTCTCCACCAAGCAGAGGAGGGACCATGTTGGGGACACTGTTGCCCATACAACCTAAGCAGCCAATGACTGCAATCTTGACCAAACAACCAGTTGATTGAGCATCACACTTTTCAAATGGTTGCTATGGACACGAACTTAGGCTGAAAACAAGTTGGACCTTGAATTTGTGAGGATAGCAGAGCTGTCGGAGATGAAAAGGAGACTGGGATCTCAGCCACACACCAGCTCCACCCTCCTGGCTAGTGATTTCTCAGACCTGTTTTTGCATAAAAGATCACCTGTACACTTGGTAGTACTGTAAATTTGGGCTGTGTCACTCAGGACCCTCCCTGTATGACTCTAGCCCAGGGTCCCTCTGGAGGCTGTCAAGTTGGCAGTTGGGCGGCTGCCACCTGAAGAGGCTTCTGAGGTGGCTTGGTCATGTGGCTGGTCAGCTACCTGGCAGGAGGCCTCAACTGTTCCCACATGGCCCTCTCCTCAGGGCTCTTGTGTGCCCACAGCATGGCAGCTGACTTCCCCAGAGGGAGAAGTGGAAGTTGCCATGACTTTTCTGACCTGGCCTCAGATGTCATTACACGATGTCCTATTGGTTACATAGGCCCTGCTGATATTGGGGCCAGGTGTCCCCAAGGATCTGAATGGCAAGGGTTGAGGGCTGCAGTGCACACATTGGAGGTTTGTGCCTGTGGCCTCGAGCTCTTGCCAGGAAGAGAGGGATTGAGGTTAAGTGAGTGTCCATATCCAGGGAGCCTGACAGATAGGACATGCTCAGTATGGATCACTGTGACTAGCAAGAGGAAACAGCTTACCACCCTGCAGCTGACCCACTGCCTGCAGCATTTGTTAGCCCCCAAGACTTCCCGACACTTTCATTTGATGAGATCTTCAGGAGCCTCTATTGTATCCACGGCTTGTGCTGAGTGCTAGTGACCCAGCAGTGACAAAGACACGCCCTGTCCTTGCTGTTCAGGGCACTCAGGGAGTACATGGGCGATACAGTGGAGGGGGCTCTGGGCCAGTCTCTCTCTGGAGTGAGCAGCATCGCACAGACAGATGAGAACAGAGCACTGCAGGCAACAGGCCAGGAGGGTGGGAGGGGGCAAATGGCCCACGGTCATGGAGCAGAATGGAGACCCAGGGAGCAAGGGCAGGAAATGGAGTCAGGAGGACCAGAGTTAACGGCTGGCTGTTAGTGCAAGGGCCACAGGCATCTCTGAAAGGATCTGAGCAGCAATGTCTCAGTGAAAGACTGGAACCTGACCCCAGGCAGGGCTGGGACAGGGTGAGAAGTGCTGGGGTGCTGGGGACTTGAGGATGGCCAGGCTGTCTGTGAAGTGTTTGCTGTTGGGTGGGATGAGACTATGACTGTGAGACTATGAAGAGTGAAGGATGCGTCCAGGCTTCTGACCCAAGTGAGCAGGAGGGTGGTGTCGTCATAAGCTGTGCTGGGCAGACTGCGGGAGAGCAGGTGAGGTGGGTGGGGCCATACTCCATCTTGGACGGTCGGACAACCAGGGTAAGGCGTCAGGGAGGTGGTTGTTTAACTCTGATGTTTTCGGCCAAGATTGGGCAGAAGATGTAAATTTAGGAGCTGTCAGATACAGGTGGTTTTAAAGCCATGCCGCAGCATGAGATGAAGGGGCCATGGGTACAGAGAGAAAGGAAGAGCACCAGATCCTTTACCAGGGAGAGGCCAAAGGAGAAGCCAGCCAGAGATGGAGCAGGCATGGCAAGAGGTGAAGAGGGGTGTGTGAGGCACACCTAAAGTCACGGTTTAGCACAGCCTGCCTCTCTCCACCTTCACCCCTGCCCTGCTGTGAATGTTCTGGAATGTTCGGCCATCCTACCTCACTTCATTTCCAGCCCTTCATCTTCAGCTTACTACCATGCCCCACTCTGTGTGTCCACTTCTCCCTTACTGACAGGCTCAGCACTGAGCAGGATTACCTCTTCCCTGTATTTGCTATCTACCTCTGCTAATACAACCTTAGACACAACTACCCTTCCCAGGAGCAGCAAATATGGAAGATTTAAGTGGGAATGGTAAGGGATCCAGACTGGTTAAAGGAAAGAGCTATGAGTGAAGGAAGCAGATTGGGTAATATCTGAAAAATGAGGTTACATCAGTATGGATCTTGTCTGCCACAAGGAGTTTGGACTGAGGAAAGGAGAGAGACCCACAGAAGGTTCTGGATTATGATGCAGTCAGGTGAGTGTTGCTTCTGGAAGAGCCATGCTGGGTTCTCTTCCAGGCCTGGTCCCTAATTAGCTCTCTGATGCTCACAGGCCCCCTCTGGTTCCATGGTAGGGAGGGGAGGGAGGCCCCGCTCTGTGGCAGGTAGGGAGAGCATTAGGGAGTAGAGAGGGCTCCCAGAGGCAGCAGCTCTGCTATTTCCTCATTTCCATGAGGCCAATGAGGCTGATATTAATGAGAGGTAATTACGGGCACCCGGATGGGCCTAAGTATAGCTCATTGTCAAAGACAGTTCCAGGCAGCCAGCTGCTCTCCTGCAAGGCCGAGGCTGCCTATTTTAAGACCTCCTCAAGGTGACGATCATGCCACCCCGGTGTTGGGTGGCTAAGGACCTAGTGCCCAGCAAGCCAGGAGTCCTGACTCGAGCCAAGGAGTCAGTGTGGCCAGATGCTCAGATCATCTTCACACAAACCCTCTATAGCCTAGAGAGGGAACTGAGACCCACAGAGGGCAAGAGTTGGGATTTGAATCCAGGTCCAACTGCATGCTTTCCACCATTCTGGGCAACATCTCAACCAGAAAGCCTTGGCCTGGGTAGCTCCCCAAGAGCTCAGCGGAAGGTGAGGAGGGGAATATGACTGTTGTTGATTAAGCACCTAAGGTGCGGGGGCTTTCTGTATAACACCATACTAACCCTCATCATAATCTTGAAAAGCAAAGATCAACATTCCCAAGTAGTAGATGAGGAAACTGCGGCTGGGGATGGAAAATAATTAGATCACCAAATATCCTGCAGTGAGGAGGTGAGGAAGTAGAATCCAGGTCTGTCCCAGTCAGGCCCCCTGGAAACAGACCTGGGCCTCGGCGTCTCCGTGCAGAAGTTCCTTGGGAGGTCACTTAGGGACACCTGTGAGAAATAAGGATGCAGGACTGAATGGAGGAAGGAGCTTCAGTGCAGTTACACAAAGGCCACAAGAGCTCTGCAGCTGAGACAGCCCTTAGGCTTGTCCACAGTTGGGCCAGAGGAGCCGTAGTTTGGTGCCCAGACATCCACCAGTTATGGGATGCAACTGCTCTGGGGCAGGAGCACAGCCTGGTGAGGTGTCTCGCTCTGGCTGAGAGCAATGCCCAGCAGGAACTTGGCTGAACCATTGGCAGCTAGTGCTCCCGGAAGCTGGAGACCTGAAAGCCTGGTGGCCACCACAGCATCCACATATGTTCATCTCCAGAGTCCTTCTCAGTCCTCTGCCCTGCATGAGAAGAACCTGCCCCTACCCTCACGGAGGTTATGGGAAGATGAACTCATTTTCTTTGTGGAACTAATAGGCCAGGGGATGCTGAGGAGGAAGATGAAAAAGAAAGAGTGAGTGGTCAGTTGTGGGAAAGGAAGAAAGCGCTATCAAAAACCTGTGGGAGCCAGGCATGGTGGTGCAGGCCTGTGATCCCAGCACTCTGGGAGGTTGGGGCAGGAGGATCGCAAATTCAAGGCCAGTCTGGGAACCTTTTAAAGACTCTTAAAATAAAGAAAACAGGGGGCTGGGGATGTAGCTCAGCAAAAGAGCACCCCTAGATTCCATCCCTAGTATAAACAACACACACAAACAAAAGCTAGGGACAGAATGGGAAAAAAAGATTTGTAAATCATGTATCTGATGAGAGTTTAATACCCAGAATATATGAAGAACTCCTAAAGCTTGAGGCTGGGGATTTAGCTCAGTGGTTCCACTGCCTGCCTCGCAAGTCCAAGGACCAGAATTCAATCCCTGGTACCAAAAAAAAAAAAGAAGAACTCCTAAAGCTCAACAACACCCCAATAAAATGGGCAAAAGACTTGAATAGACATTTCTCCAAAGAAGATACATGAATGGTCAATGAGCACATGAAAAGGTTCTCCACATTGCTGCACATGGTGGCACATGCCTATAATTTAGCACTCTGGGAGGCTGAGGCAGGAGGATTGCAAGTTCAAGCCCAGCCCTGAAACTTAGTGACTTAGTAAGACCCTGTCTCAAAATAAAAATAAAGGGCTAGAGGGCCAGGGATTTAGATCAGTGGGTCTGCCTTGCAAGCACAAGGTCCTGAGTTCGATCCCCGGTACCAAAAATAAATTAATTAATTAAAGGGCTGGAGATGCAGCTCAATGTGAAGGCCTTGAGTTCAGTCCTTAATATCACCCACCTCCCAAATACTGCACATCATTAGTTATCAGGGAAACACAAATCAAAACCACAATGAAAGGCTGGGGGTGTAGCTCAGTGGCATTACACCTGCCTGGCAAGCGCAAGGTCCTGAGTTCAATTCCTGGTACCAAAAAAAAAAAAAAAAAATGACACACACACAATGAGATACCAATTCATACTTACTAGGATGGCTATACTTAAAATAACACTTGCTAGCAAGAATGTGGAGAAACTGGGACCTTGGTGCACTTGGTGGTAAAACCATAAAATGTTGTGGCTACAATTCAATTCTTAGGTATATACACAAAAGAATTGAAAACAGGAACCCAAACAGATATATACTTGTGTTACAATGTTCATATCAGCATTATTTGCAGTAGCCAAAGATGGAAACAATCCAAATGTCCATCAGCCAACCATAACAATGTTTTGGTTAACAACAGACAATATATCCAACCAAGGTCCCATAAGTTTATATCACTGAGATCGTGGCCATCTGTTTGCACAATGATATTGCCTAATGACACATTTCTCAAGAAGTGTCCCCATCACTAAGAAACACATGACTGTATGCATGTACTACAACATAGATGAACTTGGAAAACAGTGAGCTAAATGAAATAGGCCACACACAAAATAACAAGTATTGTATGGTTTCACTCATTTGGAATATCTGTAATAGCTTCTCGGCCTTTTGGCTAAGATCAAGTGTGGAATATCTGTAATAGGCAAATTCATAGAGATAAGATTAGAAATTACCAGGGTCTAGGAGAAGGGGAGAAATAAGGAGTCACTGCTTACTGGGTACAGAGTTTCTATTTGGGATAATGAAAATGTTTTGGAATTATACAGTGGTGGTGGTAGTTGCACAACACTGTGGATGTGTTTAATGTTGCACACTTAAAAAATAGTTAAGATGACAAATTTTGTTACATGGAAAATAGGTAAATCCATACAGACAGAAAGAAAATTAAGTGGGATGTATCACGTACAGGTGTAAATTCCCTACAATAAGTATTATCATTATGAATCCCTAAAATGTACCAATAAATGTTTTGCTATTGAAAAAAAAGAAAGAAGATTGATGTCTGGGAAGAGGGAACAGGGAATGATTGCTGTTGGGTACAGAGTTTTCTTTTGGAATTATGAAAAAGTTTTGAAAATAGAGTGGTAGCATTGTGAATGTTCTAAATGTCACCAAATTGTACAGTTGAAATGTACACTTGAAAATAGCTAAACTTATGTTCTATGAATTTCTCATTTAAAAAAATTGGAAAAAACTGGAGAAATAAAATCTATGAGATAGCCTTTTTATGACATATTTATTAGAATATAAGGAAGTCAGAAGATAAACGAGCTAGGTTTACAGCTCAAAAAGATGGAGGGCTGGGGATTTAGCTCAGTGGTTTCGCCGCCTGCTGCACAAGCGCAAGGACCAGAGTTCGATCCCCAGTACCAAAAAAAAAAAGAGATGGAAATGTGTTTTTAAAAAATGTCCTAAACCTAGCTTTGGAAATGTACCATCCAGCAATAGACAATAAACTAGCAAACAACTAAATGTGAGAATTACCAAGAGCAATGAGAACTATGAGGAAAACCCAACAGAGGGATGAGCTTAATGGCAGACGGGTAGCGAAAGGGGTGGTGAGGCTGGAGATGGAGATGGAAACTAGACCGTGGCGGGCCTTGTGGATGCCCACTCTGCTATAGCATCTCCACGTGTCGTCTCATTCTTCCCACCCTCTGCCCCTCAGCTGGTGCTCACAGCCCCCACACTGTCCCCTCCTTTGTAGATCTGGGTTTCAGGCCTGGCTCTGTGTGGCTCTGTGCTGTCTGCTCCTCCAGTTGACCCCATTGTCCCCCAGGAAGCCATGTGGCTGAGGCCTCTTACAGTTTTAGAAGCCTTGACCCAGTGAGTCACAAGGCTGCTCTCCCTCTGGAGGCTCTAGAGGAAATCCCTTTCCTTGCCACTCCCCACTTCTGAAGGCTGTCTGCATTCCCTCATTCACGACCCGGCATCACTGCAGCCTCTGTTTCCATCGCCACATCCTCTGACTCTGACCTTCATACTTTCCTCTTACAAGGACCCATATGCTTAGTTGTGCCCAATCAGATAATCCATAGTCATCTCCCCATCTGTAGGTTCTTAACTTAATCACATCTGGAAATTAACCACATCTGCAAAGTTCCTTTGAACAAGGACATGGGCATATTTGGGGGCCTACCATGCCTGGCTTCAGCTGCAACCTTCAGGCTTGCCCAGTCCCTCAGGAGCCTCCTGCTTTCCACTCCTCTGATGTGCTGCCTCCAGCTCTGCTCCTTGCTGACCCTCAGCACCCCAAGCACAGGCCAGGCCAAGCCCTGAGAGTCCTCTGAGCAGGAGCTCTGCCCACCTAGTCCCAAGAATGTGCCTCTGTTCTCCACTCTGAGAATTCTGTTCCAGGCTGTCATTGCTTCATCCCAGTTAGAATGAGCCCATGGACTTGTTGGCCTCTTCAGTGTCATTGACCCCCAGGATCTAGCCCAGAGGTCTCCCGGTAGACATTCAGTGTGGGACAGAGTAGGTTTTTACAGAGAGTTTACGCTTGACATAAGGATCTTCTACTAAAGTAGAGTTGGACAGCACTGCCCTGAGACACAGATAACATAGGCCCCTGCCAGGTCCTATTCTCTGGCTTTCTAAAGGCCATGTCTTCCCATAAGTAAAGAAGCATTCAAGGGACCAAGGGGGATGCTCAACAGGGACTCACATGCCCTCCTTTGGACCATACCCTGGATACTGGGGATCCTGGGAGTTTCTGTCCAGAACTCCTGCTTTCAGGGGATCCTCCTGTGGAGACTAATGCTGCCAGAAGGCATCCCTGGGCCCAAGAGGTGTCATAGAGGTTGGATGTATGGGTAGGGTACATTTGTGTGTGCAGTTTTTAGTGGGGAGGGAAAGAGAATGGGAATGGGTAGCTGCCACTACACATAACACCATGGAATTTGAAGGAGACTGAGCCTGATCCAAGCTGGCTATGCAGGTTACTAAGAAGGTCTAGCCATCAAGTCAGGAGAGTAGAGCACACTTCATCTAACAGTGAGCTGGCTCGAGTTGGAACTTTTGCTTCCACCTATAAGATGTGGGGCTCCGTGTGTGCCCTTGTCCTTGGGCTCACAATGGCAAAGGTGACTGCCTGACTTCAGAGATCTTCCCAGCCCTAAGGTTTGATTTCCCCAGCACGCTGTCCCCTCCAAGTCCTGCTGACCTCTCTCTGTCTTCCTTCCCCAGGATAGCTGCTGCCCGGGAGACAAGGCCCGGGTGCCCTGCTAGGGCAACGGCCCCTGCCTGTGGGGTGGGATCATGAAAGGCCTCGGCGACAGTCGCCCCCGCCACCTCTCTGACAGCCTGGACCCACCTCATGAGCCCCTGTTCGCAGGGCCTGACCACAACCCCTACCTGCTATCACCCACAGAGGCCTTCGCCCGTGAGGCCCGCTTCCCAGGACAGAACACCCTGCCAGGCGACGGCCTCTTCCCGCTCAACAACCAGCTGCCACCACCCAGCAGCACCTTCCCCCGAATCCACTACAACTCCCACTTTGAGGTGCCAGAGGAGAGTCCCTTCCCCAGCCATGCCCAGGCCACCAAGATCAACCGGCTGCCTGCCAACCTCCTGGACCAGTTTGAGAAGCAGCTGCCCATCCACCGTGATGGCTTTAGTACCCTCCAGTTCCCCCGAGGTGAGGCCAAGGCCCGTGGTGAGAGCCCTGGCCGAATCCGCCACTTGGTCCACTCTGTCCAGCGACTCTTCTTCACAAAGGCACCCTCACTGGAGGGCACAGCAGGCAAAGTCGCGAGTAATGGCAGCAAGAAAGGTGTCATGGAGGACGCCAAGGGCCGGAGGGCCAAAAGCAAGGAGCGGGCCAAGGCTGGGGAGCCCAAACGGCGCAGCCGCTCCAACATCTCAGGCTGGTGGAGTTCTGATGACAACTTGGACGGTGAGGGTGGCGCCTTCCGCAGCAGCGGCCCAGCCTCTGGTCTGATGACCCTGGGCCGCCAGCCAGAACGTACCCAGCCTCGCTACTTCATGCACGCCTACAACACCATCAGTGGGCACATGCTCAAAGCCACCAAGAACAACACCACTGAGCTGACTGCCCCTCCACCCCCACCTGTGCCCCCGGCTGCCTGCCCCAGCCTCGGGGTGGGCACGGATACCAACTATGTCAAACGGGGCTCCTGGTCCACTCTGACCCTCAGCCACGCCCATGAGGTCTGCCAGAAGACCTCAGCCACCTTGGACAAGAGCCTGCTAAAGTCCAAATCCTGCCACCAGGGTCTAGCCTACCATTACCTGCAGGTGCGTGTACTCCAGGGTCAGGATGGGGTGGGGGCTGGTAGAGAAGCTGCCCTGGTTTTGAGGTCCCACTGTACCACAGATTCATTTGGGAAGTAGCTTCATTCTGGGTCCTGTTTGTTTAGCTCTGAAATGGGTGATGGGTGGCACCATTAAGAGGACTCCCTCCACAGATCATCCTCTCAACAGATTGTTGATTAGGGCCTTTCTGAGTCCAGACCTGAGAACAGACAAAAATATGCCCCTGCCCTTTAGAAGGAAAATTTGGAAACTGTGGCATCCCACTCTCCTCAGAGGACCAGTGCATGGCATTCTAATTGTCAGCCTCCTACCTGCCACCCTCATCGTACTGCCACTTCTTGAGGAGAGGGACTACATCTGATGCAGCCAGGTGTTCCCCAAGGCCCAGGTCAGGGTCTGGCATGGAGGAAGTACTCGGGAAACATGGGAAGAGTAGATGGACAGATGGACAATTAAGGGAACAGAGCTAAAAAAAAAAAAAAAAAGAAGACAGCGAACAGACAGTGGATCAGTGTGGGCAGAATGGAATGGGTAGCAGCACCAAGGGCCACCAGCCCTAGAGGCCCTGATGGGCTTGGGATGAACTTTCTTCTTCTATATGCTAATGCTTTTTGAGGCACTTATTATGTATCACATGGCAGAGGCCTGGGTTTGAAAAGGCAGGGCAAGTGGCTGTGAACTGGACAGCTGGAGTTGGAAGTATAGAGCCCAGGGGGTGGAAGTTCCAGGAAGCTGGTTGCAGGTGGAAGGGGCTGCTTCAGTAGGGAGTGAGCACTTCTTCCCAGGGCTGTGTGAGCACAGGTCTGGCTAGACCTTGGGTACCCACATAACATACATTCCGAGGGAGAGGAACTTCAAGGTCTGACAAAGCCTGTGTTATCATTCTATATAAAACTCCAGAGACAGTAAGACTGTGGTAGGGAGGGCTTCCTTTTTTTCCCCAATAGAAAGAAATAGAAATCTAGGTAACTTTTATTATTTAGGGCTTTTGGGGCTCTCAATCTGCTTCCTTAGTTTAGAAACATTAGGGAGGGTGGTGTATGACCTGGCTCCCTGTCCAAAGTGTGGTTGGGTCTGATGAGCTGGAAATGCCTCCTCACCAAGGAGAGGACCCTGCAGGCCCTGGGGCTTGTGCTGCCTGCCTGGTGACAGGGAGTGAGCATGTGGACTGGCAGCATGTTCTGAGCATAGCCTGTTCCCAAAGACAGTGGTGTAGTGGGGATGGACTAGCCAGTGGCTTGGGAGGTAGAATGGGCAGGCAGCTGGGGATGTTATGGGAAGGCTCAAGTCCCAGAGTCAGCAGGAGGTGGCTACTGGGATCCGGGGCATGTAGAAAGGAGTGGTGCTTGTGTGGGCATGCCAATCAGGGAGGGCATTTGTGCATGTGATGAAGAGTGAGGTTTGTTGTGTATACTGGAGCATGTGCACTTGGGCATCTGTGGTGAAATGTGCCATCTTGGGGTGTCCATTGAGTATGTTCAGGTGGGTGTATGGTGAGACGTAGGAGTGTGAGGAGGTTTATGTAATGCTGAAGCAAGTATGCTCTGGATACATGTTGTGTACACATTGAGGGGTTATACATGATGACGTGGCTGCTGGTGTGCATCTTTAGGGAGGTGTGTGCCATGTTGCGGGTATTTGCCAAAGGGCGTAGAGGGAAATGGTGTGCTTGTTTTCTGTGTGTTGAAATTTGTGAATACAATAAGGTATGTTCATTCTCTGCCCAGACTGAGGGTGATGACCCCTGGCCCGAGGTTCTGAAGCATGTAAGCATGTGTGTATTTATTCTTCACAGAGTGACTATATGTATACATAACAATGTGAGTTAAGTGACAGAAGAACATAGACTGTGCACTGCCCCAGAGCAGCTGACAAAGCCAGACCTTAAAAGGGCTGGGGAGGTCCCCTCCGTTGGTTACTGCCACCATAACCACGGATGACCAGGGTGACCACGGTTGCCCACAGCTGTGGCCTCAATTGTCACTATCACAGCCCTGTTGCATGGATGGGATCCTTGCAACTCAAATGGGAAAACTGAGCCATTTCCCCAGCTCACTATGTGGTTGCCTCATCCAGGCAAACCCCTTTGGTCTCTGTACCTCAGTCTCCCCATCCGTGGGACAGACTATTGATTGACTCTGAGACACCCCCCCCATGCTGATGTGACACAGACTTCCCACTCCCATCTTAGGGTCAGGCTCCAGTTCCTGGTCTAGAGGCCTCTCTCAGCAAGTGGCCTCCCTCCCTCAGGCCTGGTGTTCTCATCTGTACAGTGGGATCATAAGCCATCCCCTGGGTGGCACAAATGAGCTGAAGGGAACTTGAGTGCTTAGCAAGTGTGGCTGATGTGAAGTCCACTGTGGCCACATGGCCTGGGGCCAACCCAGCGTGGACCTATGGAGAAATCTGGCTGAGAGGGGCAGGAACTTGGTCAAGGCCACACAGCAAAGCTGTGGCACAGCCAGTTCTGGAGCCTGGTCCAGTCTCTGCGCAAGGTGGTTTCAATGACAGCGTGGAAGGCTGGGCTCCCCTTGAGGTACGGAGCAGTCTTTCAAAATTCACTTCCCAGATGATGAGCCAAAGATCAGACAGCCCCTGCCCCCGCACCCTCGCTGAGTCCCCTCCCCCAATCCCCAGGTCCCCGGCGGCGGCGGGGAGTGGAGCACCGCTCTGCTGTCCCCACGCGACGGGGACGGCGCGGCCGAGGGGCCCATCCCGTGTCGGCGCATGCGCAGCGGCAGCTACATCAAGGCCATGGGAGATGAGGACAGCGACGAGTCCGGCGGCAGCCCCAAGCCGTCACCCAAGACTGCAGCGCGGCGCCAGAGCTACCTGAGGGCCACGCAGCAGTCGCTGGGAGAGCAGAGCAATCCCCGCAGGTGAGCTGCGGTCCCGCCCCTGGGTCCCGCCCACGGCCACGCCCATGCAGAGGACCGCCCCTTAGTGGGCCCCGCCCACAAACCAGCCTCTCCCCTCGGCCCTTCCCGTCAGGGGATCCCGAGCTCTCCCGGAGGTGGCTCTCGGGCGAGGCTTGGCCCCAGGTGAGCCTCTCGAAGGTACGTCCCGCCCCTCGGAGCCCCCGCTGCCTCCCCTTCTGCAACCTTGGAATGCCCACCCCACTGGTGAGTTCTGCCCCTCAGCCTCAGGTCCAGGTGAACCACTCTTGGCGATGATTCAGTTTCCTAGCTGAACCTGCCCTCAGGCTAGCTAGTCTTTGAGATCCTAAAGCTTAGACTAGCCTTGCACTCTGAGGAGTTGTCCCCAAAGCACTTCACGAAGAATTTCCATGAGTTCCACCCACAATTAAGCCCTGACCACAGGTCAGCCTCCTCCTCTGGTCAGCCCTGCACATAATTAGACCTTCCCTCAAAACTCTGCCAGGAGGAGCCACAACCCCAGGTAAGTTCCACTCCCACTAGGGAGCTGCCCCAGGGGGGTCCCTTCTGCTTGGGCATCCCTCCCCCTAGTGAGCCTACCCTGTGTACCAGCACTGCCCGGGGAAGCCCAGCACCTCCTGCCCTTGCCCCTGTGACCCATCTAGGACTGGGGAGAGAAGGAAATCCAGAATTGAGATAGACAGAGACAGACAGCCGGCCTTCACCAGTCCCAAAACCCTGCATGGAATTCCACCATTGGAGCTCCATCCTATTGCTTTGAGGCTTGAGAGAATTGGAGGAAACAAGCTTACTCCTAGCTCTTCAACTCCTAGGGCATGAGTAAAGGCTTCATGGAGGAGGAAACCTAGGAAGGCTGGGACAGAGAAAAGGGAGCAGGCCAGGCAGGTGACTGATTCTGAGGCCGGAAGGGGACAGTTTACTGTACTTAGAACAGCCAGGAATCTGGTTGACTGGAGCAGAAGGCAGGGAATGGCCTGCAGGTTGGAATTTATGACACCAGCCAGCCCTAGGTATCCCTCCCTGATTCATCACACCAGCCAGCCGCAGTTTCCCATGTTTAAGTGAGAGGCTGAGCTGGATGACCTCCAAGATCTCTTCTAGTCCGGAGAACCTGCAGGCTGTGTATAACAGTGAACATTAAGGTGGGACAAAGGCACAGGACCAGAGCACAGGCCTTGAGTGATGGGAACCAGTACACTTGCCTTTCTGGCCACTGTCCCTGCCCCTGTGCATTTTAATCTGCCTACTAAATCCTCCCCACAGCCCCAGCAGGCAAGCAGCATCACCGACATTTCAGATATGAGGACCCTAAGCCTTAAGCAAGGGCTGGTGATCTGCCCAGGTCCAGCCAGTAGAGGAAGCTAGATTCTAGTCCAACCCATCTGGGTCAGTATCCTGAACTTGTGGATACTTCATTTCCAAGATAAGGACTGGGAGAGACCCAGGGCTAGGTAGGTGTGAGAAAGATTGACAAGCTGGGGCCATAGAGATATGTGGTGAGTCCTAGGGGACCTGGTAGAAACTACCTGAACATCACAGTCAAAGTGTGGGCTTTGACTCATCTCCTCTGTCCAGTTTCTGGAATTGGAAGAAGGGCTGTGGAACTGAGCTGGGCTGAGCGGGCCTTCATTTTAAAACAGTCAAATGCAGGTTTGTGCTGCCACCTTCTGGCTGCTATGAGTATGACATGTAGGGGAGTCACCTCACTACAGGTAAAGGCCTTCAAAAACTCTCCCCTTGTTCATCCTCCCACCCCTGCCCAGGCTAGCAGTGGCTTCCATTTTTATCTCTTCCACTGGATGTCCTTGGCCAGTCTTTTCCCCACTGGGCCTGAGTTTCCCAGACTGAACAATGGGTGGGCTGAGCCGTGTCTGCTCCCCACCCCCCACCAGGAGTTTGGACCGCCTGGATTCAGTGGATATGCTGCTGCCTTCCAAATGTCCAAGCTGGGAAGAGGACTACAACCCCATCAGCGACAGCCTCAACGACTCCAGCTGCATCAGCCAGGTGAGGGTGGCCAGAAGCTCAGTGGGCTTAGGAGAGCCCCACCTAGGCGACAGGTGTCTGGTCCCCAGATGTCTACATTGTGCTTATGGTTGGTCTTTGTTCCCAAAGCTAACTGTATACGTCTCTGCCCACTGATTGTTCTGTGGCGGGAGAGCACTGTCACAGGGTCTGACATGCATGGCCTCCTGAGCTGAAGACTTGAGGAGGAAGCCACTAATGCTGGGCACCCAGGCTGCCAGCAGCGGCTCTGGCTCCTCATTGGGTTCAAAGGCATCAGCATAGAAAACTGGCTTCAAGTCTCAGTTTTGTCACTGACAGTAGGAACCCAAATAATGCCACCTCCTCTCAGTTTCCTAATTTAGCAAAGAAGGGTGGTAATTCCTGCTTCAGAGCATTATGAAGAATAAAAAATATAAAGATCTCAAGGTGTTCAACAAAGCATAGTTACCTTTACGGCTGTGCGTCCTCAAGCAAATTACATCTCTACTCTGGGCTCCTGAGCCCACCTGCTCAGTGGAAAGTTGGACTATCAGGACCAAGCCAGCTTGGCCACTAAGAGTGATAAGCACTCTGCTGTACTTCCCATTTACCTACAGTGCTCTCAACCATCAGCTCCTTGAACCCTCCTGGCCATTCTCAGAGGTGGCCTTATTACTCGTATCCCCATTTCCCAGATGAGAACAGAGAGGTGAGGTCATGGGGCAAGGAGAAAGGAAAGGCAAGCAGGATTCTAGGGTTCTCACACTCCAGCTCCTGCTGAGTGCACAGTACCTTAGGGTTTACAAAAGGAGAACAGCCAAGCCTGAAGGCCCCCTTGGTGGTGATGATGGGAAGATGAGACCCAGTGGGGACAGACCTGCAGACACCAGGTTAAGCAGTGGGGCAGCCAGGTAAAGACCCAGTCTTCTCCCTGGGCAAGAATAGGCTTTGGCCTCACTTTGTGCAGGCAATAACCAGAGCTAGTGGACTTCTCAGAAGGCTCAGGGGAGGGGGCTGTACCTGTAGCTCACTGGTAGAGTATTTGCCTAGTGTGTGCAAGGACCTGGTTTAATCCCCAGTATTGCAAGAAAGAAGGCTTGGAGATCGTGTTTCCTTACCCCTCTAACATTTCAGGTCTGGCTGGGCCCTCCCCCCAGCCCTCCAGAAACCCAGGAATTTGAACATAGATGTGGGGAGGGGTGGAGCACCTCAGCCCAGGAGACCCTCTGCCCTGGCCTCTTCATCCAGGGCCCAGCAAGTTCCACTTGGATAGCTGCCTGCACTCCATACCTGCCCCTCCACTTCATTGTCAGTGGCCAGGAGCTTAGAAGTCAGATGACCACATACTCAGGCTCCAAGCCCTTTGTCACTCCCACCACTCCCTAAGAGAAAGCCAAACTTGGACCTGGGAGCCCTGTAAGACCCAGGCCCTGCCTCCCTCTCAGGCCCTGTCCCTTGTCCTGCTTTAGCCACACTGGCCTTCTTTCTCCTTATACACCAAGGAAACTTAATCCTGCCCCAGGGTCACTGCATTTGCTATTCCCTCTCCTGGGAGTGTTCTGTTCTCAAATCTTTGCACACCTGGCTCCTCCTTGTGTCTCAGATTTTGGCTCAAGTATCACCTCCTGAGAGAGTCCTTTCCTGATTGCTCTATCTGCAGTAGTCTCCCTGGCCCACATTGCTCTCGTGCCATGCTTAACCTGGTAGTATTATGGAACTGCATTAGTTTGCTTTTCTTCTGGTGTCATTTTCCCTCATGAGATTGGGGTCTGTATGGGCAGGTACCTTGCTATCTTCTTCCCTGCAGTGTCTCTAGGGCAGATGTTCGTAGGTGTTTGCTGAATGGACATGTACTTCCTTTCTCTCCCATCCTGCTATGTTCTTTCCTCTCTATCTTCCTGTCTGTCTCTTCCCCTAATTTTCTGTGTCTTATCTCTCCTCATTCATGTTTTTCTCCAGTTCTCTCAATTGGGTCTCCAATTCCATGTTTCTCTGTAACACACTCCATCTCCATGCCCAGCTTTGGCCCTGGCACCTGGAATACCTTCTCCCTTTAGCTAATCAAAAAGGCTTGAGAAATTGGCCATGCTGGGAGCCCCAGTAGATCTCACCAACAACTCTCTTCCTAGCCCCAACTCACTCTTAGTGCAGGGCCATCTGACCCCTCCAAGCCCTCACACACAGAAGGTTGAATGATTTGAGCTGCATATATGGCCCCAAAGTCAGAGATATTCCAGCCTGGAGAAAAGAAGGCTCTGGGTGCTGTCCCTGGCCTGTCTATCTAGGTGGGCTACCTGCCAGGTCAGAGGCAATAGACAGAACATCCACAATCCCAGGGGCTAGACCAAGACAAGGACTTGTGAACAGCAGAGTACGGTCCTCAGTAATGCTCAGCCTCAGGAGTAAGCCTCCTATCCCCAAGTAAGACTTCCTAGCAGCTGGGCCCCAGCCAGTTAGGGGAGAAAGTTAGACCAGCCTGCCTCAAGTTCCCTTGCACCGAGCCTGAATCCTCAGCCCGGCCCCCTCCCTGGCCTTCCCATAACCCTCATCCTCTCTTTCCTGCAGATTTTTGGACAGGCCTCCCTGATCCCCCAGTTGTTTGGCCATGAGCAGCAGGTATGTTGGACATTCTCCCATACTCCAATCCTGAGTCTTGGCCCTGCACCTGAGTGGTCCTAGCACCCAGCCCAGGTGCAAGAGCCACCACCAGGAAAGCCACCTCCAGTGAGGATGGAGTCTGCTCTTTACCCACCCCCATTACTTCACTTCTCTGTGCCTCAGTTTCCTCCTCTAGAAATGGGAAAGTGAGCTGGGTTCTATGGGTACGGCAAGAAGTCACCCCAGGACAATGGGAAGTATTCCCTGAAAATCTTCTGGCTCCCTCCCTCCCTCCTCTCCTCCCTGATACCTGAGTCAAGCCTAAGGAACTATTTCGTTTGGCCAGGTCAGGGGTTGGGGACTGGTGGCATTAGCTGCCAGATCCCAGCCCCCAGGACCCCTGATTTTCCTCCTTTCCAGAGCCCTAGCAGGACCTTTAGGACATCAGGATGTTGAACTGAATGCAAGGACTGTTCAACTCTGTAAAAGCTGGCAGAGGCAATGCCAGTCATGGCACCCTCTGGCTGCCCAAAAGGCCCCACACACCCATCCAATCCTGGAAGCAGCTCCTCCATAACATCATCCTATCCTGGAAGAGCTCCTCCATCCAGCTCTGAGATCAGAAAATGGGGCAGGAAAGGTGTTCTGAGCTCAGTTCCTCATAGCAGGAGCGGGCAAGGGACTTGCCTAAGGGCACGTGTCCTACAAGGGGAAAGCTAGGACCAGGCCATCTAGGCCATCTGATTCTAGCTGTGGATACCTCATCTGTCCCTCTCCCCTATGTCATAGGAACTGCGTGTTCCTGTCTTCTGCCCCTACCCCCAGTACTGGGGATTGAGACCAGGATCTTTGCTCTGACATACAACCCCAGCCCCTTTTGTTGTTGTTTTTGTTCTTTTTTTTTTTTTTTTTTTTTTTTTTTTTGAGACAGAGTCTCAGTAAGTTGCCCAGGCTGGGCTCAAACTTGTGCTTCTTTCTGCCTCAGCCTCCTAAAGTGTGTGTTCCAAGGTGGGCCTGGTGACCTTTTCCTCCCCTGGCTTCAGTAGGTGTGTGGTAAGGAAGTGCTGTGTTGTACAGAGCCTTCAGGACAGTGTTCCCCACACAGTAAACCCCGTTGGTGGACATGCCAGCACCAGTCACTAGCTGACACCCTCCTCAGGGATTGGGAGCATCTTAACCAACATTTGTAAATTCTCATGCTCGGTTCACATAGCTGCCTAGGTGCAGGTGACCAGGCACTTACTCAGTATTCTGTTCTAAGTACATGATATGAGTTATCTCATTTAATCCTAACACTATTAAATTGAGGGTGCAATTGGCCCATTTTATACATGGAAAA
This sequence comes from Heterocephalus glaber, assembly GCF_000247695.1. The sequence continues at coordinate 3,060,763 of NW_004624842.1, read as the reverse complement.
CTGAGGCATGGAATGATTCAGTGACTCGACTGTGTTCACATTACAAGGCCATGAGGGACACAGAATTGGAACCCTGGCTGTGGTGTCATGGTACAACCTCAAAGAAAGACCTCATTGCCCTTGGCAGTCACAAGGGCCTCGGAATACTTCAGTTGGCAGGATGGGAGGATAAACACAAATTCCTTTAATATCTCCTTTAAGTGGATCTTGGGTATGCCACATGTTCTATACCTTAACAGCTCTGTCCAACAGAACTTTCTGCAATGATGGAAACTGTTCTGTAATCCATGCTTGTCCAAGGCAGCCACTAGTCACTAGTCACATGTGGCTTTTGAGGAAGTGAGATTTGGCTAGTACAACTACCAAGCTTTCTTTAATTCTAATTAATTTAAACTTAAATAGCCACACATGGCTATCACATTGGGCAGCATAAATGTAGACATTTGTAACCCCCCTCCAAGGTACTCAAGGGTCCATGTAATCATTTTACCTGGTGCACACACAGACAGGTACGAGGGCAATTCCCTGTCAGGCAGAGGAGGAAAGGCTGACCTAGAGAGCACAGTGGTGGCCTGAGGGTAGATCAGGCCTGGATCCATCTTTTCCTGCATATGGTGTTCAGTCAGGTTGTGGCTTCTCTTACCCTAGCTCGGGCCTCCTCCTCATGCCCCTCTTTGGCCAGCTGACTCCTCAGTTTATACCATGTGGTCCTGTTACCAGCAGAGCCTGAGACATGGGTCAGACAGCCCCTCCAGGGCCCACGGAGAGTGTGAGCATGGTGAGGCCCTTCCATGCTTCGGATTTGCAGGGTCCTAGGCAGTTGTCTCAGAGAGGCACTTAGGAACCATAGATGGGCAGAACTGGATGCGAGGTGGCAAGTGGTATACACACTGCCATTCTCCATACTGCCTCCGGCCAACATCAAAGATCACTCCTCCCTGCTCCTGCCCCCATCCCAGTCTTACCTTCTCTCCCCAGGCTCTTGTATCATCTTGGCCTATGCCTCCATTCCAGTCCCTGTTCCACATCCATGCTAATCTTTTATAAATTCATCTTTGGAGTGTTGGCTCTGGCCCTTCCTCACTGGATGCCCCTGACATGCATCTTCCCTCACTGGCCCTCAGTTTCTTTGCTTGTAAAATGAAGGGATTGGATCATAACATGGTAAATATCCAGGGCAGACATTCCTAATTATGGACTTCTTTCCTGCTGAATTCAAATGTGACCTTAAAAAAATCTGTCAGTCCACCAGTATGGACATACAAGATGGAATATCTAGCTAATGCCCTGCATTATTCCAACTTTCTTCTCCGTGTAGAGATGGGAAAATTGAGGCCCAGAGAGGTGAGACGGGCTGGGGCTGTTCTGGGGGTATTTTGTTTTGTATGGGTACCAGGGATCGAACTCGGGGCCTTGCTCTTTCGAGGCAGGCGCTGGAACCACTGAGCTAAACCCCTGGCCCTTGTTTTGGTTTTTGTATTTTGTTTTTTGGTACCCGGGGTCGAACTCAGGACCTTGCTCTTGGGAGGCAGGGGCGGTGCCACTGAGCTAAATCCTCGGCCCAAGGGGCTGTGGGGTTTTTTTGTTTGTTGGGATTTTTTTGTATTTTGTTTTTTGGTGCTAGGGATCCAACTCAGGACCTTGCACTTGCCAGGCAGGTGCGATGCCACTGAGCTAGATCCCCGGCCCGGAGCTGTATATTTCTTAACTGCTCCACCTTTGGCCTGCTGGCTCATCAGCGTGAGATGGGGGGGGGGGGTCGCTGAGGGGCGGCCCGGGCTCTCTCCAGCCCTGCAGCTGAGCTGACCACAAAGCAGCCCTTCCCTCAGCGTAGTAAAGCTGGCCCCTGATGCCTGCCTTTGCCTGGACAGGTACGGGAGGCAGATTTGAGCGACCAGTATGAGGCGGCCTGTGAGTCAGCCTGCAGCGAAGCGGAGTCCGCAGCAGCGGAGGCACTGGACCTACCGCTGCCCAGCTACTTCCGCTCCCGAAGTCACAGCTACCTGCGCGCAATTCAGGCAGGCTGCTCACAGGAGGAGGACAGCGTCTCCCTGCAGTCCCTCTCCCCGCCGCCCAGCACCGGGAGCCTCAGCAACAGTCGCACACTTCCCAGTGAGTACCTTGATGGGGGACCCCAGGAACTCTGCCTGGTGGGCCTGCCCGGGGAAAGGCTGCTGGGAAGGAATTCACAGTGGGTGGCCTCCACTAGAAGGAAGCACAAGCATGTGCACTTGACACTGAACTTCCCAGCGGTTGACAAATCCGGAGCCCAATCGGGGATGACAGACTCAGACTGGAGGGGTGTCGGAGGTGTTGGAGAGGGCGGGGCTGGTGGGATCCTTGGTTGCTTACTGCGGCCACCTACTGGTGGGCGAGCTTTACTGGAGCTCACCTACCTGTTGGCCTTACCTAGTTCAGGCAACTTGAAGGGAAGCCTGCAGTGAAAGGGTAGAACCTGCCCCCAGCCTCAGGTTTCTCTCATATTCACAATCAGGGATAATTCAGCCTTCCTGATTCTTATTCTGACTCCTTTGAAGGTAACCCATGCCTCATCAGAGGAGGAAGGGGCCCCGTGTGACTGAGTGAGCCATAAATACAGCACAATTTCTGGTTTAGCAGAGAGAATTGAGCTTACTCTACATAGCTAGTTCTCCCTCAGCCTCAGTTTCCCCCATCTCTATATAAATTGAGGGCATAAGCCAGACCCTAGAGAGCTCTTGGTGAGCTAAAGACTGTACAGGAAGGTCACTTGTCACACCCCTAACATGCACAAGGCCCTGCCTAAACACTTCGTGGTTGGAGTGTGACAAGCTGTAGCTGTTATTACTGATTCTTACATTTGATTTTGCGCTTCCTGACGGTAGTCAAGGGCAATTGGAGTGTTGTTGAAAGAAACAACACTTGTTGTCAATCAACGAACCCAAATGCCAGAGATATTCTACACACAGGTGACCAATTTATTGATTAAATGAGCTGGTCTTTGCAGGAGATAGAACAAGGAGCAATTGATCCATGAGTGTCTTTCACATCCTCTCTGGTCTGCTTGCTCTGCCCCTGGGTGACATGTGGGACAGATCCCTGAGGCTTTTCTAGTCACTTTTAGAACTTAACAGCCTCATTTACCAGTAAGAGTCCAGTCTGGCCTGGTCTAATGTCTGTACTTGAGTTTGTCCACCTCGAATGCCTTGCACCTACAGCTAGGGCCTGCTGGGGGCGGGGGCATTGCAGTAGAGAGCTGGGTGTGGAGCTGGGTGTGGAGCTGGGTGTGTCAGTGTCTCTCTGTGTCCGGCTCACCAGTGACTGCTTCTGGTTGCCCCAGGTGAGAAGAGAAGGTAGCTAGAGCAGGTGTTTTCTGGTATTGGGACTCTGAATGACTGGTGACTCCTGTTAAGTAGCTCTCTGACCCTGAAGAACCTTCCTGATGACTTGTTTCCTGGCAGAGACAATGCCCCTTCACCCAAATGGTCTTTTTTTTTTTTTCTAATCTAGTTGTGATTGAATTTAAGGCCTTTGCACTGAACTACATCCTCAGCCCCCTTTTTTTTATTTTTTGAGACAAAGGTCTCACTAAGTTGCCCAGGTTGGGCTCAAACTTGGGATCCTCCTGCCTCAGCCTCCCAGAGTCTTGGAATTGCTGATGTGTGCCACCATGCCCAGCTCCATTGCTTCTTATTGTCCCTCAACTTGTCCATCTGATGGTCCCCCGCTTCCTTGTCAGCCTCTTTGCTAGGGGGCCTGGCCTGCTAGCCAGGCATCTTAGACAGAATCCTCTAAAGAAAATTCCACCCCTCCTTTCTCCTGTGGTGATCACTTAACCCAGTGGTGGTGAAACTATGGCACATGCCACAGCTGGCTGTTTGTTATCACTGAAAGCTCTGAAAGTTTTGCCATCACTGACTTAACCCATTTGAAAATGAGGGTCTTTGCCTTGTGGAACTTTGGAAGTATGAACTAATCTGCCACAGGCTTCCTTCCAGATCTTCCAGCCTCTCCGCTTCAGCGGTCTCTAAGCCAGAGTTGAGGCCATGGTTCCATGGCCTCCAAATGTAGGGGAGCCTTGCCAGGCTCTCTCAGGCACTCTGCTGCAGTTCCATGGGAATCCTGGGTAAAGGTTCCCATTCCCCACATTCTCACACACCTGAGAAGTTCTCTAAGAATGAGGTGGCCCTGGAAGGACATACCGCATCCCCAGAAAGTCTTGCACATAAACCCTCACTCATCAGTTTCCTCCAACCCCAATTATTCATGAATGGACTGAAGACACATGATGGGCTATATATGGCAGAACTGTTTAAAAGGTCCCTCTACTGGTTTGTTCTTGCCTCGGTAATGCAGAACAACCACAAAGTCAGTACAGTACAACCATTAACATTTATTTCTTTCTCCCAAGTTGGTCAGCTAGGACAGCTCTGCTTCACATTCTCTCATCCTCATCCTGGAACAAAAGGGTCTTCCTGAGATCAGGGGTCCAACCAGGTCACGTTCTCCTCATGGTGATAGCAGAAGGCAAGAGAGCAAGCCTAACCAATGGCAGAAGCACATTCACCACATTTACAGCCCTGGCTTGTGTAATGTCTGCTAACATCCTATTGGCTAAGTCAAGTCATATAGCTGGGCTCCAAATCAAAGGATGAAGTTCTTACCTTTATGTAAGAAACCGTGTTCATATGGCAAAGGGTATGGATACAGGAGGAGGGAAGAATCAGGACAAATACAGTCTGTTATCGTCCACTCTTTTGGCCACATTTATCCATGTTCCTCCCACTTAGAAAAGACCTCCAAAAATTTCATCCAGTCATGGCATCAAGATCTCATGATCTATGTCTATATCATGATCCTAAATCTGGATGTGGCTCCTCTTAATCAACCTATGATCTAAACAACCCTGTCATCTACCCTGTAGCCCAACTCTCCCATATACACAGCATACTTTGGGGACAGGATAATTGTAATTCATTCTCCTGCTCAAAAAAGGGGAGAATGGTGATTCCAAGATGTATTTATCCATGACAAGTCTGAAGTTGTTCTGTACAAATAATCTGGACAGGGAATATTCCTGGAATGTCTCCTACATTGGAGAATATGATCTTTGTGCAACTGAACTGTTCCTGAACCTGCTTCCTCCCTGAAGGGAGCTAGATGTCTTTTTACATCTTGAATCATCTCAATCTCTATAGCCTAAGCTGACCAGTGTTCCCCTGTGCCTATCTCAAACACTTTGAGTTTTCTATGTATTTGATTCCTTGTAACCCATGTTCCAAAGCCACATATACAACTATTTTTGAGTCATGCATCTCTTGACCTAATTATGCCTACTTTGGATACATTAGTCTGTGACCCTGTAACCTTAAACTTTCTGAGGTTTTATTTTTAATTTTTGGTACTAGGGATCAAACCCAGGGATGTTATACACCTTCATCCCTATCTATCTGTTGTTTATTTATTTTTATTTTTGTGATATTGGGGATTGAGACAGGGTCCTGCTAAGTACACCCCCATCCCTATCTATCTGTTGTTTATTTATTTTTATTTTTGTGATATTGGGGATTGAGACAGGGTCCTGCTAAGTTGTTAAATTGCCCAGCTGTGCTCAAACTTGTAATCCTCCTGCTTCAGCCTCCCAGGGTGCTGGAATTAAATGCATGTGCCACCATACCATACCTGGCTGTTTTTGTTTTTTTGTTTTGTTTTGAGACAGGGTCTCACTAAATTGCCTGGGCTGGCCTCAAATTTGCAACCTTCCCTGTCTCGGCCTTCTGAGTAGCTGGGATAACAGGCATGCACCATTACACTTGCCTCTGTAAACTCTTTTGACCAGCTGAGAGGATGTAGTACTAGGTGGTACCTTTAGAATGTTAAAAAAAGAGGTGTCTTTGCGACATTCTTGATTTGATCTGGCCCTGGTGCTGTATCATAACTATGATCTTACTTTGACTTTTGTCCCCAGGCTGTATCCTAATTTGAGAATGATTTACTGCCTGGATAAAATGGAGTTTATGTATGTTTTTTCCAACTCAACAAGTTCTCTGCTGTCTCTGCTCCCTCCAAGTACTCCATATAGATTGGCTATTTCTTTTATGAGTTCCTCTCTTTCATCTAAGTCCTTATCAAATGCAGCCAAAAAGATCCAGCTCTTGACTTCAACATTTTGCCTGGGAACTGTCTTGTTCAAAGCTATCCACTCTCTTCAACTTACTGGAGATGGCAGTTTTGTCAAAAGTTTTGATCCACACATAATCTTGGGTATTTTCTTTGTTGTTGTTAGTATGGGGGTTGAATCCAGGACTTCACTAAGCTACGAGGATGTAGCTTAGTCCTTTTTTATTGTTTGTTTTGAGATAGGGTCTTGTTAAATCACCCAGACTGGCCATAAACTTGTGATTCCCTCTGCCTCAGCCTTCCAAGCAGCCAGGATTACAGTCATGCACGACCATTCCTGGCTTCTAGGCATCTTTTTTTCAAGCCGTTGTAAAAGTTTATTTCCTTCTTACTGACTACTTGGTCCTAAAGTCAGTACTACATATTTTAGTTTTTGTTGCTGTCATACTCTACTTTTGGTACCAGTTTTTGTCAGTCAAATAGCTTAACAGTAATGCTTTGTGCAAATAAGCATATGATTTCAATGGCACACAATAAGAAGCATTTGTTCTTATTCACAATTTTGCAGGTCAGTTCCTTCTACTCCAAATGCAGTACATCAGTGGTGGTGAACCTGTGGTATGCATGCCACAGCCAGTTGATTGTTATCATTGAAAGCTCTAAAAATTTCACCATCACTGCCCTACATCCTGGGATCAAAAGGTGGTCAGGAATCAGTGGCCTGGCCAGGGCATGTTCTTCCCATGGTGGTGGCAGACATATCAAAGGCAACCTCATTTTGCAAGCACATTTCAAGTCTCTCTTTGTGACACATCTGCTAGCATCCAACTGGTCAAAGCAAGTCACAAGTCCAAAGCCAAACTCCAATGAAATACATTCTACCTTTAATGGGAGAAACTGTGATTATATAGTAAAGAGCATGAATACAAAGAGGGGCTTAGAATTGAGATCAGTCATTCAAACAGTCACAGCAGCCCCAGGACATCCCATATGGATAATGCAGCATTTGGCATTAAATATAGAAATGTGAGGTTAACTGAAATGTTAGGCTCAGTTTGGAGTACTCAGCCCAAACCAAGACAGTCAAGAAAGTACAATGTAGTATCATCTCGTACCTGCCCAGACATGTGCACTTATAAGCATATATAAAATCTTGTACTGCTGGGCCTATGTATGATATGAAAACAGATGTAAAAACACATGCATACTGATATTCCCATATGTACACACATGTGCTTAATATCAGCATACACCTGCACACACTTACATGTGTGTCTCTTTCAAGGCTCATGTCCTTTGCACACCTGTGAGGAAAGCATACCTCTAGTGGATTGGGGCCACCAAAAAAACTCATCCTCCTAAGTGTCCCTGGTCAGCCCTCTTTGTAGGTCTCCACAGTAACCACTTCATACCTGCTTTCCTTCCTCTACTCTCTGCTGGCCTCACGCTCAACAAGTAAACTCAGCTACCTCACAGAGAAAATCAAAGCTATCAGATTTTCAAGTCTGTGGTCAGGGCTGCAGCTGGTCCATGAGGTAGTTTGGTGTTGCCTTAAGAGTGATCCTCATTAAGACACTTCACTGCCATCTGCTGAAAAGTTGTCCTGATGTCTAGTTTCTTTTTTTGTTTGGTACCAGGGATTAAACTTGGGACCTTGTGCTTTTGAGACAGGCAGCAGCAACACTAAGCTAAATAACTGGCCCTCTAGTTTCTATTAGAAGAAGGTCCTTTATTTCCAACTGCCAGAAATTTGTCATAATACCTATAATTCAGTTATGTCCATGTTGTGAGTGGCACACACCCCCTTGTATGTGGCAACCTTAATGTAAAATGTGTACAGTCATACACGGCAATCCTGCCCATAATTGCCTCTCTCCCTCTACTTAGACACCCACCCCAGATATGTGCCCCAGGGCTATTCTGAGCCTCCACATTGCACATTGCACCTGGTTCTGCTCACGTGGGCACATGTGCAGACAGACAAGATGCAGACAAGTGGGGAGATGTAGGTGACGGGCAGATACTGAGTCAGTGAGATCCAGGCAAGGACCACCCCTCTCAGCTGACTGTGGCAGGATATGGAGTTGCCCACCCATTCAGAGCTGGCAGCTTCCCAGCTGCCAGTGCTGCCACTGCCACCCCTTCCTCCTCCTTTCTGACCCAGATTCCACATTCCAGAAATAGCTCTGGCGGGTGACTGGCAGGCCGGTCAGCTCCGGCTGGAAGTGCAGGGAGCAGCAGCTCCACTACAGCTGCATGTATGTGCCCCAGCCCTGTTGCAGGACCACCTGGGAGGGGCACAGGTGCTGTGATCCCTACTGCTAATTCTGCCCCTCCACTCTCTGAGAAAGGAAGAACAGAGAAAAGCCTCCCTCCCTTTTTTTACTCTGCCACCCTCCCCTCCCTCTCTCTCCCTCACCATCTTTGCCTTCTGTCTCTTTCCCCAGTCCTATTTTTCTCCTTTATCTTTTCTCTTCCTTCCCCCTCAGTTTTTGTCCCTCCCATCCTCCTTTCTGTGTCTCTCCCACACCTTCTGAATCACTTGGGAAGCTGCTGCCATCACCCAGGGGCCTCAGCAAGCAGGACAGTGGTGGCTACTGGGTGGGACCCCTGCTCCTGTCAACCGCCTTCTTTGTGCCTGCACATGTGTACATATGTGTGTGTGCATGCACACACAGGGTCACTCACTGACTATACTGGGGGTCAAGGCTGACCTGCAGTAGGTTCTCGGCTCAGGAAATATCCTTACTCCCTGCTCAGAGGCCCCAAGTTCTAGTTCCAGTTCTGCTGTGTCACTAAGTACCTGCCCCTCCCTGGGCCTCAAATTCTGTGTTCTGAAGCCTGGATTTGGGGACCCTCAGATACTTTCCATTTGTGACCATCCAAGTCACAGGCTGCTCTACTCTCCTGTCTTTGACCCTTCTCCCATCCCCCAGCATGGTTTCTTCTTTGATTCATTTCCTTTCTTCCCACCCATACACACAGGAAGGGAAGCTGACAAAATCTCTCCAGTCAACCTTGTGCCTAAAGCCTACCCCCAGGTCTGGCCCACTCTAGTCTCCCATGAGCTCATCCCATCTGATACCGACTGTCAGGGCTAAGAGGAACCTCAAAGACCATCATGTCCAGAGACTGCAAATAGACTTCAATTCATGTGTTATTTCTGATCCCTGGGGCTGGGGACTGAGCTTGAGTTAATTTAAACAGATTAAGTGTGCCACCACTGATTAGTGATATCTGCCATGGCCATGAGAGATACACATTATCTACTCTTCCTGATTTAACCCAGTTAACTCACAAACACACATTTGCGGATATCTCACAGAGCAACTGCAGCCTAGAGAAAGTGTCAGTCAAGGTCACCTAGCAAACAGGTCAAAATTTCCAGCTTGATTTCAAAGCCTTGAGGGCACCATTGTTAGGGGGAGGGGGTACATGCAAGGTTGTGGTAAAGAGGTGTACAGTGGACCCTCAAGTTACTACCAGCCTGACATACGAACAACTTGGGTTAATTAGGTTAATGGAAGATTCATCTGCCTCTTTTTATCCATAGCGTGTACCCAGGTAAACATCCAAATCCCAGCTGTATTGACTTACAACAAACTTGAGTTACAACCAGACCTCAGGAACTGATCAAGTTCGTAACTCAAGGGTCCACTGTAGTATAAGCTGGGTTTGATAGTGCACATCAATAATCACAGCACTCTGGGAGCCTGGGGCAGGAGGATTATAAGCTCAAACTCAGCCTGGCAATTTAATGACTTGTCTCAAAATAAAAAACAAAAATGAAATGGAGATCAGGTTCAGTGCTAAGACCGTGGGTTCAATCCTCAGTCCTGAAAAAAAAAAAAAAGTGTGGTGTGCTAACAGTTGTTCCAGAGAGAATCAGCTGGCAGCACAGGCAGGATGGATAGAGGCTGGTATGGTGGTCCAGGCAAGAGACAGTGAAGCCTGGGAAATGGCTATAGAGCTAGAGAGTGATAGGTGGATTTAGGAGGCCTTCCTGGAATGGGAGATGAGGAGCCCAAATTCCCTGCTGCTGCCATGGGCCTCTCTCCACAGAAGCCACTGGGTAGAAGGCAGACTTCTTCCCCAGACAACATCACCAGGATGTTTCTGGCTGAGTGCCTGCTATGTGCTGGGTACATGGATCATCATGGTTCTAAACAGACAGTTGGGGGAAATACTGACTAGGACTGGTGGGCAGGCTTCCAACACCAGGACTGAGACAACTGGACCAGACAAAACAGGAATTGCATATACCCTTAAGAGGTAAAGGCCAGGGATTTAGCTCAGTGGTTTCGCCGCCAACTGGGCAAGGACCCAAGTTCGATCCCCAGTACCCCCCGCCCCCAAAAAAGAGGTAAAGAAATCATCCCAAAAGAGGAGAGACTGAGAAGCTAAAAAAAAAAAAAAAAAACCTTAGAAGTCCTATAATGGCTAAGGACATAAACCTTGTAGTCAGGTAGCCCTTTTATCCATAGACATTTTGGGTTTGTTGTTGCTTTGCAGTACTGGGGATTGAATTCAGGACCTTTGCACTGAGCTACATTCCCAGCCCTTTTTTAAATTTTTTAAATTTTGAGACAAGGTCTCACTAAGTTGCCCAGGCTAAGTTTGAATTTTTGATCTTCCTGTCTCAAACTCTCAGAATGCTGTGTTTATTGGTATGTGCCACCACACACAGCTCCATGAATATTTTTTGATCAGTTTCTATGGGCCAGTGCTACAGTACCAGGAACACATCAGTGAACAAAATGGAAATACTGCCTTGATCCAGTTTCTCTCCAGGGGACAATTGGGGCTGTGAGCCCCAGAGAGGGACTTGCCCAAGGTCACACAGGGATTGTATTATTGAATTGGGAGAATAAGAAGTAAGAGAGCTCATGCTGGGCTGCCTTGGGTTGTGAGGGCCCATGATGAATTGACCATTGTCTTTTCCGAAGTAAATCAATTTAAAGATAAACTAAGTGAAGAGTACAGTGTTGGCACAGTAACTGAGAGTAGTGTGAGGTAAACTACTTTGAAAGTGTAAGGCACAGTGGCCAGCATCAAAACACCTCAATGGCTGGCGTGGTGGTGCACATCTGTAATAACAGCTACTCAGTAGTAAGCTGAAACAGTAGGATCACAAGCCCAGCCTGGGCAACTTACCACGTCCCTGTCTCAAAATTTAAAACTTAAAAGGGCTAGGGATGTAGCTCAGCACTCCCTGGGTTCTATCTCCAGTACTGCAAGGGGGAAAAAAAGAGGGGAGGTAGGTCAATAGCTCGCAATGACTTTTATTATTATTATACCTTCACAGAGCAAAAATCATAATGGTATTGATAACACTGTTATCTTCTTCAGTCCTCACAACAAACCTGGGAGGGGTGCAAGATTCTCTTCTCCACTCTTATTTTCGGGGAAAACAGATGCACACTAGGCAGGGACTTACCCAGGTCACCCAGGACAGCGGGGACCGAGCTGGGTCCGCGATTGTCGAGCCTGCAGTAGGCGCGGAACCCGCCCACAGGGACGCGGCCCAGGCGGGGCTGCGTTGGTAGGACTGGAACTGGCTAGAGAGGCCACGGGATGGATGTGCTTTTGGTTTTTACCGAACATAGGAAGGCTCAGGGAAGTGGAAAGCTCATCTCGTCCAAGGTCACACAAGGAGCCGGACTGGAACCTACCTCCACGAGTGAGCTAAGCATACAGCGGACGGAACAACTAGAAACTCCTACGAGACAAGGTCGATAAGATGTGAGAGTTAGTCTAAAGGACGAGAAAGCCACTTCGGGGTGATTTTCCTGAGCCTGTTTCCCGATTACGGTGAAGTGTCATACGGTGAATTAACGCTTACTCCCGGTCCTCCAGCACAGAGCATGCGTTGCGTTCCAGCTGGAACCGGTTTGGCTGGGCGGCTCAAGGGGCGTAGCCCTCAGCTCGGGCATGCGCGTGCGACGTGGGCGCGCACTTCCTTCTAGGGCAAGTCGGCCCAGGTAGGGCTGCACAGAACCGCGCAAGGCTGCGCATCGACCGGTCCCGGCGCGCCTTGCCACGTGCCGAGCGGGCTGCGCGCGCCCCTAGCCGGCCCAGGAGTCCAGGGCGACGCGCGCGCGCCTGACGCGGGGGCGGGGCGGGGGCGGGGCCGACGCGGGGCTTTAACCCAGAGGCCCCGCCCCTCGGGCGTACAAAACCGGAGCCTCGGGCCGGGCCGCGTGAGGGAGGAGGGTGAGTGCCCGCTGCAGGCCGCAGCTGCTGCCAGTCCGTCCGTCACTCCGTCCGTCTGTCCGGTCTACGTCGTCGTCGCCGCCTCCTCAGCCCGGACGCCCGGGACCCGCCCAGCGTCGCCCGGAGCAGCCGCGGCCCCGCGAGGAGACGGGCGCCGCCCCCGCCCGGCCCTGCCCTGCCCTGCCCCCGTTCTCCTCCCTTCTGTCTGTGCGTCCGTCCGTCCGCCGCCCGCCCGCCCGCGCTTCGGTCCTCCTGTCCGGCCGCCAGCCCTACCAGCCAGTGTCCCCGCTGCGCCTGCTTTGTCTCTCCCCGGCTCACTGTCTCTTTGTCTCTACCCTCGCGCTTCCTCCCGGCTCCTCCCTCGCTCTCACATCTCTGGTCCCACCTCGAAGTCCTCTCTTTTCTCAGCCTCCCTTTCTGGGTGCCTCCATTCTTTGAGAGTCCCCCGCAGAGCCCCCCCAGATCTTTTGGGGCGTCTCCTTCAGAACACTCCCCACTCTGCCCCGGGCGTCCTCCAGCTTCCCACACATGCTCTGAGGGTCCTCCCTTCAATCTGTATCCCCCAGTCCCTGGGGTCTTACCTCCTCTGAGCCCCCAGGAATTTCCCCCTTCTGGGTATCCCCCATATCTGCCTGAACTTCCTAGATACCTTGGGGTCTCCTTTAGGACGCCCAGTATCTTCCCAGCTCTCTGACTTAAAAGCCTCGCTCTGCATTCCCTTGCTTTCTCCCTGTCGCTGTCTCTCCTTGTTCGCATTCAGGCCTGCCAGCACCCCCACTTCTTTGGACCAGGGTCCCCTGCTTTGCTGTGCTCCCCACATCTGCCCTGTTGGTCTCACCACTCTGTGATGCTGAAGGCCTCCCTTTGAGCCTGCTCCTTTGCCCAGGGCTCTTGCCGCCCCCACCCTACCCTTCCCTACCCTGTGTTTTCTCTCTAGTCCGCCACCACCCCCACCCCGTCTCCCCTTCTCTCTTCTCCCTGTCTCTCCTCTCCCTTCTTCTGTTTCTGCCCGATCTCTGGGTCTCTGACCCCCATCTGGCCCTCATGGCTTTGTGTCTGGAGCTCTTGAAGCAATGTGAGTGGTGGGGTGTCCGGGTTGGGCCGGAGTCATTCCGCAGGCTGGCCGCGGCTGAGGCTCCATGGGGTTGGTGCTGGGGCAGGGGCTGGTGCTGGGTCAAGGAGGCTCTGGGACCTCTTGGGGGTGGGGGAGCAACAGGGAGGGAGGGGCCAGGCTTTCTGGCAGAGGACGGAATGGGGGTCCTTCTTGCTCTGAGGCTTCTGCTTTAGTTGCTTGAGTGTGTGGAGGGTGCCTGGGTTGGGTATTCCTGCCCGCTTGGCCCTGCATGGCCTGGCACTCTGTGATCGCTTGTGGGCAGGCTGGGGCTATTTTGGAGCCGGCAGGATGTGATATCACTTGGGCGTTTATTTAGACCCAGATGGGGGTGGGGGCTGCGTTCTTGCCAACTTGAGTAATGACATTTTGCAGGGGGGTGTGGCCTTCTAGGCAGCTGGGCTGTGGGGTTTGTGGCCAGAACTTTGAAGGCCACCAGAGTGGGCAGTGAATAAGGGTCTATGATTTGTGATCTTGTTGAGACTTGATTCAAGGTGATAGGGGAAAGGGGAAGGAATTCTTAATTTGACCACCCTTGAGTATTGGGTTTGGCAATTAAGACCTCTGGAGCTTTGGATTTTGCCAGTTTGGGTTTTTTTGGTGTTTTTTGTTTTTGTTTTTGTTTTTGTTGGTACCAGGGATCATACTCAGGCCCTTGGGCTTTTGAGGTAGGTGGCAGCACCACTGAGCTAGATCCCTGGCCTGGATTTTGCCAGTTTTAAGGTTTGTGAGCTTGAGTGAGACCTTTGATCTCTCCAAGCCTCAGTTTCCCTCTCTGTAAAAGAAAATTGTGTGTGCTGGCTTCACAGGATTGTCATGAAGATCAAATGAAACATCTCTATATATACTTTGTGAACTATCTGCCTATTTTTAAACTGAGCGCAGAGGAGGAGAGTAGCTTGCCTGAGAGCACACAATTCGTGTCAGCTGGCACGGGAATCTGGGACCAAGACTGCACAGTCCAGGGTTCTTTACCCTCCACTCCACTGCCACTTGGTTGTTCAGAAGCACACCTGATCATCTGAGAATAGGGAGATGGCTGTTCCTTATTTATGCCCCAGTTCCTGGTTGCTCTTTGTCAGTCAGTTTGGAAAGATGGATGAGTGTGCCTAGTGAGGTATCTGTGCTGGGGGACAGTTGGATTTTCCATGTGCTTCCCCGTTGTTCTTTAGTAGTGCTTGAACAGTGGCACTTGGGCACACAGTTTGTAATTGTGAACTATGGCTACTTTTCCTTCTTCCACTATGGAATGAGGAAATAAAGGCCCCAGATGAGAGAGGCTTCAGAGAGCTAGGGTCTGCTGTCAACAACTCTAGGATGTCCTAGAACTCTGGAGCAGGGAATGAGACCAGTTATTGTAGCCCTCAGCTAGTACTTCAGATGAGAAAATGAGGCCCAGAAAGTGTCCAACAGAGGTTTGAACCAGGACTCCTGGGTCCTCTTCCATGCACTATCTGTGAAGAAGTCATTGTCAAGTGTCACCTGCCCCTGGTATATAATGACAGTTTCTCACATCCATTAGCCTTTACCTGTGTGCCCTGTGCTTGGCATATTACATGGATTACTTACAGTGAGGAGGAGAGAGGGCATGGTCACTTGACTGGAAGTGAGAGGTTAAGGGCTGTGGTTCCCATTCACATCTTGCCCATTCTCAGGAAAATCACTTTTCCTCGGGTGTCAGTTTCCTATCTGTGAAACAGGAATAGTGATCCTTATCCTAAGGTTGATTCTGAAATCATGGAGTCCCTAAAATTCTGTGGGGCATAGTGCCAAAGTTCTTTTTCTGTCTCTGAAACTATTCTGTGTAACTTCAGTTATTCTCCTCTTTTGGTACCTCTTTTTCTTACTAAAAATGAGGGAGTTGGGTGACATGGTCTCTTGGGTCCTTCCAGCCCTGACATTTGAGGAGTCTAAGGTAATGTAAAGGCTACTATGTCTCATTTTACCTTTTAAAAGTGTGCCTGAAATAAATAAATAAATAAAAGTGTGCCTGATTACAGAGTAAGAGGAAAAATGTGCTGAATGCTGCCAGATGTGTGCTAATAATGTGTGAGGTTTCATAAGAGAGATGTTCTGTCTGGGCAGAGAAATCAGAAAGGCTTCTAGTAAGAGGTGGCATTCAAGCTGAGTCTATACCAGGCGTATGTTCTGTGTCTTCCAAAGCTGTTGCAGAGGTGGAGGTAATGTGGCTTAGCCACAAACACCTAGTTTTAATCAATCTCCATCACTCACCTGCCTGTGTAATCTTGGACAGATTACTTTTATTGAGCTTCAGTTTCCACATCTGCGCTCAAATAATCATTTATACTATAGAACTGTGAGGAGGATTAAATGAGATTTTATATAGGCATCTGGTACATATTAGGCACTTAATGTGAACTTTCCCCTCCCAATAATATCTGGGTCTCTGGGAAAAAGAGGCCAGCCTCTCAACTAACTCCACCACCCCCTGGTTTGTGTTCAGATAACAAGGAAAGCACCTTCTGACTATTCTAGTAATAATAGGAGTGATCCTCTAATCTCCCACAACTTTGTGAGACACTGTATAATCTGGAAGACTCTTTCCTGACCATTGTTCCTCCTCACAGTCTTGAGAAGAAGTCAGAAGTCAGTGGAGTTCTGCCTGTTTCACAAGTGAATGAAGAGTAGAGGGCCCAGAGAGAGACAGGGACCTGCTCAGAGTCCCCAGGATGGCAGTGTCAAGGTAGGGTTGGAGCCTAGGACTCTCAGCTTTTCTTCCCCTCATTTCAGTTTTCTCCAAGTATCCTGCTTCTACCTGGGAGCCTGTCCAGCAGGCCTCCTACTTTGGCATCTGTTCTGCTAGGAGGGTTTGCTTGACATTTGCCTGTCCTTGCTCATCTCACCTTGAAGGAGACTAGCTTGAGGCTGGGCCAGGACTGAGTTACCACTTCCCTGGCTTTCTTTCCCTAGGGAGCAACTAGACGTGCCTCTAGGGTCACTGCTGGAGACCTACTGGCTGTAGAGACAGGCTTTCTTCCCAGAAGCTCAGATGGACTCTGGATGGGGTCTTCCTAGGCTCTTAGGGAAAGGCTGCTCAGTGCATAGTTCTTGTTGGTTTTTTTTGGCACTGGGGATCGAACTCGGGACCTTGCGCTTATAAGGCAGGTGCCAGAACCACTGAGCTAAATCCCCAGCCCTGTGCATAGTTCTTTACTCTTCAGGGCTTCCTAAGCCACACTGAGAAGATATTGCTGGACTTTTCTGCTGGATCATCCTCTTTGGTGCACAATTCTCTTAGAGCCCACACTTTTTTTTTTTTTGGTATCAGGGATCGAACTCAGAACCTTGCACTTACAAGACAGGCGGCAGAACCACCGAGCTAAATCCCTGGCCCCTAGAGCCCACACTTTCAAGCACTACCTCTTCCAGGAGGTCTCAGCTGCTCGCCTTGGAGTCCAACTGTGGGTTCAGTCCTAGGTCCATACACTGGCTTAAAGTATGACCTTATCAGATCATTTTTAACATCTCTATGCCACAGTTTCCTCTAGTGTAAAATGTAGTCTTCATCTTTATGAAGTTCAAGTTCTTGAGTCTTATATCTAGAGATTCTCATTTGGCAGGTATGGGGACAGAAATCAATTTTTTTCCTCCCCCTTGGTACTAGAGAATGAATTCAAGGCCTTGGCATCTCCTACCCTTTTTTGGTTTGTTTATTTGTTTGTTTTGAGACAAGGTCCCACTAAATTGCCTAGGCTGGGGTCAAACTTTCAATCCTCCTGCTTCTGAGTGCTAAGATTGTATACACGCTCCACCCTACCTAGTTGGGAATCAACTCTTTATGCCGAGCTTCTAAAGAATTCTTTCTGATGCTGAGAGCCTGTTGGCTACACTTTTGAGAAAAGCTGAACTGAGAGTTTCCAGGGTTTAAGTGACAATCTGGGTTGTCCCTGCTGTGTCACCCTGACCATTTTTCTATGCCTCCATTTTCCTTGTCAATCTGACAGGGATAGAAATACCTACCTTGTAGGTAGCTGTGAGATGGAAACTCATGTAGTAAGGACGTCTCAGGAAATGACATTTGCAACATCACCATCATCTTTGTTTTGGGCAGGATTGGTTGTTTGCAGAAACAAGTCATCCTTGCTTGGCTTAGCCCTGGTAGCAGGCACTGGCAGATCTGGCCAGAGTGAGGGTTGTGGAATCAAACACTTGAGCAGGAATGAAATCCAGTTGTCAACAAGAATTTAATGAGGGTGGGCTGGGGAGCTCAGTGGTTCCGGCACCTGCCTTGCAGGCACAAGGTCCCGAGTTCGATCCTTAGTACCCCCACCCCCCAAAAAAAGAATTCAATGAGGTTAATGAAGCGTGTGGTGTAAATACCTCTCAGGTGCCCAGGTTTCCCACCCTTGGCTGTAGCTTGACTTTCCATACTCAGCTGGAGTTGGAATCAGCTGTGCTACCCACCCATTCTTGAAAAGACTACTTTAAAAACAAGTAAAATCCAAATTCTAGAGCTAAAAGATGCTTCCTTACTTGTTTCACAGAAAGGAAGCAGGCATAGTTAGGGGTAAGGAGGTGCCTAGGATCCCAGAGCAAGACCTTGCCAGGGCCAGGGTAGAGCCACAGCCCCACCTACCCCCAGGGCTCCCTCACTGCTGTATTTTAGCCTTTATGACAGGGACAAGAAAGCAACTCTAGCGAAATGTATCTTCACAAAACAAGAGAGGCAGTCACAAGCATTGAAGCTAGCTCAGCCCAGAGCTGAATAGGGCCTGGGAAACACTTTCTTACTGGGGGCCAGCCCTCCCAGCCTGGGCTGGACTGTGAGAGAGGGGAGGAACAGACAACGCCTCTGCCCCTGAGAACATACAGTCCAACTAGTGAGACAAGGCCTACAATTATGAGAGACTGTGTGACAGTCTATAATTAAGTGTCTGCTGAGGAAAGACATTGTCTGAGAAGGAAGAGGTGAGTGTGAGCCAGAGGAAACAAGGGCCTTTTGAGGGGAGTGGATTGCAGAGGCATAGAGTGGAGCTGGCATTCTGGAGACTGGTTTGTTTAAAGGTTGGGGAGAGGGCTAGGAGGTAAGAGTGTTTAGTAGGCTAGGTTTGCTGTATGTTACCTCAGGGCTCTGACTGGAAAATCTAGAAGTTGGAGGCTGCATTGAACATTAGCAGAAAAGCAGAGGCACTGGGGAGACCCTGGACAGTTTTAGAACAGGGATAACACAGCTGCAGAACTTTTTCAAGAAGATGAATCAGGCTGAGTGAATTGAAATGAATAAAAATGATGACACAGAGGAGGTTTTGCAAGCATCCAGATGAGATGAGGGTGAGGTTCGGGTGGTACCCATGGGCATGGGAGGAGCTGGATAGAGGAGCAGAGGACATTGTGTTTCCCGAGGACACCCCACCAGAGCCTGATGGACCAGAGGGAAAGATGGGTATTGCTGGGCTGGGCCAAGAAGTGGCAGTCTGAGCACATTCTTTGTGTACCTGCTATGTGCCAGGCCCTCCACTGACACCCTCATGAAATCTGTACAATAAGCCAGAGGCAGGTGAACTTAGCATCCCTGTTGTACAGATGAGGAAAGTGCAGCTCAAACCCAGAGCTGTTTCTAAACCCTGACTTCCCACAGTTCAGTTCTGCTTCTTGGAAAGGAAACTTGTGCTGTTAGGGTTCCAGGGATCTGAGTCTGCTTGCCCCTTTAACAGGGGGCATGTAAAGCCTGTAAAACTGCTTTCTGAAGATCCCAAAGGTCAGGATTGGATGCCAGCTTAGAGTCTCTTCAAGGTGGGAAAATGGAAGAAGTTAGGGCATGTTTACACCCCAGGATATACAAAGACTGCAGAACTGTGCCCCTTGTATGCCCGGTCCAACAGTAGGCATGTCCTCAACTGGCCCCTGTCAAAGAGGTTCAGTCATCCAAAGGCAGGAAGAGACTTGTCCCAAAAGCTTATTAGCACAGGTGATGGAGCCCTGGTCTGATTTCCTGGGCTATAGCTAGTAATACCCATTGAGCAGAGGGAACTAGTACTTCACTGAGTGGCCACTGTGGAAAGAAGCAATGCTGATTAGTCCCGGTGTACAGCAGGAAATTGATGACTTGGCCAAGGCCATGCTAGCCAGTTATTCTCTTCTCTGTGTGCAGTACATGCCCCCATGTGCATGAACTTGGTCATAAGGTAAAGCAACCACATGGCAGGCCCAGCCTCCAGGCCCCCCTCACTCCACTCCTCCCTTATCCGCACTAAATACTCTCAGCATCCAGATGCCAGTCTGGTTTGGTAAATACTCCCTGAGCCTAGCTATGTACAGGGTATGGTTGTAACTGTAACCGTGTTTTTCATAACACCTTAAAGGTTTTGAAGAGGGACTTTTCCTTTAGAACAAAGACAGCTTGAGAACTGTCATCTGGACACTGGAACAGTGGACTAGAGTGCTATATAGACTATACTGTATTAACTTTCAATTGTAGTAACTCATTTGATTACCATTTGCCATGTGCCTTCTCATAAATTTGCTTCCTCTCATGTATATTCATTCTTTTTGTTTTATTTTTAGCACATTGGTTCTGGATCTTTATTTGTTTAACCTGTTTTGCTTTGTAAAGCACTTTTATCCGTGTTATCACAATAGATTCTTATATAACCCAGAGAGGTCATTACTATTCTTGTTATCTTTATTTTTCAAAAGAGGAAACCACTTAGAAAGTGACTTGAACAAGGTCACTCTGGCTGAGCTGCACATTTATCCTACACATATTTATTGAGTGCTGCTGTGTGCTTGGTGGTGAGCCAGTCTTGGGAATATACTGACAGGCAGAGCAGACTTGAAGAGATAGTTTCTGACCTCACTGACTCTGCACCACCATTGAGGTCTAGCCAGGATCCACCCCAGGATTACTGTCTCCCACACTGGGTTCTTTCCCTCTGGTTTATGCCTGTGGATCTGGACCATTATAGCCTGTGGACCAACAGCCTGGAACATCATGGTAAAGCAAGCCAAGGTGTAGGTTTCTACAGACTAAACTTCAGAAATGACAAAAGAGGTTTGCAGTAACATGTTAATTATTAACAAGAAGGTGAGGAAGGGCTTTTTAGCAAATGGCCATCTGCTCCCTCTCCCCAGGGGGAATTCGCCCAAAGGCTGCTCTGTCTAAGATCCTGGTCTGACTTTTCTGCAGCCTCCAAATATTTGATTACAGTCTGCACAGGTGTGGAGCCCTATGGCCATGTGCTGAGCTGGGGACCCTCTCTGCTTACTTTAATATTAAATGAAATGAAATAAAGGCAGGTCCTAAGATAGCAAGTCTAGAAAGAACTCTGGCCCCCAGTTCTCTCACTTTCCGTGAG
Source organism: Heterocephalus glaber (assembly GCF_000247695.1). The sequence goes on along the minus strand of NW_004624842.1, from coordinate 3,040,024 downwards.
TGGGAGCCAAACCTAGATAGGAAGGGACTTACCAGGATGACATACTGAGAGAGAGAGTCCCTCCCCTTTTTTACCAGCCTGATTTCATTTTCCCAGTCACTCCTGGTAGGAACTTTCCTTTCCCAAACCTACATGTTCAACTTCAAAGCTTTCCTGTGCCTGAAGGCCGAGTTTGTCTTCAGACTTTTTTTTATCATCCCCCACCACCACCATACCGGAATCCAACTCCGGAGCTTGCGCTTGCCAGGCAGGCATGGCATCACTGAGCAACATCCCCGGCTCCATGTCCTCAGACTTCTTGACATTCCCCCCTCCCACCCCAGAGCTCTGCAATGTCCAGGCTGCCTTTTTCTATCCTCAAAGACTTTTCATATCTGGGTGCCTGGGTCCTGCATCCTAGGAGCCTGATGCCCAAGATCTGGTGGTAGGTATCTATGTACATTTTTACATTTTTTTGTATGTAAAAATCAAATTTTATTTTTAAAAAGTAATACATATGTGTGGTTTAAAAATTCAAACTTTGTTTACTTATTTTTGATGCTCGGATTGAACCCAGGGCTTTGTGTGTACTAGGCAAGTACTCTGCCACTGAGCTGTACCCTCTGCCCAAAATTCAAGGTTTGAAAAAAAAGGTGCCCAATAAAAAATTAGTGTCTCTCTCACCTGGACACCTGCGACCAATTGATATTTCTTTCCACGAGTTCTCTGCTACACAGGCGACTATGTCAGCAACATCCCATTTTATTACACAAGCAGTGGTAACCCCTGTATATGTTATTCTGTCCTTGTCTTTATTACAAAGTCTGTCTGTTGTAGCTTGCTCTCTGTAGGCACACATAAGTTCATGGTCTCATTTTTTCATGAGCATGTGGCTTTCCATTGATAGACCATCACTTGTTTGTCAAGTCCTCTTACCAGGGAAACAGTACTGCAGTGAACGCCTTCTTCACATGTCTGCATGCATGTTTGCATGTGTGGCCGCAAGAGCCCTTCCAGCAAGTGAAAATGCTGTTTCTGAGAGTCTGCGCTCTTAAAAATCTTGTCGGATATTTTTGAATTGCCTTCTTTTCTATTCTGATCATGTATATATTTTTTAAAACATCCCACATGTACCCCCCCCCCGATTTAGTTTCATTAACTTGAGTGAGAAATCACTATTGTAATCCAACCCACGGTTGTACAGATGGAGCAAGGTCCAGAGAGGGAAGGAGTTGGCCAGTGTCATTCCTTTCTCTACCTAGTAAGAAGCAGGTGGAAAGAAGTAAGCCATGAAGAAAGAAATGGGCTGGAACAGTTCCAGGAGTGAAGCTCACATTGGGGGTGAGGGGATTATGTTCTGGGTTGCTGGGGATGTATCTGGGACTTGGACTTCAGGGAAAGGCCTTCCCCTCCATCATGAACTTGTGTGGAGTGTGCTGCACCTGCTTGGCAGCAGCTGGGCCAAGCCAGTGAGTGAGCTCACTCAGTATTTACTGAGCTTCTGCATTCCTGTGCTGGCTTGGTCACTGTGTCCCTCCATCTCTGTCCCTCAGTTTTTCTTATCTGAATGGTCAGGAGGCTCATACCTGCCTTTCTTATGTCCCTGGGCTATTGGGAAGGTTTGGTAAACCAGCCAGTGGAAATATAGTAAAACTGATTACAGTGGTTCCAGCTGGATATATATGGGCACCCTGGTCAGCAGAGGGTCTGCAATTTGGTCTTGTCCTGCGTGAGCTGCTGTCAATCTTAGATGGCCTGATGAGATCTCAGGCTAGGAATTTCAGTGCAGCTGTTGGTGGGTACCTCCTGTCGATGTGCCCAGGCGTGGTTAGGATCATGCTTAGTAGCTTCCTGAATTTGCTCTGCCTCAGGTTGCTGGGACTTCCAAGACCTGGCAGTATAAAAGAGCTCAAGGGCAGATGGGGGAGAAGCAGTCTGGGAGACCAGGAAGGTGTCTACCCTGCCGCCAGTTTTGCCTCCTTCCACGGGCCAACAGTACCGTCCCTTGGGTTAAGGGATGGGTCACTTTTGCAGCTTCTTTTCATCCCAGTGGCAAGGTGACCCGTTTGAGGAAGAGGAAATCTGGTATTTAAGTCACTAGTGTGTAGTTCAGTGGGAAAACTGTGAGGTATGGGCCTCCTCCCAAGTTTCCCAGTGAGCCTGCACTCTTTGGGATTAGAAAGCAGCGTTCAGCTCTCACAGTTCTTAGCACTCACTGCCTTCCCCACATTGTCCCAGGGTTTAGTGCTTTAGTTTCACTTTGTGGTTAAAAACCAAAGTAAAGAAAACGGCAAAGCAGGAAGCAGCTACTTCAGACCCAGTTCAGGATTGGGGGATGTTGCGGGGCCCAAGCTAAACAGGCCTCTTCCTTACCCACTTCTACCCTTGTTCTGGAGGCCTTGCTGGGCTGGGTGGGGCCCTATGGAGAGGTACCAGGCTGCAGATTGGTAGTGGTGTCCTGGCCAGGCCATCTGGGAGCAGGCCAGTAGGGCAGGTTCCCTGGGTGAAATCAGCTTCTCCTGGGTGTGGTCCAGCCCTGGGCCCCAGTTCGGGAGCTATTGCCTTTTAAACTCCTGTTCTTCCAGGGCGAGGCAGGGCTGAGCTTGGCTGGGCTTGACTTAGGAAAGAAACCCTGGCCTATTGAATCCACCCTTCTAAGAGCAGTTCACTCTCCCTGAAGGTAAGTGTGAGCACCCATCTCCACTGTGAAAACTTTTTGGCCTTGGGTCACCACCCCAAGGCACCTACCCCAACCCATAGCAGTTTCTTCTCAGGACCTAGCCAGACTCAAAGCCTTTTTGCCCTGGTCCCATTCCCAGTCTCAGGGTCTTGGAGAGAACAAGAGATAGTAGAGCAGAAACCCTAGCTTCTCATGTCTGTGTCCCTGAGTTGATAGGTGGCTTCAAGCAGGATCTTCCCTGCTCTGGCCTTCAGAGTTCCCATTAATTTTTTGGTGGAGCACAATTCTTTCCAGCTCTGCTCCTCAGTTGAGAATCTCACAACACTGACTTTGGTCTGGGGTCAGCTTTTGTATTTCAAAGATTAGTTGTTATCTAAGCCAGGGTCTTTTTTTTGTTTTGTTTTGGTACCAGGGATCAAACTCGGGTCCTTGCACTTGCAAGGCAGGCAGCAGAACCACTGAGCTAAATCTCTGGCTCTGTGTACTTTTTTCTAAGAAAATGCTCAGACTGGCTAAAATAGGTAGGGAATCAATTTGGTTACTTCAACAAGTAAGATTTTTATGTACTTTTCTTTCTGTACACAATCACAAGGTCCCTAAGCACAAACCTGGTGTCTACTCCCTGAGGTACCTAATGAGCACATAGTAGGTGATCAGGAAGCCCTTTGGTTTTTTTGTTTGTTTGTTTGTTTGTTTTGGTACTGGAGATGGAACTTGGGACCTTGTACTTTCGAGGCAGGCGGCAGAACCACTGAACTAAATCCCCAGCCCGAGGAAGCCCTTTGTTGAAAGGCTGAATTGATAATTCACCCTGACTATGTTGTTCTCTTGGCCTGCAGAAAGGTGGCATTTTATTAAGCCCACTTGGATACAGCTGAGTCAGGCCCAGTAAGGAGAAGCCCATATCCCAAAAGTCATGTGGACCCTTAGTTAAGAACATAGCTCTAGGATCAGACTGATGGGGTTTAGATCCTGGCCTGTCACTCAGAGCCGGTGAGCCTTTGCAAGGTGCTTAACCTCTTGTCTCATTTTCCTCACTTGCAAACAGTGATGACAGTAACTGCTTGACTGTAATCTCAGCCTGAGGACAAGAGGAAGGTGTGTAAAGTAGGAAGCACAGTGCCTGGTATGAAGGAGGCAACCCTGGTATGAAAGAGTGCTGCTGTCACTGACATCCAGAGTGAAAGAAGACTTAACATAGCTGGAGTGCCTTGTACCCCACCTGGAAAGATGGGCTGGGTGGGCCAGGTGGAAGGTTCTGATGGGGAATATATAGTGACAAATGAGTGTACTGTGAATAGATTTGATAGCTTCAGACTTTGCTGAAACTTTCTTGCCATCCCAAGCTTCCCACGCTTCATGACGTGGCTGTTACCCTGCATGTGGGTGTGGTAGCCGTCAGGAGGTGTCTGCTGCCTATGGCAGGTACAGACTAGGGTGGAAGGTGCTTGTCTATGCCCAGTAGAGGTATGGCTGGCACCACTGCTGCTGCTTCAGCAGCCTCTTCAAAGAGGGCATATGACAGTGCCTGGGAACAGCCTATGAGAGGATTGGGGTTCCTCAGACCCGGGTTCTCCCTCTCCCCCATCTTACCTCCACTTCTCTTACCAAACAGTCAGCCGACCTTGTACCTGTAGTGCCAGGGGCCATGCTGGGAGCCAGGGAGAGAGCAGGAAACACAACTGATCCATCCAGCTTGGAGTCTGAATGAACTAGGTAGCAAATAAGATATTATCTGATTGCAATAAGAGTCTTAGGAAAACAAGTAGGTTCTTCAAGGGACCTCATCAGAGAAGCTGGGGAGAAAACCTCGGGGAAGGTGACTTTTGAGGATTGACAGGGGCCAGTTAGGCCCCTGAGGTACCTGAGGTGAGAAACAGCAAGTCCCTGAGGTGAAAATGTTTGTATACTGCAGAAACAAGGAGAGGTACTGGTTACATCTGAATGGGTTAGCTCAGTGGTTCTGCCGCCTGCCTTGAAGGTCCCGAGTTGAATCCCCAGTACAAAAAAAAAAAAAAAAAAATCTGAATGAGTCAGTAAGCCCAGTTAGGTCTGAGGCAGATAGGCTCACCTGTGGGAGCCAAGTGCACTGCTGTGATAGGAGGTTGATAGTAACAGGGCATGGTGGTGCACACCCGTAATTCTAGCATTCTGGGAGGCTGAGGCAGGATAGCAAATTTAGTTTATGCTTGGAGAATTTAGACCCTGTGTATAAATAAGCTGGGTCTGGAGCTCAGTGTGAAGGCCCTGGGTTCAATCCCCAGTAGCACCATCCCCCAAAAGAAAAGATGTGATACTGAAATTCTGCAAGTGATTTTATTTTACAATTAATATCAGTACTTCCAAATACTGATTACTGGTTTTTGTATGCTCATAAGTCATTAGGTAGAGGTTTCTTGAGTATTTTCTACTTATTGCTCTATTTCTTTTTACATACTTTGCAGTTCATAGAGCCCCGTTGCTGAGGGAGGCATGTTGCATTTATTGCTTTTTTCAGAGATGATAAAACAGAAGTAGGGCCAGGGATTTAGTTCAGGGATTCTACTGCCTGCCTCGAAAGCGCAAGGTCCTGACCAAGTTCAATCCCCGGTACCAACAACAACAACAAAGAGAAGTAAACTGACTTGCCCAAGGTCACCCAGCTACACAGCTTATTGAAGATTTGAAATTCTGGTTCACTGTTCTTTCTGTTCTACCACATTGCCTGTGTTTAAGAAGAGTAAAGCAGCTGGGTGTGGTGGTGCACGCCTATGATCCCAGCACTCCGGAGGCTGAGGCAGGAGGATTGCTGTGAGTTAGAGGCCAGCCTGGGCTACATAGTTCAGGGCCAGCCTGAACTACAAAAGGAGACCCTGCCTCAAAAAACCAAAAAAAAAAAGAGCAAAGCAGAAGTTACTATTTTTTCTTAGAAAGGTTACCATTCCAAAATGATTGCCATTAAAACTTTTTGCCATTAGGGCAATAAGATTAAAATGACTTTTCTGTTTTGTATATCATAAATAAGTTTATAATACATTCCTTTCCTTTTATTTTGAAGTTTTAGGGTATTTTAGTAAAATACACATAATAAAATTTACCACTTAAGATTACAGGTCAGTGGCATTAAGTATATTCTCATTGTTTAGCAACCATCACCATCTTATCTCTAGAACTTTACATCATCCCAGAAGAATCTGTACACAGTAAACACTAACTCCCCATTCCCCACTCCTCTAGCCCCTGAAAGCTCTGTGAATTTGATTACTCTGGGTACCTTATTCACTAGCCCACCTTAAGAATGTTTTGTGTGTTTTTTTTTGATACCAGGGATCGAACTCGGGTCCTTGCACTTGCACAGCAGGCGGAGAAACCACTGAGCTAAATCCCCAGCCCAAGAATGTATTTTTAAAAGTCAGTAGGTGGAGGTCTCTGAATAATGGACTCTTATACTGATTAATTTTCCAGGTTAATGCACAGTGCAAAGCTAAGCCTATTCCAGCAGAGCTGTTAAAGGACTGACTCCTGAGTGGGCCTCCTATACAGAGGCAGCCTTGTCTGCAAAGTGCACTGTGGCTGTGAGGAGACTGGTTATAGCCCCTCTGTGGAAGCAGGAACTAGGTTGAGGAGGACCATGGATTTAACCATATGCCCAGTATAATTCCTCCATTAGCCACTAACTTGCTGTAGTGCCACTCAGTACTTACTTGCAAGCCCTTCTACCTCTCTCAGTCTCAGCTTCCCCTCTGGGAAATGGAACAATACTTTCTAGAGTCAGTGAGACAGATAATAAACTTCTTTTGCAACCTTGAGAATCCTAGGTCAGTGTTCCGATATGGTTAAATGCAAGGAAGCTAGAGCTCCTAATTGTCATTTAATAGAAGTAGAAACTCAGAAGGTGATTTTCCCGAGGTCACACAGAGGTTAACTAGCAAAATTGAAACCCAGCCACTCTCTCTCCAAGTTGCAGTTCTTTGAAGGTCCTTGTCGGTTAGTCTTTCCAAAGATGGTGGACTTGGGGGAGCACTTGGTTGCTTTACCATCTTACTAGATTTAAGACATTGTTTGAGAAGCTCCAGTGTTGACAAGCCTACAGGAGAGAATGGGGACAGGGGTAAAGGTTAGGTAGGGAAACACGAATGATGATTCTGTAAGAATAGAGTCCTGGGCTGGGGATTTAGCTCAGTGGCACCATGCCTGCCAGTCCCAAGCCAGGTGTGGTGGCGCAGGTTTGTAATCCCCACCACCCAGGAGGCCGAGCCAGGATTGCCTTGAGTTCAAGGCTAGCCTGAATTACATAGTGAGACCTCATCTTAAACAAAAGCTATAGAGTCCTGAAGTATTTCCATGGTGATCATCTTCCTCAGGGACAGCAGATACCTTGTGGTAACTCTATATGGCACCCATGGCAGACAGCATCAATCACAGCACTCCCATTCAGCCTTCTTAACATAGGCAGGCAGTACCAATCAACCAGAAGTAGCATGCCCAGTGGAATCTATTCCATCCCCAACCTAGTGCAGTCCCCCATTTTTACAGGTGGGTGGCAGCCCTAGAGGGAAAGGGACTGTTCAAGAGTGTAGTGATGTCATAGTTCTCTTCGTAAGTGTAGAAAAGGGTATGTCAGGACAGCCTGATGCCTGAGCAAGTGTGTTGGCGAAAACATCAGGGCAGAGTACCTCCTAGAGAGGTAGAAGTTGTTAAGGTAAAGTCTGCTTTGTATGCTCCTTGAGATGCTGGCTTAGGGTCAGGGTCTTTGTGAAAGTGCACTATAGTCACATTTTACTTGCCAGAGGCAAGCAAACTTGTCTTTCAGCAACACCTGCTAAGGTCTGTAAGAATGTGTGTCAGTCTTGCTAACACAACCTGATATTTTTACTACTTGGAGACAGGGTGCCATGGAGGCTGGGTTTTGGAGGTTGAAACCTCTAAGACTTGCACTCAACATATAGTGATGGTGAACCTTTTGAGTTTTCAGTGATACAGCCCACTGCAGCATATGTGCCATAGGTTTGCCACCACTGAGTTAGAACAGGACTTGCTGTGTGACACTGAGCAAATCCCCTACTTCTCTCAGCCTCCATTTTTCTTAGGGAGATGGTAAAAAATCTCCATGTGAAGATCAAATATACGATGCAGTATAAGGACCTTGGACAGTGAGTGGGCTATTGTAGTAGCCACCAGTTCCTGGCACATGACAGACATCTTGTAACTATGAGCATTAGCTACTAAGATTCAGCCAGTTCTTAGAGTGTGGCTAATACTGTGCTATTGTGGGGGCAGGGCTCTGTGAACAGGATGGGGTGGTTAGTGATCTTTAAGGAGATCTTCCCTGATTCACATGCTATACTTGCAGAGGGAAAGGGACTGTTCAGGAGTGTAGTGATGTCATTGTTCTCTTTCTGAGAGTAGAAAATGGTATGTCAAGACAGCCTGGTACCTAAGAAAGTGTGGGGGATGCAAGTAGTCAATTGAAATCAGGGCCTCATGCTTGCCAGGCAGGCACTGTGCCACTGAGCTACATCCCTGGTGATCCCGTACCTCTTCCACTGTTGTGTATATATGGTGTGTCTCAGGGACTTCCAGAACAACCTGATATAGGGTCCTACCTCAAAAGCATCAGCAGGCCTTTATCAGGGCAGCTCTTCTCAGCCATAGAGGGGGTCAGGGATGCAAACCACTCAGTGACTTCAGGAGGCTTGGCCTAAAGGCAGAAATGGAAAGTAAATAGGCTTATAAAACTGGTGGGCAATGTGTAAACATGTTTTACTGACCTGGTGAGGAGCCAGTGCAAGACCCGGGGATACTATGCAGAAAGGCTTTTTGGAAGAGCAATGCTGGAACCTAGACCTAAAGGAGAAGGCAGAATTAGTGAAGAAGAAGAAGAAGGGTGATTCAGACAGTGGTAGGCTGTGCTGAGGCCTGGAGGCTACAAACATAGTGTGTTGGCATGAAGAGGACGGTGAGAGAAGTTGGAAGGATGCTTGGCAAGACGAGGTCAGTGGTCCCTACAATAAAGTATGAAGATGGTGCTGGTACTAGCATGGTGTAGAGGGGTGGGTACCTGTGCATGCCTAGACAAGGTATGGGACCTTCTTCAACACAGCCCCTTGGAGAATATGACTCTTCACCTCTGCCCCAGGCCAAAAATCCCTGGCCTCTGGCCTGCAGAGACCCTAGAGAGCCTAGGATTGGGCAGCAGGTATGTAGGCTCCTTGCTTGGGAGATATGTGGGCACCTCAAGTTATGGTAGTGACAGTTTCTCACCTGCCAAGTCCCTTCCTACCTGTCTTCCCAGGAGACTTGCCTAGCAGCCCCAGGGCAGTGGACAGGGCAAGCCAGTATGACTCTCACTTTAGAGATGAAAGGCACTGAAGCCCAGGAAGTCTTGTCATACAGTGAGTGCGTGCTGGAACTAGGGAGTGTCTATAACTCATAACCAGTTATAGGGATAGGGGAACAGTAAGTGTCAGCTGATATCAGCTGATAAGGGCCCTAGTGTAGCTGAACTTCCCAGATGAAGTTGTGGAAGCCCTGACTTTGCTGTCTGAGCTCTAGTGCTTGTCCTGTGTGTCCAGGCTGTGTGACTATTTCTCCTGTTCTTTTCTGCTTATTGATAGTATTTCTCCAGAGGCAAAAACAAGTTTGAACTGTGACTGTCACACCCACAAAGATGACATCTGATGTCACATCCAGAACTGGACATGATGTAGGAGGGCGAAGAGTATCTCAGGCCTAGAAGGAATTTGGAAGGTCACACCCATGAGAGGTTGAGTCTCTTCCAGTATCCACTGTGCCTGTGTCTAGCCTGACTGGCCATTTTCTAGTCCCCTCTCCCACCTTTGGCCATCTGTGCTTCTTAAAGCTACTCTTGATAATGTGGCAGGATCTTCTCCTCCGTAACACTCACTTTCCCTTCCCCACTCTGGGGCCACATGCATGTGACAGTCTTCTAGGTATTTGACGACAATAGCCACACTTTTCTGAACTGTCTTCTCATCCATCCCAGTCTTTCTGAGCTACCTCTTCCATTACGCTAGGCACAACTTAATGATATATACCTCTGTCACCTCATTTGTGACAAGTCTATCACAGATATCCTGGTCACTCTTGTTGAATCAGTTCCAGGCTTTCTCAATCAGCTCCGTGTGGCTGCCTGCCATGGTATCCAGTCAACAGAGGAGGTATATCATTGTCATCCTGCACCTTACTGTGAGCTTTTTTTTTAGGACAGATTTCCAGCCCGGCATGATAGTCTCACTACAAATAAATGATTGCTGTATGGGATGGGATGGATTTGAGGCATCTCTCTGTGGATTATCCCCTTCTTTTTCTGTTTTCTTTTTTTTCTTTTGGTTATTGTTGTTTTGAGACAGGGTCTCATTATGTAGCACAGGCTGGCCTTGAACTCACAGCTATCCTCCTGCCTCTGCTTCACAGGTGCTGGGATTACAGGTACGCACCACCATGCCCAGCTATCCCCTTCTCATCAGGCTCCAGTCTGACCACATCCCTTGCCCTGGAATCACCCACAGCACCACAATATTATCTGAAGTTCAAGGGGGACAGGACCAGGGATTTAGCTCAGTGCTGCCACTGCCTGTCTCGAAAGCTCAAGGTCCCGGTACCAAAAAAAATAAAAAAGTTCAGTGGGGACAGCCCCTCCCTGTCCCCGTGCTTGCCTTCACCTGTGCAGTATCTGAGATGTCTGGTCAGCCAGGGTCACTAAGGTATTTTTCCACAGTTGTCTTACATGGATTCCCAAATCTAGGATCTTGGTGTATGCTCTGAGGCAGAGTCCATTCCCTTCCTGTATCTTTGTCCCCTGGGCCTTTGTGCCACAGAGGCCAGTAGCATTGCCTGTGCTGACCTGAGCTGAACTTAACGGTTTTCCCCGTTCATTTCTGCGCTGCTCCTTTCATCCTATCTCTTGGCTGCTCAGGGTTCTTGGCTCCTGCATCTGTCACCCAGTATAGCACCTGTCACTCCAGACACAGTGAATGAGACTATTAACAACGTCTTTCTATTCTGGGTTCACTTGGTCATTCAGAATGATGAAAGAGACCAGCTATCAAAGTGCGCCAGGTCTGTAGTGTCTGGCTTTGACTGGACATGGAGCCTGTGATAGCTTATGAAAAGCTTGGCTTTTGTGACCTGTTACTAGAGTTTGAGGTCAGCCCTCTAGAAATGAGGGTAGTTTTTTGAGTCTCTTTTAAAGTAGTGCTTCCCATGCTAGGCTCCTGGGGGCCTCGGGCTTTGGATATGTAGCAGCAAGGCTGACATGCTGGGGCCAGTATTTGAAAAGCTGCATCATGCATTCTCCACTCCCCAGTTCCTCACAAGGCCAGGTGGGCTATATGTGTCCAGCTGGGCTGGAGCCATGGCAGTTCTGTAAATCTGACCATCTTATCAGTACCCTCTACTAGTGGTCATAGCATTGATACACAGTGAGAAAGTCATCATTGGGAGCTGGTTTGATTCCAAGCTTGGGCTACTGGAAGTGAGAGTAATAAGGTATCCTGGGGAATAGAGCAGATGGTGCAGGTGGGTCTCTGAGGATATCTAAGATTTTTATGGCAGATTCCAGCACAGAATGGGTGAGGGGTCAATGTGGCCCCATGTGTTGCTTACTGGACACATTTGAAATATTGTGAGGTTCCTGATCTGGGGCTAGAGGAAGTGGGATTCAACTACAGATTGGTGCTTCCCTTGAATGCCTGGAGCTGGTAGTTTCCAGGCTGGGGAACCTGGAAGCTTAATCTGGGGGGATCAGAGAACACCCCATCCTCAGAGCCTGGATAGAGTTGCTGCTCTGCTGCCTGAGTGCATGTGCCTTTCTGATTCTTGGTTCCCTTGTGTACTGAGAGGCTGAATTTGTTTAATGTACCTCAAAATACCATGTGGAGATTTTTTTTTTTTTTGAGACAGGGTCTCACTGTGCATTTCAGGGTGGCCTTGAACTTACTATATACCCCAGGCTGGCCTCGAACTCACAGCAATCCTCCTGCCTCAGCCTCCTGAGTGCTGGGATTACAGGAGTAAGCCACCAAGCCCAGCTCTATGTGGAGATTTGTATGTTGAGAGAAAGGAAAATGGAACTGCTTCAAAGATTTGGAATAGGTGGGAGTTCACAGAGCCTTCCCTAGGCCTCCTTGGAGATCCCCAGAACCTGGTTTGAAAAATCATTGGAATTACTATACTATCTGCTAGGGCTCCTCAAGTCCTAGAATTTAGAGGGCCACATCCTTTTTCCAGACTCAACATCCCATCAACCAGCTGGGTGGCCTGGCCCAAGTGGCCTCACCTAACTTTTAGGCTTTACAGGCTGTGGCAAGATTCAGCCAAGCTGGAGTAGTCCTAGGTGATTAGGAAACCCATGTCAAGGGTTCCTAGCTAGAGGGTCAGGAGCATCTGGGGCAATGTGTCTGAAAAGTCGGGCCCAGAGAAGGGCAGTAAGCAGCAGTGGTCACAGGCCAGATGCTGCCTTTTTTGCCGTGTGCTGGGACACTAGACCAAGAGACACTGGGCCCCTGACTCATTGCCAGCAAAACCAAAAGCTGCAACCATCCAGCCCACTCAGAGGAAATAGTCAAATTCTGCTCAAGGATCCTAGGATAGGGCTGATTTGTACTCTGGGATGGGACCTGGCTAAGATCTAAGCCAGCTCCCTGGCATGTAGCACGTGACTTTCAGCAGGAGCCACGCAGCTAAGAAGTTGATAAAAGTGCTTGTTCTTCTCAGAAACCCTGACTCCGATCCTGGTGCTTCCAGTTACTGGCTCTGTGGTCCTGGGCCATTCACTTTTCTGAGTCTCAATGTTTTTCCTCTGTGAAATAAATGCTAGGCCTACTGACAAGTTAAAGAGCTGACACAGTTGAAGCACTTCATGCTAATCCAGTCCTTGGGCAGTGGGAGAAGCCCTCAATCTTCTGGAGGCTACAGGCCAGCATCTCCCTACCCTCTGCCCCTGAACTAAGCTGTGGGTCCACCTGGAGGTATTGCTTAACCCTCTCCCTGCTTCCCTAACCCCAGCTGGGTGTGAATAGTTCTGAAGAGTCCCTGGGGTGTGGGGGCCCTGCCATGGGAACCAGCAGGTCCCTTCCAGGCAGCTGTTCCAGCCTGTGAAGGGGGTAGCCATCTGTACTCCAGAGAGGATTCTCCTGCAACCTGTGCCCTGGTACCAAGAGTCTGAGGCCAGAGCTGGTGTGCCACCCAGAGGGGGCTTTTTCTCCTTCACCCAGCCACAACTGAGATTCCACCAAAAGTGCTTCTGGCTGCCTCCATTGCAAGGTTTTCACGGGGTTCCTGACTTTCCAAGGGAAGAGTTATGGCCAAGCATCCTGGGGAGCAGGGAGTAGAGGCTGGAGCTCCAGAGGAGCCAGGTCTGAGGGCAGCTGCACCCGCTGTTACAGATTTGGGTGCTACAGGCCATGTTGGATAGCAAACATGTCCTTTGCAATATTTCTTAAAACTGTGAACTAACTCTATTTGATAAAGTTCAGAGGGTGTGTGTATGTGGTGCTGGTATTGAACCCAGGGCCTCGTACATGCTGGGCAAGTGCTTTACCACTAAACAACATCCCAGCCTCCCACCCTTTTAAAAAAATTTTGAGGCAGGATCTCATTAATTTTCCCAGGCTGATCTTGAACTTGCAATCCTCCTGCCTCAGCCTCCCAAGGAGCTGGTATTACTGGAGTGTGGAAACAAGCTTTACATATTTTTTTAAATCTATTTTCTTGCACAATTGGCAGCTTTAATAAGGCTGTGCCCAGATCTCCACATGACAGCTCTAGGCCAGAGGGGTTAGATGTGACCCTCCATATTCAAAGCCAACCCACTTATCTTCTACCTGGAGAAACTAAGGCCCATAAAGGGACATTGTGTGTATGGAGCCCACCATGACCATTGTTGACTTTAGGACCCAGCAGCCTGGGCTCGCAGGGTAGAACTTCCTCCACTGCCACTCCTAAGAGTGAAAGGCCCACTCTCTCATCCATAAAACATGAGTGATAATTACTTGGAGCTGTCTGGATGAAGTTGTACCTGACCCAGGGCTTGCTCGGTGATGGTTCTTTTCAATGTGCAAATGATAACCCCTTGCCTGAAAAGTCTTGCTGGAAGCCTACATACTTTCTCCCTGCAACTTTTCAGAAGTGTAGCTTCCCAGTTTCTGACACCTGGTGCTTAGAGTTTGTTGACCTGGTATTCCCACAGCCTCACTGCCCAACTGCAGGGAGGATTATTCACAACTTTACCTCCCACCAGATTGTGCTTCTGTTGGAGTGTTGTATGTGTGTGGGGGGAACTGACACAAAGGGACTTCAGAGTCCTAGCCCTGGGCCTTAGATTCCAGCTCAGAGCCAGGAAGAAATCATTCTCTTCCCCTAGCTTCAGTTTACCCAGTTGTCAAATAGAGATTTGTTCATCCATTCAATTTACTGAACCCAGCCAAGTATTAGGCCTGGTGCTGGGCAAGCATCATAATTATATACCTTAGTCCTCCTCACCCTCAGTCAGGGACCTATGTGAGACATTTGAAATCTCTGTCTGGTAGGTGAGAAAGACAAAAGATAAAAACTAGTAAGTAAGCTGTGATTGAATGAAACAAACGGGATCCTCAAAGGAGGAGTAACAGTCATAGGGTGGTCAAGGAGGGCTCACTGAGAACATGACCCTTGAATTGAGACCTGAAATCAGGATGAGAAGGAACAGATGTTCAAAGATGAGAAGACAAGGAGAATGAAGTTCAGAGGCCCTGAGGTGGGAGAGTGCTAGGAGCATTTAAGGACCATGAAAGAGGCAGGTGTAGTTGGACTGGGATGAGCAAGACCAGGGGTTGAGAATTGAGTGACGCTAGAGAGGAAGGGAAGTGGCTCCTTCTTGTTGTGGCCAACGTGAGCAGTGTTGGTTTATTCTACATGGAGGGGGCATAATCTTTAGAAATAAATGATTCAATTTGTACTTGGAGAAATCTCAGGATTGGGAGTGGGTAAGGCAGGCTACAGATAAAGTGGGCTTGGAGGGAGGAGACTAGGCTGTTGGTAGGATGAAGAGAAGTGGGCCTCTGTAAAATGTACTTTCAGTGGCAGAGGGATGAGGCTTTGCCAGTGGGGAAGAGGGGATTTTCAGGCTTTTGGAGTGTGTTGTTGGTATATGGGGGTCCCCTCTCGGGGAAAGCAAGGCTGATGTTGGGGAGGAAAGGATTCAGATTCATTCTGGACTCACTTAGCTTGAGATGGATGCCCTTGGATTTGCCTGCAGAGCTGAATGCACTGGGGCTGTTGAGACAGTAGAGGATGTGCTCACTGCTGGGCCTATGTGCTGTGAAATTGATTATCTGACTGCAGCCTAGCCTGAAAGGACTTTGAGGGTTGCCTTGGGCAGGAAGAAGTTACCTTCGCTCCAGACAGCCTCAGGAAGCCAAGGAGCCCTATTGAGTGGAGGCAGCCCTCCTCCTGCTATCCTTGCCTTGGTGCCTAGCACCCCTCTACCAGCTAACTGCCTAAATTTCATTTTGCCAAATTGTTTCCTGCTCACCTTCTCCCCCTCTATGCCTTAGAGCTTAGGCTGTCTGTCCTGCTCCTTTGCTCACAGAGATCCCTTCACCACAAGCCCTCCATCTCCTTGCCACTCAAGTGACTCTGGTGATCCGTCCATACTTCGTGTCTTCAAGGAAGTGATCACTTTCTCCTACATCCAGAAACCATGGTAAAGGAGTGGTAGGGGCCCACCCTTGATCACAGAATGCCTTATATATGTCAGACCCTTGCCGCACCGCCGAGTTCGTTGGGTATCACATCCCATTTTGTGGTGGCTGAGGTTGTTCCCTCCTTATTAACCTTACAGAGTTGGTATGGTAGAGGGGGAATGGGGGAATGCTTAGCCTTAGGTTCCATTCCTAGCTCAATACTGCTTTGCTGGAAGGTAAGCAAGAAAAAAATCACTTCACCTCTTTGTAAAATGGGGCAATGGCAGGACATACCCGGTGTGTCATGGTTTTGAGGATTCAGTTAGCTATGCTATAGTTCAAGTCAGTTCTCATTACTCATGGTAGTTATGTTATAGTCATATCAAATGCCAAGCCATTGCTCCCATGGGAAATACAGGGTCCTTGCAAGCCTCTGGTCACCATATTTTTCTGGCCAATCAGTAAATAAACTTAACCTCTGTTCTTGGGGGGGGGGGCGGTAGACAAGGTCTTGCTATAAAGTCCAGGTTGGTTGAACTCGAAATCCTCCTGCCTTAGCCTCCTGCGTGCTTCGATTTCAGGTGTGTTCCACCATGTCTGGCTCTTAAAGACTATTTAATGTTGATTCATTAACAAACTCATGGCCAACAGCCCTGTGACTTATGCATGAATGAAGCATATCTAACACATGTATTTTTTCCGCAAGACACATCTCAGCCTTCTTGAACTTAGAACACTAGGCAGTCCTTCAGCAGTACTCTTGGAGCTATTTTAAAGAGATCACCAGCAAAAAACAAAAGGGAAAGTGGAGCCCTAATAGACCATGAAAAGGACACTTGTTTACTGTATGAGAGCTGAAATGAGAAAACAGTGTTACCTTATTCTACCTCAGCTATTGTGTGCACATTGGGTACACGTGTCTGTGTAACGTCTGTGGTTACAAATAAATCAAGTGAATGGGTAAACTCATACATGCAGCATCCATAAAAAGTGAGGGTCAACTATACATGAAGTGTTTTCCCAGGCCTAGCCCTAGTCAGTGAGGTTTGCTGTGCCCTCAGAATTGTTATCAACAAGACTGCATCTTGGCTTCTGGGCAAGGCTCTGAGGACAGGGCCAGCTCCGTGAGCTTTACAGCTCATCTTCAGTAGTGTGACATCTCATCTTTGTAACCTGTTGGATTTTGTGGACATTGGAGGCCAAGGCAGGCACAGACTCTGAAAGCCCTGAATGCCCTCACTGAAGAGTTTGTTCAAAGTCTGCTAGGTAGGATGTGGCACTACTGAAAGGTCTGAAATCAGTGGTGTGGTTGGATTCCTCAAAGGGCCAGGGTAGAGAGGGGACAGGAAGACAGGGCAGGAGTTGGAAGACCAGGGAGTAGGAGTGTGGGCAGTTAAGGGCAGATTGGCTGTAGACCCAGGGAGAAGGGAAGGATGGGAGAGGAAGCTGGGAAGAGCCTGGCTGTGGGAGCAGTGGAAGATCCCCAGAAGAGCTTAGGAGGACGTTGGCATGAGAGGTGCTGCCAGCCCATTGGTGCTAACTCTTGAGGCACAGCAAGGGAGGGGGCACTCAGACTGCAACAGAGGACTGTCTGTGCAGAGAAGTAGCTGTGCAGGTCTGTCTGTCCCTGCTCCTGACCTAGCTGCTAAGAATTCTTTCCCAGCTCCCCCTGCTTTGGGTGGGTGGGGAGAAGACAGGGAAGAAGGGAGGAGTTTGTAGCCTAGTGGGGAGAATCTTTGAGATCTGTTTTTACCACAGCTGCATGGTTGACAGGCTTCTCATTGAATGGGAGAGGGAATGGCATCTTATGGCCTTTGGCACTTTCTCTGACAAGCCCTTTCCCAAGCCTGACAAAGCCAGAAAAGGAAGGTAGGTGGACCTGGCTCAGTCTGAGGCCAGCTCTGTCCAACATTTAGGGCCTGGAGCTGGCCTCTGCCTTCTCTGTAAGGCCTGCTACCACACCTCCTGCACTGTCAGTGGCCCATGGCATTCACTCCTCTTTGAGGAGTCTAGGGCCTATCTCTAGTCTACCTGCCAGGCTCAGGTACCTGAGCTACCAGGCATGAGGACTGGGCTAGCCTCAGGATCAAGTGCAGCCTTGCTGCCAAGACATTTGTTGGAGCCAACTTCTTGGGGCTGTGGTGTCTTCCAGATAGATCCCTTGTGAGATGGAGTCACAGCCATTCCTGAGTATCTGAAGCTTTGGCCATCTTAAACACCTTGACATTATAAAACAATGTGAAAACAAATTCATTCTGACTGGCTAGTTTGGTGGATAGAATCTGGTACAGAAGGCAGAAATAATGAGACAAAAGGAGCCTCTACTTCAAAGAAGTAAGGACTTGTGTTATGGTGGCAGGGAGGCTAGGCTAGATGTCTGGGGCCAGGGCAGGCTGCTAGGAGGCTCCATTGCACTACTGGCACACCTATCTGAGCTCTGACACGAGGAACTTGCATGACTGAGATCAGTAGGCAACCATGCAGACTGTGGGGACAGGGTTCAGCATGCTGTTCCTTAGCAGGTGCTTCACTCAGGATCTTGGTTTTTTTTTCGTTTTCTTCTTCGGTATCAGGATTGAACTCAGGACTTTGCGCTTGCTAGACAGGCACAGCACCACTGACATCTCTAGCCCCCCTCCTTTTTTTTTTTTTTGAAGCAGGGTCTCACTGTGTAGCTCAGGCTGGCCTTGAACTCCCAGGCATCCTCCTCCCTCAGCCTCCTGGTGCTGGGATTACAGTTGTGTACCACCTCAGTTGGCAGGATCTTTGAAAATAAATATGACAGCCAGCAAGAGTTAGACCTACATGTGGTAGTATAAATTGTGGCATATAAAACATCTGCCTGGGGGAGGAATGGCAGCAACCACAACCTGGAGGATTCAGGGCTGCACTGTTCCAACACCTAAGCAGTTGACACCCTCTAAAGTTTAACATGTTCCCATTGACTTGAACTACCCATGGTACATGCATGAGTGTCCCATCGGGCAGGAACATGTATGTTCAAGCTGGCAGGAACGTAATGTAGGGCCAGGGATTTAGCTCAGTGGTTTTGCTGCCTGCTGCGCAAGCGCAAGGACCCGAGTTCAATCCCTGGTACCAAAAAAAAAAAAAAAAAAAGGGAACATAATGTAAATAAGAGCCTCTGGGCAGCGAGACATATGAATTACGGCCCTGTTGTGGATTTAGTTGGCTGGTGAAAAGCTGTGCACTCTGGGCTATGCACTGGGCCACCAACACACATGGGATATGTTCAATCAGAGGCAGCCTTGAGTGCTCCAACAGATGCACAAAAAGGAAGGGCAGACTCTGCCAGGGCTCGAAAGAGCTAAGATGGATGAGCTAGGAGGAAAACAAGAAGCACAGAGGACAGGGGAAAGGGTTCCAGCAGGAAGCAGTGCACTATAAAGGCTGAGTGCATGAGTGCATGGTGTGTTTGTTTCTCTGAAACTGGAAGCAGTGTGCTGAGGGAGTGGGACATGTGGGGACCAAGCATAAAGGCCTCTTAACAGGGGAGGCAGCCTAAAACCTTGAATATTAAAGTGTTAGGAGCCTTTACTATAGCCAGATAATCTTGATTTTTGGCATCCAAAGGTTTTCAGTCACAATAATGAGGTTAATTTTCTCATTCAACAAATATTTATTGACAGCCTGCTGTGCTTGAGTCATTACCCTGGGCCTGTGCCAAAGTGGAGTTCCCATCGGTGCCCCCAGCCTATAGCCAACAACAAGTAAATCCTTAGAGGAGCTGAAGACAGATGGGAAAGTTGCTCCGATGGAGGTTCCTGAGTGATAGAAGAGAAGGGAACAGTCAGGGGAGGCCTTTCAGAGGAAGTGACACTGAAAATACTTGAGAAGTCAGGGTGAGGGGAGGGGGCCGAAGGGAGATGTTAGCCTCTATTTCCTGCATTTGCAGGTGGGACATGAGTGTCTTCTATAAGGTTTGGCCCCACCCTCCTGTTCCAGGGGACAGGACTCAGAGCAGAGAAATGCCTAATCCCTAGGGAGCCCCAAAGCCTCAAAATCATCTCCGCTACTCACACCACTTAGCTGACTGTGACCTATAATCCAGGAGACAGAGAATCCAAGAAAAGTTCACTTTTGGTTTTATTGCATCTGCCCTGGCCCTTTGTTTGTTTTGTTTTGTTTTTTGATACAGGGTCTTGCTATGTAGTTCAGGCTGGCCTCAAACTCATGGCAGTTCTCCTGCCTCAGCCTCCCGAGTGCTGGGATAACAGGCTGCACCACCACGCCCAGCACTTGGCCTGGCCCCTTTGTTTGTTTGTTTGTTTTTTGTATTTTGTGACAGGGTCTGGTCTTGTTGTGTAGTTCAGACTGACCTTGAACTCACTATGTAGTCCAGGCAGGCCTTGACCTCCCAGGCATCAACCTGCCTCAGCTTCCCAAGTGCTGGGAATACAGGCTTGCACCACCATGCCCAGCTTGGCCTGGCCTCTTGCCAATACATTTTCTTTCTAATGACTCACCAGCTGCCTCGGTAGGGACTCACGCCTCTGTGTGCTTCAGCATGACCCTGGGCCTCTGCAGCCCTGAGAGTAGCTAGCGTTTCATCATCAGTCCAGACTGTGACCAGTCCCGTTGTCTCCTGGGAGAAGGGGGCCCTCTGCCCTCATACATCCTGGAGACCACTGCACATGCTGCCTCACAGCCAGTGTCATCCCCTCCCCACAGATGAGGACAGGACCCTATGTGGGGTCTTGCAGCCTTAGCTAGATTTGGCTCCCAAACACTTACCTGCTACTGCCTTAAAGGACAGATTCCCCCTTAAACATTGTGAGAAAATTGAGGCTTCACTGTTTCCTGAGCTGGGTCAGAAACACAATTAAAACTTACTTCCTTTGGGACTTTCAAGCCAAACAAATTCATGCCTGAGATCCTGATGAGTCAGTCTTGTCTGCTGGGCATTGGTAGTGGTTGGCCTTGACAGCTGCTCTAAGCATCCAGTTCTTAGGGGAAACTGTCCCTGGGCTGGGTGGGGCGTGGTGGCCCACTTTTCTCTGTCCCAGACATCAGTAGGATGGACCATGCCATCCCCAGGCCAGGCTCTACCTGGCTTCTCTGGTGTAGCCCATGTCATCACTCCTTTTCTCCACCTGCAAGGAGACAGTGCCACACAGCCCCTGTACAGGACAGGGGTGGTTTGAACTCAGGCTTGTTGGTTCATACCATTCCCTGGCTCCTGGATTCTTAGTGCCAAAGGAATGACTCAAAAGGATAGAACTTTAGCCAGGGATTTAGCTAAGTAGTTCCACCGCCTGCCTCGAAAGCGCAAGGTCCCCAGTTCAATCCCCAGTACCAAAAAAAAGGATAGAACTTCAGACAAGTGGGGAGAAGGGATCCACAGCAGGAATCTTGCTTCCAGTTGCAGAGAAGGGAAGCTACATCTGGCCTTGAATAAGAGAATGGATGGGAAAATGCTTTGAGTCTGCCAAAGATATGTGAATATAGTGTGCTGTTACCCATTTAGAACTGCCCCCACCTCTGCCCACTAAACAGATGATAGTGCTGCAAAGGCCAGAAGGCAAGCAGGAGCTTGCTTGAGGCATAGCTGGGCCCTGGCTCTTCCTGCCCCAGCAGTGAGATCTTGGCTGTGGTGTCCCTCTGCTACTGGCTGCAGGGCCCAGTAGGATGCTGTGCAGAGTGGTATAAAGTGAAAGGCCTCAAATCTGTAGCCCCTGCCCAAGTGGGAGGGCTCAGGGCCTGAGGAGCAGAATGAGGGGCTGTGTATCCAGCAGATGTGGTTGCCGTGACCACTGGCAACTCTGGGCACATCTACCTTTTCTGAGCCTCATGTGCTTCAACTGTGAAGTGGGTATGATCAATATCCCTACCTTACAGTGTCACTTAAGGCTTTAATTACAAAGCCACTCAACTGCTGAGCACAGCTTAATAAATGACCCAGTTTTGGCCTGTCAGCCTGTGCATTAGGATCAGCTAAACACAGCAGCTCTTCTCTGCGCAAGCTTGCCCCTTGTGCAAGAAGGTGTATTGGAAGATCATTCTTCTGCAGACCTAGGCACGGCCTGCCGTCTCCTTTTCTGTCCAGAGATGTGACTGTCCCACCCATGCTTTTTTCTTTCTTGGTTGGTAACCAGAGATTACAGGTGTGTCTGCAAGATCTCTTAAGTTTCAATCATAAAGTTCATTTGGAACCGGAAGAGACCTAGAATAATAGCAAAGGCAGTTCTGGCAACAAAGGCAAGGCAGGGGATATCACAATCTCTGACTTTAAATTATACTACAAAGCTACTGTGATAAAAACAGCATGGTACTGGCAAAAGAATAGACCTGAGGATCAATGGAACAGACTAGAAGATGCAGAAACGAACTCCAGACATACTCAACCACCTTATCTTTGACAAAAGAGCCAAACACCTTCACTGAAAGAAAGCCTCTTTAATAAATAGTGCCAAAGATTGAAAATAGACCCATATCTTTCACCACACACTAACCTAAAATTGAAATGGAGCAAAGATCTAAATATTAAAACAGAAACATTAAATCTGCTGGAAGAGAGAATAGGTAGAATGCTTGAGGACATAGGGGTAGGCAAAGACTTCATGAACAAAACCCAGACCACATGGGAAATACTACAAAGAATCAACAACTGGGACATCTCAAAAAGCTTCTGCACAGCAGGAGAAACCACCAACAGAATGAAGAGACAACTGACAGCATGGGAAAAAATTTTTACCAGCTATTCATCAGACAAAGGACTATCATGTAGAATATATAAAGAACTCAAAAAAAATCAGACCCCAAAAATTTAAAGACCCAATCTTTCAATGGGCATCTGAAATGAAAAGACACTTCTCAGATGAAGAATTAGAAACAGCAGATAAATATGAAAAAATGTTCAACATCACTGGTCATTCATGAAATGCAAAGTAAAACAATGCTGAGATTGTATCTCACTCCAGAAAGAATGGCTGCTATCAAATCAATAACAAATGCTGCAGGGGCTGTGGGGGAAAAGGAACCCTTCTGCACTGTTGGTGGGAGTGTAGACTGGTGCAACCACTGTGGAAATCAGTGCAGAGATTTCTCAAAAAACTAAAACTAGAGGTTCCATTTGACCCAGCTATTCCTCTTCTTGGTATCTTCCCGAAAGAATTAAAAGCATCCTACCTCAGCGATATATGCACACCCATGTTTATAGCAGCAGTTTATAATAGCTAAATCTTGGAAACAGCCCAAATACCCATCAGCTGACAAGTGGATAAAGACGTGGTTTTTATGTTGTTGTTGTTGTTGTTGTTTTTTTAACACTACTCTGTCATAAAGAATGATGAGCTTAGGGCCGAGGATTTAGCTCAGTGGTTCCACCGCCTGCCTTGCAAGCACCGAGGACCTGAGTTCGATCCCCAGTACCGGAAAAAAATAAAAAATAAAAAAGAATGATGAGCTTCAGACATGTATAACTAAATGGATGGACCCTGAGACAATACTCTTAAGTGAAATAAATCAGACACACATGTTTAAATATTGTATTGTTGCACTGGTGTGAGAAACCAAAAGTGGAAATATGGACTAAAATGTATAATAGATATTGAGAAATGGGAAGAAAGTATTCAAAAGGGAAGAGGAACAAGAGAGGAGGAAGGGAGAAAGGAAGGAAGGGACAAGAAAAAAAGTGAACATAGAAGGAAAAAATGGAAACGAAGCTTTTGTACATAGAGGAAAGGGCTTAGGGGGAATAAGATAAAATTAAAATAAAATTTATTTTTAAAAAAAGTTTCTTCCAAGCCTGAGCAATTTTGAACAGAGTGGGAAATAAGTGCTCCTGGCTCAGAGCTCACAGAGCCCAGTTACCTTGAGATTGCACTGGGCACAATGCCTACTTCCAGTTCCCTAGGCTTTTCCATTGTGGCCTCTGGTACTGAAGAACCATTCACATCACAGCTATTTCAGTGCTGATGAGGATGCCTAGCTTTCCTGGAATTCATTACAGGGGCCAGATTTCATAGATGTCTCTGGGATGAATGGACAGATAGATAGGTTTTATCAATTAAATTTTTTATTTTTAGATTCACATACAGAAGTAACACAAAGGAGTCATATGTGATGGTACATGCATATAATCCAAGCAATCTAGGAGAAAGAAGGATCTCAAATTTGAGTCCAGCCTGGACAATTTAGCAAGACCATGTCTTCAAAAAAGAGCTGGGGATTTAGTTCAGTGTGAAGGCCCTGTTTTCAGTCTCCAGTACCACCAAAAAAAGGAGGGAGGGAAAGGATTTCTTTGTAGAAACTTTTACCTAGTTGCCCTTGCTGGTAAAATCTTGCAAAAAACTAGTACAACATCAAATCCAGAATACTAACATAGAATCCACCTCTCTCACCTTCAGATTTCCTCAGTTTCACTCACATTCACCTGAACGTGTTTTCTGTGCAATTTTATCACGTGTAGGTTCATGTAATGATCTCTATGTTGAGATGCTAAAGTAAGCCAGGTGTGATAGCACTCACCTGTAATCCCAGGACTTGGGAGGATGAGGCAGGAGGATCGCTATGAGGTCAAGGCCAGCCTGGACTACATATCGAGACCCTGTCTCAAAAAACAAAACAAACACAAAATGCTAAAGTATTCCATTGCCACACACTGGGTCCCTCTTGTTAGCATTTTATAATCATACCTACTTCCCTCTTGCCCATATTATTACTTTTTCCCTTAAGTATGCCACCCTGTCTCTGGCAACTACTAATCTATTCTCCATCCTGAAAATTAGGTCGCTTCAAGAATGTTACAAAAGTAGAATCAGACAATGATACTCTTTGGAATTGCTTTTTGTTCACTCAGCATAATATGCTTGGGATTCATTCAAGTTGTTGCTTATATCAGTTGTTTATTCCTTTTTGCTGAAGAATAGTCCATGGCGTGGATATTCCACAGTTCATTTAACCATTCACCCACTGAAGGACATCTAGATTGTTTCCAGTTGTCTGCTATTACAAATAAAGCTGCCCTGAACATTCATGTTGTAATTTCTGTGGGATAAGTGCCCAAGAGTGCAATCACTAGGTTGTATGGTAAATTACATGTTTGATTTTATAAGGAAACATCATTCCATTTTCCAGGGTGGTTGTATCTTCATACCTTCCACTTCCTCGGTAGCATTTGATGATGTCACATCTGTATAGCCATTCTGATAGGCTTGTGTTATGATAGCGCCTAGCGGCAAGGAGGATTCTGCAGTCCCTTGTCCATGGCACCTGTGACAAGGGGTCTTGTTTTGTGGGTTGACTGTTAGCCCTTAAAGGCAAAGCTCATCTGCCTCCCTGGACCAGGGCAGGGCCTTGTTTCATGCTCCCAGGAAGAGAGCACTGGTAGTTAAGTTGCTGGGAAAGGCCATTGGTGGTCAGGCTCCATCCTTATAGATGCTGCACAGCCAGAAAAGCACCTTCTGTTTCAGACCACATGTAAGAAGCAAGCACCCAGCCTTTGGTGTCCTGTGGCCTGCTGAGCACCAGGCTGGCCTGGTAGTGCCGTTCAGAGATGACACTCCATGGGAATTTCTGGTTTTCTGATCTCAGTGAAGAACAGGGAGTTCAACCAGGCATGATGGAGTCATGGGGGCAGCAGACTAGTATAGGGGAGGAGGGAAAGGTGGGGTGAGAGAGGCAAGATAGAGTGTGGTTAGCCAAGCCCTTAATGATTGTTTGTCTTTGATCACATAGGGAAGGGCATCCACACAGAGAGAGTGGGAGGGAAGGTGGAAGAAAAGACAGAGGGAACAGTAGGTCTCTCAGTGACAGGAAAGCAAGGTGTTAACCATTCCTTAGCTGTCTGAGCTCAGCTGTCATCACCACCTCTTAGCATGGATCAGGCTCTGCCTCAGCCTTGTGGCGTCATGCACCTGACTGTCTAGCCCATGTCCTGACTGGACAGAACCATTATGTATGACTGTGAGATGGAAGGTATCTCTGGGTAATATTGACCACTTGACTTGGCCTCATGTGAGGATGAATGGAGTTGAGACCTACAGGTGTCTGTCTTGGTTGTTGCTGTGTCTGACCCTCATTTTCTTGCTCTGCAAGTCCTCACTGAGGAAGTGGCTGAGGCCAGAGCTAGACTAGGTAAGGCAGAGTCTTTGCTCAGAACAGGGCTGGAGAGGGTTGGAGGCTTCACCTTCTCCCCTGTCCTCTCACCCATCTGCAGGTTCATCGTGTCTAGTGGCGTATAAGAAGACCCCACCACCGGTCCCTCCACGTACCACATCAAAGCCGTTCATCTCAGTCACAGTCCAGAGCAGTACTGAGTCTGCTCAGGACACCTACCTGGACAGCCAGGATCACAAGAGTGAAGTGACAAGCCAGTCGGGCCTGAGCAACTCATCGGACAGCCTGGACAGCAGTACTCGACCGCCTAGCGTGACGCGGGGTGGAGTTGTCCAAGCCCCTGAAGCCCTGGAGCCACCCCCAAAACATGCAGCTCTGAAAAGCGAACAAGGGACGCTGACCAGCTCTGAGTCCCACTCCGAGACCATCCCCAAAAGGAAACTGTCATCAATAGGAATACAAGTAGGGACCCCTTTTGCACTGTCCTCAGTCTGCTCTGTGCACCTGCCTGTGTGTAATTACATCTGGAGGAGGACCACTAGGTCTCCTGGGAAAAGGTTGTCTCTTTTGGGGAGTACATCCCAAGTGGCTAAACCAAATTCCACCCATAGCCACACCTACCTTGTCCCCACCCCCCCACCCCCCCTTCAGAGTCTGCAGCTGTGGCATATGCTGCTGCTTCTCTGGCGGGTTTCCCCAGTGAATGTAGTTACACTCAGCCAGCCATCTCCTGTCCACTGTTTGCTGTCCACTGTCTGTCTGTCCACTCTACCCTTTGCCCTGCCAGCCTACCCATGGGAGGTGGGTCTGGCCTAACAGTTCTCTAATCCGAGATCAGCTTGAGTATGGAAGCCATAGTCCCTCTTGGCAGGGGGAGCCACATGAAGTGTAGATGCTGATGGGCCAGTGGCCCAGGACCCAGGGCCCTTCATGGGGGTTGTTCAAGGAAACTGCCCAGAGCTCTCTCGGGCCTTGGGGACAGATAGGTGGCTTGAAGCACCAGGTTTGTGTCATATTGAGACATGCGATGCCAGTCCCAGTGCCTCCCTCCATGGGAAAGGGTCCAGGCAGATGTCTCTTTAGGGCCATGTGGCTCACACCAACAGGTCTATCCAGAAGCCAAGCTCACTGCACATCTGCAGCACTCAGCAGAGTGGTATACCAGTTTCCCCTCTGCTGCTTCAAGGCACCTTCTACATGTACCAAACATCAGTAGTCTGTCTTCTGTTAGAGTAGCTGAGCAGGGCAAACTTGACCCTGCCTTGAACTTTGATTTAAGAGTTGCTCTGTAGGAGGCTGAGGCAGGAGGGTTGCAAGTTCACGGCCAGCCTAGGCAAGGTATTAAGACACCCTGACTCAAAATTTTAAAGGGGCTAGGATGTAGCTCAGAACTCCCTGGCTTCAGACCCCAATACTGTTTTTTAAAAAAAAGTGAAAGGACTCTTTTTACCTAGAGGGATAGTAGAGTAAAATAGAAAGTAGAGTACACTCAGGACGTTGAGGGTGGACTAGCTATAGTAGGCAGAGGGCTCAGGGAGGCAGAGCTCTACCAAGTCCTGGGGTAGATCAAGAAGGACCAGGTGGTATGCTTTGGGCTCTCCGTTTTCACAGCCACCCCTGGGTAAGTGAATATGGCTAAGTTGATGATAAAGCAGTAAAATGCAGAAGGGATGTGGAACACAAAGCGGGCACTGCATGAAATAGAGAAGGTTCATTGGGCAATTCTTTGTACTTGCCTGGATTTGTTTTCCCCAAGAGAGAGCTCCAGGTCAGATTCCCCACATATACATGGGGAAAAAGTTGGCTGTCAGTTTTCTTGGCTCCATCTGGCTCCATCCAGTGGGCCTCTTTGTAAGGGTCCAGCTCTCACCCTGTAGAGCCTTCTCCCAGTGGGGTTCCTAGGAACACAGAGAGTAGCCCAGTCTCTGACCTTGGTCCCAGGCACTCAGGTCTTTGGCAGCCCACCCTCTCATTTTCCAAACCAGATGCTCTTATCTTCCAGAAGGACTGAGAGAGTAAGAACCAGCTTTGATTCCTTCTACCCGGAACTGATGCTGGGATAAAGACTGTAACTCTTGGGCCTATCCTGGGAATCCCTTTTCCTCACTTCCCCCCAGTCCATGTTCTCACTTCAGCTCCTTGGAGATATAGCAGCTGCACTTCCTGGGCTGAGGGGAAATGTGGCTATATCCCTGCCTCAGAAAGCCTTCCTGGCCCCTGCATCTGTCCAAGATGCCAAGACACTGGAGAGTCTGTTTCTGAGGCTACCCTGAACCTTTGTCCTACCTCTTGGTACCCCAAGTCCTCGGTCAAGTATGGGTTCTCCCTCATTCTTGAGCAACAATGGGATGACTGGCCTGCCTGTTCCTTGGCCAGGCTCCTTTAGGGAGCCCCAGGGCCATTCCTGTTGCTGTGTTAATTCCCTTTGCAGAGTGAATACTAGCTGTGGCATTGGCTGTGGCCCTCCCCAGGGTCACCCAGTGCTGAAAGTAGCTTCAGCTCAACCAAGTGTGATGAAGGTCCAGGATGGCATCCTGTAGTGTCCAGGGACTTCGCTGGCTCTTGCTGTGGTGGCAGTTCTCAAACCCAGAACTGTCCCTGGTTTGCCTCAGTCTGAGTGTCTCCAGCCTGCCCTTCCAGGCTTCAGCTTCAGGGTTGGGGGAGTGGTCTTTACCTCAAAACAGCCCCCAGCTTTTACTACACCAGATAACGGCTGTGGCTTTGTGTGTGTGTGTGTTCTCTTTCGTCGTCCTTTTTTTTCTTCTCTCTGATGCGTGTAAAGGAGAGGACTAGAAGGAACGGTTCCCACCTCTCGGAGGACAACGGACCCAAAGCGATCGATGTGATGGCACCCTCCTCAGAGTAGGGAAAGCCAGTCATCTCCACCCACACCCCTCCCGCCTCCGTGCGAATGAGCAGTGCCCGGCTTAACCTGGTCCGGCCTCGGGCCCATGTGCAGTGTCTGCATGCCTCGTATGTGTCTGTCTACTCGTCTGTTTGCGTCATCCCACTAATGTGAATTTCAGCAGCAAGTGTGGTGTTTGTTTTTTATTTTTGTCTTTGTCTCCGTGCCGTTGCTGTCGTTGTCCTTCAATAAGGTTGACTGCATTCAGCCAGTGCCAAAAGAGGAGCCCAGTCCCGCTACCAAATTCCAGTCCATCGGGGTTCAGGTAGAGGACGACTGGCGGTAAGTCGGACAGAAGTGGCGGCTGCTTCTCCCTCTCCTCTCCCTCCCTCTGCTCTCACCTCTCCTGCTCTCCCTAACCCACTTCTCCTTGCTGGATTTCTAATAACCAAGCTGGGTTTGGGGTGCGGGTGGTGGCCCAGGCATGGGAGGCTGGGCAGGGGGCAGGTGGGTGGACAAATGAGCACTTGCTCTGTGAGACCAGTCAGTCAGGGGGCCAAAGCTGGGCTGGGACCATAGCCCCAGCTACCCTGATGTTGGTGGTCTTTCTGGCCCCACTGCAGTAAACAGGCAACCTTATGACCTTGTCCTTGTGTGTGTGTGCGTGTGGGCGTGGGTGGGATGGGGCAAGGGCTGAGCAGAGAATGAGACGGGGGCTGTGGGACCCGCTTCAGGCGCATGGTGAGCAGATGATGCATCTGTTTCTCTGTCTCCTGTGTGTCCGGGTCAAGTGGCCTCTGGTCTCTGGCCCTCTTGGTGATTCACTTCCTCCTGTCCCCACCCCATCCATCCCTCACCCACAGAAGCAGCGCCCCCTCTCACAGTATGTCCTCCCGACGGGACACTGACTCGGATACCCAGGATGCTAATGACTCAAGCTGTAAGTCATCTGAGAGGAGTCTCCCAGACTGTACCCCACATGCCAACTCCATCAACATCGATGCTGGCCCCCGGCAGGTCCCCAAGATTGCCCAGATCAAGCGCAACCTCTCCTATGGAGACAACAGTGACCCTGCCCTGGAGGCATCCTCACTGCCCCCACCTGACCCCTGGCTTGAGTCGACCTCCAGCTCCCCAGCAGAGCCAGCACAACCAGGGGCCTGTCGCCGAGATGGCTACTGGTTCTTGAAGCTACTTCAGGCGGAAACAGAGCGTCTAGAAGGCTGGTGCTGCCAGATGGACAAGGAGACCAAAGAGAACAACCTCTCTGAAGAAGGTGGGTGATCCCCTGGGGTGAAGGACGGGGATACATGGGTGGTCTCCAGCTTTGGGCCAGCCAGCCTCGGAGCTGCTGAGTGGGAAGGGACTCAGGTTTTGCTGTTGGGCCGTTTTTGTGAGCTCATCTTTCATTCTTTCCTTTCTGCCAGCCACCCACAGACATAACAACCTCTTTCCAGGTAGTAGCTGCTAATTGTGAAGGCCATGGGCTCAGCCTCACCTGGATTAGTTCCCAGCTTTTCTTTACTAGTGACTTGGTCTTGGTCAAGTTACTCTGAGCCTCCGTTTATTTATTTTTTTATTTTTTGGTACCAGGAATTGAACTCAGGACCTCACCCTTGCCAAGCAGGTGCTGTGCCATTGAGCTACATCCCCAGCCCAAACCTCTGTTTCTTAATCCCCTCTGAAACTGCATAAGCATGTTGTCAGGATTGAACATGGTGATCAGTATAAAGTGCCAAGCAGAATGCTGGACGCAGAGAAACGTGGTGCATTTGGCTTTCAGCATCTCCTTGCTAGGTGGTTACTGTGCCAAGCACCAGGATCTGACTGGGCCTCAACAGAGATTGAAGATCTATACATGAGTGAAATACAAGTTATGTGTTTTCCCCATTACATTTCTAGCTATACAGTGCCTATTCCCAAAAATTCCCCTAAGAAATTAGTTTAGAAAGAACTAGGGGCCAGATGTGGTGACATGTGCCTGTAATCCCTGCTACTCAGGAGGCTGAGGCAGGAAGATCACAGCCTGGGCAATTTAGACCTTGTTTCTTAGTTTCTTGTCACTGAGACACAATACCCAACATCCACTATTTAAAGGAGAGGTTTATTTTGGCTCACAGTTTGTAGAGGTTTCAGACCATGGTCTCAAGGCAGGACAGCATGGCAGAGGAGAAACAGCTCATGGCATGGTGGCAGGAAGCAGAGAGAGATCAAGGGAGGAGGGAAGGAGGCCATACCCCCAGTGACCCCACACACACCTGCAACCAGGCTTCACCTCCCATCCTTACATTTAGCTGTAAACTTATCAAATCCACTGATGTCATGCACTGTGATCAAGTCACCTCCCCAAAGCCCCACCTATGAGCACATGAGGCTGTGGGAGGACATCTAGGTATAAACTGTAGCACCTACTCACAGAAAACGAAAAGGGTTGGGGGTACAGCTCAGTGGAGCTATACCTATACAGCACTTGCCTAGCATGTGGGAGGCTCTGGGTTCAATCCTCAGCACTACAAAAAGAAAAAAAGGAAAAACAAGAAAAAAAGAGACAGGCCCCTGGGAAGCTGGAGGTTATCACCCAGCACTGACTGGTTCAGCCAAAGCTCCTCTTGCCAGTTGGCATCTCCTTCACAGGTTTGGAGAGGACAGGTCTTGAGAGTATCCAATAGAATGGACCTGCACCCTCTGCTCTTGCACCTGATGATTTAGAGGGTGCTTTGAAGTTTCTTTTTGGTACCGGGGATCAAACTCGGGACCTTGCGCTTGTGAGGCAGGCGGCAGAACCACTGAGCTAAATCCCCGGTGCTAGAGGGTGCTTTGGAGTCACTGTTTTCATTGTCTTCTAGACCAGTTTCTTGCTTTGATGTCACACCCACTGGGGTTCAGGGAGCTGCTCTATGTGCTAATAACTTTTTACAGTAATATATTAAAAAAAATCAAGCTAGAGGCAAAGATCAGAGAGCACCAAAGGTGTCTTTGATAGAAAACACCCAGCCCCTTTGCCTCCTTCTATTTCCTTTGCAAAAGTAATTGTCATTATGTGTTGATTTCCTGATAAAATAGATGAGTACCACATAATCTCCACTTCCCAATCCCCACTTCCACATATGACCTCAAGAGTTTTGGTTAAGTAACTCAGTTTACTGTAAGTATGTAAATATTGTTTAATGCAGAACATAATAGTATATTAAGATTTCATTTTCCTTTTTAATAATTTTTTTTCTTAGAACAAATGGTACTTCACTTTTATATATACTGTATTTTCCAGATTGTTTGTTTTTAAGATGAGGTCTCACTGTGTTTCCCAGAACTTGTGGTCTCGAGCTCCTGGGCTCAAATGGTGACCCTCCTGCCTCAACTTCTCAAATAGCTGGGACTACCGGCACATGCCACTTCACCCACTTCACTTTCCAATTTCGGGTGTGTGTGTGTGTGTGTGTGCGCGTGCGTGCGTGCGTGCGTGTGTGTGTGTGTGTTGGGATGTTACTGGGATTGAACCCAGAACCCAGGGCCTTCAGTATACTTAGGCAAGTGCTGTACCACTGAGCCTCATCTCCAGCCCCTAAATTCTTAAAATTTTTCTGCATGCTCCACTGGATCTGCCAACCCTCATCAGTAATATTTTCCAGTTGTGCAAACACATTAGCTAACCTCATGATTTCATATTTGTCACAGTCCCTCTGCTCAAACCTGGTCAGGTTGCTCTCTGGACCTGAGACTTCTGCTTTCATCACCAGAGACTGCTGTTTCCCGTGATGGGCACCCTGTTTTTTAAACCACGTGGTCTTCTGTTCTCTTGGTTTTTGTCTATCTTTTTATTAAAGCACATCTTAAAATTGAAGGAACTTTTTGGAAACTTTGTATGTCTTTATTCAGACCCTTACAGTTTGGCTGGGTTTAAAGTGGGAAATAATAAATATAGATATGTATATGTATGTATATGTGTGATATATATGGGCTGGAGATGTAATACAGTGGTAGGGAGCTTGCCTAGCATGCTCAAGGCCCTAGTTTGCCTAGCATGCTTAAGCTCTGCAAATATATGTATAAATACATAAAATAAAATGTATATATTAAATAGAAATATAAAAGTAATATAAAGTTGAAAATCATTTTCCCTCAGAATCTTAAAAGTCTTCATTGTGTTTGGGTTCCATTATTTCTGCTGAAGTTTGAAGCCATTCCACTTCTCCCCACTTTGTAATTTTTTTAATCTCTGGAAGCTTTTAGGATCTTCACTATATAACTGTCTTCTGAAATTTCTCAGTGATGTGCCATAAAATGGGTCTTTTTTCATTTGTTATGCTAGTAATTAATTGGCTGGTTCTACCTGTATACTCACATCTATTGTTCCTTAAAACTAGTCTTATAAGCTAAGTATGGTGATACATCTATAATCCCAGCACACTGGAAGGCTGAGGCAGGATGATTGGAAGTTTGAGCCCAGCCTGGGCAACCTGGCAAGACCCTGACTCAAAAAAAGGGGCTGAGGATATAGCTCAGTGAAAAAGCCCTGGGTTCAGCCCCCAGTAACAGACACATACACATATACACACATGCATACAAACTAGGCATATATTAATTTTTACAAATAATTCCCTCATTGTGCTCGCTTCGGCAGCACATATACAAATACTTCCCTCACTTCTATTTGCTGTTTTTTTCCTCTCTGGAATTCCTGTCAGATGTTGGACCTGATGAAATAATCATCAGTCTCTCATCTTTTTTTATTTTGTATTTTTCCATACATTCTAGAAGGTTTTTCTTTTCCTTTTTTCATTCAGTTTTTGTTTTTGTTGCTGGTTTTTTTGGTACCGGGACTCAAACTCAGGTCCTTGCACTTGCACAGCAGGCTGCAAAACCACTGAGCTAAATCCCCAGCCCTTTTGTTTCTGTTTTGAGACATGGTCTCACTAAGTCCATAAGTTGCCCAGGATGGGCTCATGCAGGATCATTCTCCCTCAGTGTCCAGACTGGATTAACTGTGTACACCACCTGCCCAACTGTCATTCACTCTTCAGTAGCTTTATTTACTTTGCAGTCCTGGGGATGGAACCTAGGCCCTTTTGCCTGCTATGCAAGTGCTCTACCAGAGTACCAAAGACACATCCTCAACTCTCCTAACAGCTTTATTGAGATAATTTAGAAACCATAATATTCAAATATTCATTTGGGCTGGGGATTTAGCTCAGTGGTTCCGCTGCCTGCTTTGCAAGCACAAGGTCCAGAGTTCGATCCCCAGTACCGAAAAAAAAATATTCATTTAAGTGTAAATTCAGTGACATTTAGTACATTTACAATTTTGTATGACCACTTCTAACTTTAAAACATTTTCATCACTACAAAAGGATAACCCATACTTCCCCCATTCTTTTTTTTTTTTTTCAGTACCAAGGATCGAACTCAGGACCTTGTGCTTATGAGGCAAGCAATGGACTTCCCCCATCCTTAAGCAACTACTAATCTACTTTCTGTCTCTACAGGTGTCTCTTTTGGACATTTCATACAAATTGAGTCATATGTGATCTTTTGTGTCTGGCTCCTTTCACATAGCATGTTTTCAAGGCTTATCCATGTTAAAGTATGCATCACAACTTCATTTTTGTTCCCAAAATATTCCACTTTATAGATACACTATATTTTAATTATGCATTCATCTGATGAACATTTTGGGTCATGTCTCTTTTTTGGGTACTGTGAATATTGCTAAGAACATTTGTGTACGAGTTTTAGTGCGGATGCATGTTTGTTCCTTTTGTATAAACCAAGGAGTGGAATTGCTGAATCATAGGATACTTCTGTGTTTTAACTTTTTGAGAAACTGAACTACTTTCCAAAACAGCTGTACCATTTAACATTCCCAACAGCAGTATGTGAGGGTTCCCAGTGGGTATAAAGTGGTTTCTTATTATGGTTTTGATTTGCATTTCCATGGTAATTAGTAATGTTGAGCATCTGTGTATGTATTATTGGCTTTTTTATATGTATTTGTTAAAATCTGTTTCAGTTGTGGAGTTTTCTTGACTTTTAAGTTTCTGTCCTTATTTTATGGATTCAGGATCTTTTTATCTGAGACATTCACACACACACACACACACCACATATGTATTTGTTTCTTCTATCCCTGTATTGTCTTTCTTTAGGTTCCTTTTTCCAAATTATTTTTTTGAATGGTGGCTTTCCTGTTTCTTTAGGTTCCTTTTTCAATTTATCTTTTGGAATGAAGGATCTCCTAGAATGTACAGTGACCTGTGGTTGGTTCATTTGTTCTTTCTTTCCTTTCTCTTTTTCTCTTTCTTTGTTGAGACAGAGTCTCACCATATAGTTTAGGCTGGCCTTGAACTTAGTATGTAGCCCAGGCTGGCCTCAAACCCATGATCCTCCTGCTTCAGCCTTAGAGGGGTAGGACTAGGGCCTGTGCCACCACACCTGGCATTTTATTAATATTTAAAAGTGAAGCTTTGACTCACAGATAGGAAGGGATGGAGCAGGAGACTGCTGACTTTCAGCCTAATAGTTCCACATTTTATTGTGTAATTTTATAATTTAATTCCATAAAGAAATTTAAAACTTAGTGTGCAAAAGCTCATTGTGTGGAATTAATACAGAACAATAAAAATAGCAGAAGTGGGCCAGGGATTTAGCTCAGTGGCACCACACCTGCCTCACAAGTGCAAGGTTGTGAGTTTGATCCCTGGTACAAAAAAAAAAACATAGCAGAAGTCATGATAATATACTGGTGTGTTGGTAATAACATCAAAGATTAAATAATTATTTAAGCATTAGGACAAGAACTCTTTTACAACAGTATAAAAGCTATTAGCCCAGGCATGATAGTGCATGCCTGTAATCCCAGCACTTGGGAGACTGATGCAAGAGGTTTATAGGTTTGAGGACAGATTTTGGTTTTGTTTGAATACCTGTTTTCAGTTCATTTTAGTGTATACCTAGGAGTGAAATTGTGGGTTCATATTCCCATATTTAACTTTTTAAAAAATTTTTTGGGGCGGGGCTATGGTAAATATATGTATCATAAAATTTACCTTTGTAACTTTTTTTTTTGACAAGGGGTGGGGTGCTAGAGAATAAAGCAGGGCCTTGTATATGCTAGGCGAACACAGTACCACTGAACTACATCCCCATCCCTTAACCATTTTTTAAGCCTATAATTCACTAGCATTTAATTACATTCACAGTGTTGTGTAATTGTGACTTTTTTGTTGTTGTTTTTCATTTTTTGAGTTAGGGTATGGATATTCAACCCAGGGCCTTTTCACTGAGCTACGCCCCCAGCCCTTAATTTTTTTTTTTTTTTTAATTTTGAGATAGAGTCTCACTAAGTCACTAAATTGCCTAGATTAGACTCCAAGTAATCCTGCTGCTTCAGACAACCAGAGTAGTGGGATTACAGGCATATGTGCCATCACACCTAGCTGTTTGCAAAACATTTTTATCATTCCAAACATATAGTTTATTAAGCAATAACTTACCATACATACCCTCTACCCAGCCCTAATAACCTCTAATCTTGTTTCCATGAATTTGCTAGGTGTAGCAATTTTATATAAATTGAGGTTTATAATATTAGTCTTTTTAGTTTGTCGTGTTTTAAAAGTTCAATGCATTTTGTAGCATGTATCAGAACTTCATTTTTATGGCTGAATAATATTCCATTATACATAAAATTCACCCCCTCTAAGGTATACAGTTCAGTGAATTTTATTACATTGTGCAACCATCACTACTCTCTAGTTTTATAACATGTTCATCATCCCAAAAAGAAACCTTGTACCCATTTAACCATTATTTCTAGTCTCTTCTTTCCAATCCCCCAGTTCCAGACAAGCACTAATCTACTTTATTCTTTGTAGGATTGCATATTCTGGGTATTTCCTATTAATGGAATCATAATGTGTACTCTTTTAGCTTCTTTACCATGTTTTGAGTCTTATCCATGTTGTAGTATGTATCAGAACTTTGTTCCTTTTCATTACTGAATAACATTCTGTCATATGGATGTGTCATGTTTTGTTTAGTCA
The DNA here is from genome assembly GCF_000247695.1 of Heterocephalus glaber. The sequence continues at coordinate 3,003,739 of NW_004624842.1, read as the reverse complement.
TTAGTAGGACAGTGAGTTTTTCCACTTTTTGGCTAGTTTTTTTTTTTTAATTTGTGGTGCTGAGGTTTGAACTTGAGTCCCACATATGCTAAGCATGGGTTTTATTATAAAGCTATACCCCAGCCTGTTTTTAATTTTAGTGAAATCTGATTATTTTATCACTTAGGTTTTTTTTTTTTTTTGGTACCGGAGATCGAACTCGGGTCCTTATGCTTGGGAGCCAGGCCGCAGAACCACTGAGCTAAATCTCCAGCCCTCACTTGGGGTTTTTTTTTTTTTTTTGGTACCGGGGATCGAACTCAGGTCCTTGCGCTTGCGCAGCAGGCAGTGAAACCACTGAGCTAGATCCCCGGCCCTCACTTAAGTTTCTCAAATCTGGTATCAAAAACCTATTTCCTAACCCAGAGTCATGAAAATTTACTTCTGCTTGCCTCTAATAATTTTAACTTACATTTAAGTCATTTTAATTGGTTTTTATATATGGTATAAAATATGAGTCTAACATCATTCTTTCACATTTGGATATCCAGCACCATTTGTTAAGGCACCATTCTTTTCGCATTCCCGGCACCCTAGTCACAGGTCAATGGTCCATAAATGTAAGGATTTATTTATCTTTTTTTTTTTTTTTAAGGATTTATTTAACTTTCTTTTCCATAACACTGATGTACATGCACATACTTATGCTAGTACCATACTGTCACATTTGCTATAGCTTTGTAACAAGTTTTGACATGGGGAAGTGTAGCTCCTCCAACTTTGTTCTTCAAATATAAGTACAAGTTTAAAAAATTCACAGCCAGGCCAGGGGCTCAGTAGAACAGTGCCTGCCTGGCAAGGATGAGGTCTTGAGTTCAATTCCTGGTACCAAAAAAAAAATTCATAGCCAGTGCTGGTCATGATGGTACATACCTATAGCCCAGCTACTAGGCAGGCTGAGGTGGGAGGATCACCTGAGCTTAGAGATTTAAGACCAGCTTGGGTCCAGGTGTGGTGACACACCCCTGTAATTCTGCACCCTGGGAACCTGAGGTAAGAGGATGATAAGTTCAAGCTCCACCTGGGCAGTTTAGGAAGTCCCTGCCTCAGAATAAAAAAAGGGGGGGGGGATTTAGCTCAGTGGTTTTCCTGCCTGCTGCGCAAGCACAAGGACCTGAGTTCGATCTCCGGTACCAAAAAAAAAAAAAACCAGGGTTGGGGATGCTGGAGATATAGCTCTGTGCAAATGCCCTAAATTCAATCTCCAGTACTACCAAAAAAAAAAAAAGTTCCTATCTAGCATCAGGTTCTCACCAAAGAACTTCTAAAGGATGTACTTTATTCTTGGATTTCCATATGAATTTTGGGATCAGCTTTTTTTTTCTTTTCTGGCAGTGCTGGGGACTGAACCCAAGGCCTCTCACGTGCTAGGCAAGTGCTGTCCCACTGAGCTACACTCCCAGCCCTGAGTTCTTTAACAGCTGTGTTTTATGGCTAAGAATGTGATCAGTTTTAGTGAATGTTTCTTGTGTGTGTGAGACAAAGACATATTTTATAAGTCATGGGTTTTGAGTTCTATAGTATATCCGGCTACAGTTTATCAGGCTTGTTAAGTGAAGCAAATATTCTGACCTTACTTTATTTGGGGGGCTGCTTTGCTTGTTAGCTACTAAGAGAGGTATGTTAATATCTTCCTGTTTCTTCTTACAATTTCTTGCTTTTTCTTTATACTTTTGAAGGTATGTTATTACATGCTTATGAGTAAGAATTATTTAAATTTCTTGGTGAATTGAACCTTTTACCAGTATTTAATGACTGTTTTTATCTCTATCTTCTGGCTCAAGAGTCCAGTCTCATATTAGTTTTTTGTTTTTGAGACGGGTCTTGCTATATAGTTTTGGTTTTGAACTCACTATGTAGCCCAGGCTGGATTTGACCTTATGTAATCCTTCTGGCTCAGACTCCTGAGTGTTAGGGTTATAGGTGTGCTCTGTTGTGCCCTGCCATTCTCGTATTAGTATAGCTTTAGTGTTTACCAGATGTGCCTTTTTCTTCTTTATAACTTCTCTGTGTCCTTAGCTTTTAGGTACTATATGTCTGGTCAACAACATATACTGTACTGTGTATCCTAACCATAAGTTCTGCTCAGCTTCTTAGCCATAACTTTCTGTTTTACTTCAATAAAGAAGCAGTGGTCTCCTCCATCTCCCGATCCTCATCAGTGCATAAATCCTAGATAGAAGTCAGCCCTCTGTCATACACACAGTTCTCATCCCTATGTCTCCACCATCTTACAAGACCTCATCTCCCCTCAGAATCTCTGTGGGTTGTCTCTTCACTTTCTTCAGTGTGTCCTTATCTGATGTGCAAGTTTTCAATTTATTGAAGTCCAGTTTTATCTGTTTGGTACTTTTGTTTCATGTGCTTTTTCTATTATTTAAGAAAGCACTGCCAAATCCAAGATCATGAAGATTTGTTTTCATATAAAAGTTTTATAGTGTCAGTCTTTAATCCATTTTGAGTTAATTTTTTTATACACTGTAGGTTAAGGGTCCAACAACTTTTGTATGTGGATGTCAGATTTTCCCAGAACTATTTATTGAAGACTTTCCTAGTCACACTCATTAAGTACTTTCCTCTCAGTACTTTTTTTTTAAGGGTAGAATTAATGTTTTATTGTCATTTATAATCAATGGCAGATGGGTAGTTTCCATGCTTCACACTGTTCATTAAAAAAAAAATTTTAATTTTAAACAGCTGAGGGCTGGTTATGTTCTTCAGAAAACACATTTAGACTAATTCATTAATGGTGTGAAGCTTTTCCTTATTAGCGCCAGAAAACTCACCCACCTTTTCACTTTTTTTAAAAAACTGGAAGGTTTGCATGCATTTGACTTCACAGTCTGCAGCAATGTCCTGACAGTCATCCTTATCTACTTAAGGAGGGCCAGGGATTTAGCTCAGTGATGCTTCCCCTGCCTCGAAAGGTCCTGAGTTCAAGCTCTAGTATGGGGTGGCGGGGATCAGGCTACTTCAAGGAACAACACGCTGGAATATTTTTCAGACTGGGACTGAAAGACTTGATCATTTTGCAAGGCCCACACCACGTGGCTAAGAAATCAACTACTACAAGTTTATCCCCTGCATCAGCCATGGCTTTCTGAAAAGCCTCTTTGCTATCAAACTGCTGCACCATTTTGGCTACTGGAGGTCTGATGAGCTACTGAAGCAAGTGGTGAAAATGGACTGAAGGCACTGAACTTAGCTCTGAGCGAGTGTGCAGCCTACCTTCCCTTTATAGAGACAGGGCAGGGCCTCCTCTCAGTACTTTGAAAAAAATGTTACAGACATATATGTGTGTGTCACACACAGACATATATGTGTGTCACACATACATATACAGAGTCGCCAAGGAAGTATAAAGAAAAAAACTGGTGTAAATATTTTAATGCTAAATTTATTGAGACATCATGAGTTAATACAAGTTTCCTTTGGCCTCTCCAGTTATAAGAGGTGCTCAAAGTGGTGGCTATCAGCTTCCAGACATTTATTACTATGGCAAACTGTTGAAGTGTGTATACATTTTTTCTGGTGGACTCTCTATATATTTTTTGTACCAGGGATGGAACTTGGGACCTTGCACTTGTATCTCTCTATATTTTTAAAACTGTCTTCATCCATTTTTCTGGCTGAGAAGTTTTCTGTTTTAACACATTGCTACCAGCTTGAACCACCAGTGGTACATGCATAACTGTCCCATTGAGTGGCTTATACCAGTTGGTGGTACAAATGGATCTAATCACTTTTACTGATCATTTTACTAATAAAATTAATAAAAAAGCTGCTCCATGGGACAGTCATACACGTCCCATTTGTTCAAGCCTCCAGGGAGCAAGACATAGGTATTATAGCCATTCAGGACCCCTCCTGGAAATCCAGGAGCTATTTTCCTCATTTCCAATAAAACTTTCCTAACCTCAAAACAAAACAAAATCTGCCTGATGGAACAGTCATGCTTGAACCCTGGTGGTTCAAGCCTCCAGGCAGCGAGACATATGTATTACAGCCCTGTCATGAACGTGTTAACTCATTACTTTGGCTGTGGTCTTTCCCTTTAGCTGCTTTTTATTTTGTTTTTGCAGGGCTGAGGACCCAGCCAAGGGCCTCACCTGGTACAGGCTAGGCAGGCATTATCTACCAGCACTTCAGCAATGTCCTAAGCCCCTTTCAGTTGCCTTTTGTTTTTGCTTCTGTGGTACTGGATATTGAACCCAGGGCCACTCTACCACTGATCTCCAGACCCTCTCTTTCTTTATCATCTCACTATGTAGCCCAGGCTGGCCTTAAACTCACAGCAATCCTCTTGCCTCAGTCTCCCAAATGCTGGGATTAGAGGCACGCACCACCATGCCTGATTATTTTCCTCTTTTAGAACTCCGCTAGATATATATTCTTTCTAACCCATCTCTGCCATTCTGATAGTTCCTCTTTTTTAATTGTTGCTTCTGTTTCTTAAATAATAAGCCACAATGTACAGTGTTACAGTTAGGAATGTTTAGAAAAGACTTTCCCTTTTGTTCCCACTCCACTGTAGACCAAGCCAGGCAGCATCCGAACTATGGGGGCAGGGAGATCTATGATATTTTGCTTTGTTAACCAAGCAGTTTAGCTGCCAGGGTGGCACAGGGTAAATTCCAGCTACTGGGGCCGGGGATTTAGCTCAGTGGTTCCGGCGCCTGCCTCAAACAAGGTCCTGAGTTCGATCCCTGGTACAAAAAAAAAACCAAACCAAATTGACACTCCTGGCATACCACAGTGCTTGGCCAGGGATTTAGCTCAGTGGTTCTGGCACCTGCCTCGAAAGCACAAGATCCTGAGTTCGATCCCTGGTACCAAAAAAAAAAAACTTGGGGCCAGGGATTAGCTCAGTGGTTCGGGTGTCTGCCTAGAAAGCGCAAGAATCAGAGTTCAATCCCCGGCACCAAAAAAAAAAAAAAAAAAAAATCCAGCTACTGGGCAGCTTGAGGCAGGAGAGTTTGAGGCCAGCCTAGGCAAATTAGTGAAACCTTCTCTCAAAAAAATAAAAGGGCTGGGGATATAAGCTCAGTGGTAGAGTACTCCTAAATTTAATTCCCAGTACCAAGGGAAAAAATTCAAGCAATTTAAGTAGTTTGTCCTGGTAGCTTCCTTGGGCCCTACACTCCTTGTTGTCTTGGAGTTTTCCACCAGATGAGTCCTGTGCCACTCCCACCACAGCCCTTGCAACACCGATGGCCAGACAGTTCTCTTGCCCTAGTCTCAGAGCTCCTGTTCAATCTCCCATTGTCTTTCCTGCTATACCACTGAGCACCTCTTTCTCTGCCTTGAATTTTTTTACATATTTATGGGTAAATGTCAGAAATTTCATCTATCCCCTGGCAACAGTTTTTTGGTACATGTTCATGTGCCAATCAACTATTCCTGTAACACCTTTTTTTTCTGTATTGGTTCCTGTTCATAACTAATAACTAATTTCTCAATGAGGTGGATTCTTCCTTATGAGCTCTTTTAAGTACAGCAGATGGTTGTCAGAAAGGGATCAGGACATGTCTCAGGCAGGAAAGGGATGGATGCCCAGCTGAGTTCTCAGTTAGCCTTTTCTTCACCCTCAGACAGTCACAGGGCCACATACCAAATATCAAGCACGCATGGTGGCACATGCCTCTAATCCCAGTACTTGGGAAGCTGAGGCAGGCAGATCACCGAGAATTTTGAGGCCAGCGTGAAAAACTACAAAGCCCACCCCCGCAACCCCCCGCCAATTGTCCTCAGTGCTATAGTCCACCCCTCATTTTTATTTCATATATTTTGTTTGTTGTGTGTGTGGTACTGGAGATTAAACACAGGGTCTTACACCATTTAAAAAACTCATAGCTCACTGCACATGGCAACCTTCCTTTTATGTCAGGCTTGAGCTTCATGGGAGATTTGGACTTGAATGTGTGGCTTACTTTGCTTTGCAGTAATTTCCGGTAGGGTGAGGGATACTACTTATGTCATGACTTTAAAACTGGAAGTGATGCTACAATATCAACTTCATACTCAGGTTAAACACTTCATAGGATGTTTAGCTGGAGTCTTAAGTTCCTTGTTTTATTGAAGACTTTCACAGTTACGTTAATAATCAAAGTGCCCTAAGAGTGCTTAGCAGATTGACCTGCCTGCAAGGTGCCTGGAAAAAGTTGTATCTACCGTGTCTGTTTAATCTGGAACAGTCTAGATATGTGGGGCAGGGATTATCTTTTTGAAGGTTCTGTAAAAACCTCACCCAATGAGGCTGTTCCTTCTGCCAAGGAACCCACCACTGGGCTGGCAGTGACCAGGCTGGCTTCACTCACTCATTCACATACTGACCCGAAAGCTGGGGACAACCAAGCAGGGTTCCTTTTCTGAGAATTGTTTTGTTTTTTACTCTTTTTATTCCCCTCATACCAGGGACTGAAGTCAGGACTTTGTGCTTGCCAGGCAAGTGCAGTGCCATCACTGAGCTATGTCCCTGGCCCTGTTCTTTGTTTGTTTGTTTTTTTGGTACCGGGGATCAAACTCGGTTCCTTGCGCTTTCGAGGCAGGTGGCAGAACCACTGAGCTAAATCTCCGGCCCGTTTTGTTTTTTGAGACAGGGTCTCAGTGTGTAGCTCAGGCTGGCCTCGAACTGGTGGTGATCCTCCTGCCTCATCCTCCTCAGTGCTGGGATTACAAGGATGTGCCACCATGCCCAGCTCTGACATGATTTAACTTCTGCTCAATTTTGAAAAAATACTGGTTAGATTTTCTATTTCTATTTCCTTTTAAGTGCATGGTAGCAATTTGTTTTTCTGGAATTATTTTTCTATTTAGGCTCACTTTTCTAATTTACTGCCATAAAATATCCTGATAAACTAGGGAATAGAGTTCACTTTATCTGTATTATTTTCCATTTTTTTAGTAAGAATGGATTAATGTGTACAGTGAGGAGCATCTGCCATCACCAAATGATTGATGTATGTGACCTTGCTACCACCGTATACCCCAGCAGCCCTATGCTTAGCTGAGTTTTGCTTTTTCCCCCCCTTTCTTCCTCAGTCTTAGGAAAGGTCCTCAGTGCTGTGGGCAGTGCCCAGCTACTAATGTCCCAGAAATTCCAGCAGTTCCGAGGACTCTGTGAGCAGAACTTGGTGAGTATGGCACTTCCAGCACACAGGCCTTGGCCTTTGGCTGTCTGCCAGACCCCCACCCCCAGGATGAAGCTGTGTGCCTCTCTAACCTCCTTGGTAGCTTGGGGACAGTGCTGCTTCCATGTGGCACTGGAAAGGCCCAGGTACAGCCTCCTGGACACAGTGTACAGACAGCCGTGAGACTTAAAAGTCAGCACAACTTATTTTCATACAGTTTATCATGTGTCCAAGATGACCCTCCTGTTGGAGGACCTGCCTATGGCTCATCAAAGCCCCAGGGAGCATTTCCTATGGGAGTCTCTCGAGCCAGGAGTATGTACCCCTAGGGGCAGTGGAAAGCATGTGTCTCCAAGACCAATGGGCATTTGGGGCTTGTGTTGTCACAGAACAGGAGCGTACCAATGTGTATTCTATGATACACCCACCTGGGAATAAGTTGGCTTCTCCCTGCCTTATTGGAAAACCCTGGCCAAGAGTTTCTTCCCTGTAAACTGAGATCCACTGTGGTGTGGCTTCCTCATGGCACTGATGGCAGTGGTGATGGCCGTATTCCACCTATGTGTAGGGCCTGTTCTCATTATGAGACTGCCCCTTCTTGCTGAGTATCCCCCAGTGGAGACCACTGGGACTGGCACCAGCTAGGAACTGGCTTTGTTCACTCAGATACTGACCTGGACACTGGGAACCAGGGAGTCGGACTAGGCTTCAAGAGCCCCCATCCAGTGCTGGCAGGACCAGGGGACCATGAGATAGAACAAGCTTCTGCCTTCCTGGCCCCACTGACCCCTGTCTACCCCCATAGAACCCTGATGCCAACCCACGTCCAACAGCCCAGGACCTGGCAGGGTTCTGGGACCTGCTACAGCTGTCCATTGAGGACATCAGCATGAAGTTTGATGAACTCTACCACCTCAAGGCCAACAGCTGGCAGCTGGTGGAGACCCCAGAGAAGAGGAAGGTGAGCATGGAGCAGTGCGGAGGGGAAGTCCAGGGACAAATTCCTGGTCGGCAATAACGCTGCCCACATCGGTCAGTGCTGCTTGGCTCCCTTCTCCATGTGTCGTCTTGAGCTGGGCTCACGTCCATCACTGCGCGGGGTCCATGCTTGGCACTCGCCCAGCATGCTGCTCACTCCGTAGAGTTGAGGCTGCACACTGAAGCATGCCATCCTGCCCTGCATGTTCAGGAATGGGGGTCCTGGGAAAGATGTGCCCACAGCGCCAATGAAGACATGGCTTTTGGAACCCTGGAAGCAGCACAGTGGTCCTTCCTCCTGGGGCCTTGCTGCCAGGACTGGGGTCTGGGCCCAGTGACACCTAACATTAGCCCTTGTTAAGTTCCAATCCCCTAGGACAGCATGTGAAGTGTGACTGGGGAGTCAGAAGCCCTAAATTTAAGTCTAATCTCTGGCTGGGTGACCACGTGCCCTACTGCTCAAAGTGGGTGTGGGAACAGGTAATCTGTCTGCCCTCTCCTTCTAGAACAAGCTAGAATTCTAATAGCTTGCTTTCAGCTCCGCTTGCTTCAGCTCCTCTACCTTGTGCCACCCCCACTGTCATTGCTTCTTGTAGCTTCTTTATTCCAACTGTGTGTTGCTTGTGCCCAGTGCAGGGAGGCTGGGAGGGTTGGCTCCAGCCACCAGCATACAGTGGGGGGTAGTATTGCAGCAAATATGGCACCTTTATTTTATTTTTGTTCCCTCCTCACTGTCTCACTAAAGGAAGAGAAGAAACCACCCCCTCCAGTCCCAAAGAAGCCAGCCAAATCCAAGCCGGCAGTGAGCCGTGACAAGGCCTCAGATGCAGGGGACAAGCAGCGTCAGGAGGCCCGCAAGAGACTCCTGGCAGCCAAGCGGGCAGCTTCTGTGCGGCAGAACTCAGCTACAGAAAGTGCAGACAGCATCGAGATTTATGTCCCCGAGGCCCAGACCAGGCTCTGAGACCACGAAGGAGGAAGGAAACAATTTTAAATCATTAAGAAAAACAATGCAGATGGAACAAAATTTTATCAACCTTTAGTATGGTTATTCTCTCTAGAGACCCTGAGCCAATTTTCAAATTGATGCATACAAGGGCTCACAATTTGGCTTTTTTGGGTCCCTCCCACCTTTAGGTTATGAAGACTTCACACACAAAAATCGTCAACAAAACTAGAAAACTTTTTTTTTCCCTCTTGCTGGCCGTGGTGGACTAGATAGATGGACTTCAGCAACTCCCCGGCCCAGCCTCAGACTGCGGTCTTTTTACTTGTTCTATCTAATGAGAACTTACACTAGCTTGTTTACAAGATGACGACTGTCCAAGGGCAGCCTTGGGCACCTGCCATGTCCCTCCTCCTCCCAGCTACCCTGCTCTGACCTTGGATTTTTCATTCTACATTTTTCTTTTCCCTTCAGAGCGCTCACAGGGGTCACCATCAAGGCCAGCGGCTTTCTGGTTCAGTCCTTTTTGTGGCTAAGGGCCCAGAGAACAGTGAGGTGGACACGCATCCCTCCTTCCCCACCAAGTGTTCACACACACTTGCACGTGCGCACAAAGATAGGGCTCCCCGCCTCTGTGACCTGCCAGCCCTAGGCAGGGTCAGGCAGGACTTACCTCTCTGCAGATGAGAAAGGTGTTGGTCTTGGGGGAAATGAGGTGAAGCCAGGTTACCACCCTCCAGCGGTTTTTTTCCCCAGCCCCTTCTTCCTTCACCAAATTTAGGACTTGGAGTGGCTTTGGCCAGGGTGGGGGTTGTCTGTCCTTGGCTACGTCTGTGTCCAGTCCCCAAGGGCAAGTGGTGGTCTGTATGTATGTGTACATATGCACATAGACCTTAGAGTGTATATTTAACAAATGCCCATCTGCTCACCCATGCCCACCAGCGCTGCCACCACTGGCTCTCGGGCACCTGGCAGGAGGCGGGTATGTGAATAGCATATATTTTTACATGTACTATATCTAGGTGTGTGTACAAGTGTGTGTAAAAATATATACCTTGTGTGTAAGCAGCCTTTTGGTGGGGGGATCTTACCTCCTATCAGCCCAGCCTCTGAGTTTCCTGTTCTATTTTTTTTTTTTTTTTACCCCAGTCATACTCCCCTGAATCCCCACTCCCAGGGTGTCATGAGCCCTGAGCTGCAAAGGCCCAGGTCTGCAGGGTGGGGTGGGGAGAGCAAAGCAAGAGCAGGCAGCGTGGCCAGGGCCGTGTGCAGCACAGCTCAGCACAGGAAGGGCTGCTCTCTATTGTGTATACAACTCGAGGGCACTGGAGATATCCTCTTGTCTGGTGCGTGCTGCAGGGGTGAACCAAGGGCCTGCTCTGGAGCCCCATTCCAGCTTGGCCGCCGTCTGTGACCTTGGGCAAGTCACTTGACCTCTGTGTGCCTCAACTTCCTCCTCTGTAAAATGGGGACAGTCCCTGCCCCTCCCTACCTCACAGGCATGTTGTGAGAATAAATGAGGTAATGTGTACCATGGGCTCATGGTCTTATTGCGTGGGATGGGCCAGGCTGAGGTAAGGAGGGTGGAATGGATACTCAAGGAAACTGAACCAGACCCCTCCCAAAAGACAGCTCGCTCTTTGCAGACAGCTGATGAGTGTAAACCCTAATTCCAGCTCTGTCAGTTGCCAGCTCTATGATTCCAGGTAAGAAACTGAAGCACACAAATCCATCTGGAAAGCACATTTATCCTCCCAACTTCCTGTGGGAAATAAATGCTTCATCAGTAGTTGCTGTAACAAGAGCCAGAATGGGTAGACAACTCCCTAACCTGGACTCTCCACATCTTCTGGGATAGGGGGCCCTATCCCAGAAGGATGTTTCCCGTAGCAACTGTACCCCTGACAAACGCGTACACCACTCACCTGGCACTGGTGCCAGGGAGACAGTTCAAGCGTATGACAGGTGGTAGAATCCAGGCAGCACACTGAGCTGGGTCTGGACAGGAGCATTCTGGCCCAGATCAGAATGAGCAGGTAGTCTGGCCTGAGGGATGGAGGACTGCAGGCAGAAGGCGCAGTAGGTGCCAACCCTGAGTGGCAGGAATGAGCTTTTAGCACGTTTTTGGGCTGAGCTCTGGAGGTAGAGACACCCTGTTTCCTCCCTAGACCCAGCCAGATACCAGGAACCTTAAGTCTGGGGAAGCACAGATCGCACTTTCCCAGGAGTTTGCCCAGGCTGCACACCCCTTCCTGGCAAGTTCCCCTTGAGTACTCCCAACTGTGTGGCCAGACCCCTGTGCTCAAAATACTTCCCCATGTCCCTGGATCCCAATACACCTACTTTTTTTTTTTCTTTTGAGACCAAATTTCACTGTGTAGTTCAGGCTAGCCTTGAACTCACTATGTAGCCCTACCTGGCTTTGAATTTGCAGCAATCCTCTTGCCTCAGCCTCCTGCGTACTGGGATTACAGGCATGCCCCACCACGCCTGGCTCCAATACATGTTTGCTAGCGGTGGCTGAGTGTTAGTGACCATGGGTGATTCTCAGTAATGTCTGAGGCTGCTGCCTCCCTGGACCTAACCCACCTGGAAACCCAGTGTGGGTGAACTGAGTTAGATGAGAGGTTCCAGTTGCAGCTGTGCTGGGCCACATCTACATTTCTACACCCAGCACTGAGCCAGCTGTTCAAAGTTGTGAGTGAATGCAGGGAAAGAGGCCAAGCTGGACTGAGAGCCACTGGCCAGGTACCAGCCCAGCTCTACCCACAATGGGCTTCAGGAGCTGAGGAGACCCTTAGCCCTTCAGTCCCTGAAGATTCCTGTTGTGGCACAGAAGGGCCTTGAGGTTAGATCAGGCCTCAAGAAAGAGGAATCGGGGCTTGGGATTTAGCTCAGTGGTTCCGTCGCTTGCCTTGCAAGCACAAGGACCCGAGTTTGATCCCCAGTACCAAAAAAAAAAAA
>NW_004624842.1:2969176-2984246 GCF_000247695.1 Heterocephalus glaber | reverse complement strand
TTTTGAGACAGGGTCATGCCATATAGTTCAGACCAATTTTGAACTCACTATGTAGCCAGGCTGGCCTCAAACTCTCGGCAATCCTCCTGCCTCAGCCTCCCAAGTGCTAGGATTACAGGTGTGCACTACCAGCCCTCTTAAACAGTCGGGGATGAAGATAAATACATACTTAAGGTATACAGAGTAAAGAAAATAAAGCCAAATGTTAACTGGAGAATCTAGATGAAGGTACACAGTAGTTCTTGGTACAACTCTAACTTTATTGTAAATCTGAAATTATTTTTAAAGTTTTTTTAAAAAATTAATGTGTCCAGGGCCAGGGATTTACCTCAGTGGTTCCGCTGCCTCCCAAGCGCAAGGTCCCAAGTTCCATCCCCAATACCAAAAAAAAAAAAAAATTTAGTATGTACAAATCAAAACTTCTGATCTCTCCCAAAACCTGCTGCCCTACACCTGCTACACTCCCACTTTAGAAAACCACAGATCTTTCCGAGTGCTCAGACTAAAAACTTTGTAATCAACCATGCTCCTCGGTCTCGCTCGCGCCCAACCATCCTCAAATCCCATTGGCTGCACCACAGAAATATCTCCGGAGCCCCGCCCCCTCCCACACCTCCAGCTGTCTCCGGCTTCACAGCGCCCCCAGCTGGGTCCCTGCAGCTTCCCAGCCTTTGGCTCTTGACCCCCTCCGTGGCTCCTTACCCAAGCTCCACACAGGGCTCTCTGCTCAGCCCCCTTCTCTGATATCACTTCCCACTTCCCAGGAAGTCGCCTGGCCCGATAAGGGACCGCACCTCCCACTCAGTCCACCCCGCTGCGGCCAGTGGGCATCGTACCGCCATCCACAAACACCTGCGCTTCCTGGTCGGCAGGTGAGGGTGTCCAGGGACCCCACTGCCCAGCCTCGGGCCAGAGACAAGTGGCCTAGTCCCAGGACAAGTACTGTAACTGAGTGTCGGCCCCTCGAGTGAAGATGGCTAGCGCCTGCCAGGAAAAGACCTTAGTTGGGCTGGTGGACACCCGCCTCCCACGGGATAGGGGGCAGCCCGGCCTTGGGCACAGGCAGGGTGGATCTAAGGACTGAGCCTCCCCGCCTCCGGGGCTAGGCACGTCTCACTGCTCTGGAGTGCGCAGCTAACAAGGGAGGCTCGCCCAGGAACTCTCCCACTTCAACCCGCAAATCAAGGCCAAATAAGGCTGGGCCGCCACTGCCCTGCCCCCTCCCCTGCGCACATTCTTATGCCTTGTAAGGCCTCGCCACCACCCTGCTGGCAACGCCCCCTTCCCCCCCCCGTCCCCGCCCCGAGCCAGACCCAAGCGAGAGCCAGAGCCAGAAGCGCACACAGCCGCCAGCTCTGCGCACTGCCACTGCCTTCTCCGCACCAGGTGAGCGCCCCGCCGCGGCCCGGACGGCGTCGACAGTTCTGTGGTCTGACTGGCTGACCCGTCCTGGTCAACCCGGGACTGGAGGGGGCCGTCACCAGTCCGCTAGAGGGGGACAGGGGCCCGTGAGTTTGCGCGGTTCTGACCCAGGCTGGGCAGCAGCCAGACTGTCCTGGGCCTTGGCCAGGAAAGGAGGTTGTGCAGACTGTCCCTTGGCTAAGGAGCTAGACGGGCCAAGCCCAAAGGTCCGGGACTGTCCAAGCACAAGGCTGCCAAGGACCCAAAAGACCCTACGTAACATGGGTAAGGACACAGCCCCACCAGGCTCCGTGCCCCTTCAGAGTAGACGACTCCTTCCTCAGCTCTGCACTCCTGGGCAGGAGAGAGGGATGGTGACCAGAGGACTCCCTCCAACACACAAGTGCTGTGTGCCAAGCCCAGGGGCTTCCTCTGTCTGGGGCCTGTGCCTACCTGTTGTGAGGGGGGGGGGTCCTACTAAGGGCCCTGCCAGACTCACTCCTAGGGGGCGACAGGGACTCCTGGGAGATCTGGGTCCTTGCTCCAGTACGCGCAGCCATTCGGACTGGTGGTGAGGTCTGCTCAGGTCTCTGCTGTGCGAGGGTGGGATTTCAGACACCAGCAGGCCAAGTGACAGCACTCTGATCCTTGGTTTCCAGGACCTGGGAGGGGCATCGATGGCTGAAGGGCTAAGGGCCCAATCCTAGAAACTGGCACGGTCACAGCATCCTTTGTCCCTCAGCTGCCACAGGTGCACCGCCAGCCTCCTAGTGTAGGTGTTTCCTGTGTTCTGGCCTTGACAGCTCCAAGGGCCAAGTTTCCCACCCACTGACCCAACCTAGCCCTAGGGTCCTGGGTTCCATCAGGCTTTGGGGCATGTGCTTCCCTTCTCGGGCCTGTTTCCCCAACTGCACAGTGCAAACCCCATCCCCTGCTTCCTGAGACTGCTGCCATGGACAGGGCAGCAGTGCACACTCAGATGCAGTGCTCTTGCCACATTCTGGCTCCGTGGCAGAGGCCTTGAAGGCAAAGGGGCCAGGAGCGCCCAATACCTGCCCTAGGGCTGTGCAGACCGGAGGGGCTGGTGTTGGTGATGACCATCTCAGCCTCAGTGGGGCACAGTGGACTTCTCTATGGGAGGCCTTCTGTGGGTGCTGTGAGTCCAAGCTCACAGCAAACACTGCGCTTGGGAAGGATCTGGTACCTCTAGAAGAGGAGGACAACAGCACCCCCTGCCCCCAGTCCTCCTCACTCCCACCCCACCCCAGCCCTGGGTAAGAAGGGCTCTGTCTACACCTTGAATCAGGCAAGAAACACCAAGGGCCTGGTGGGTGGTATGCGGATTGGATGGGCCATAGGCAGCCAGAGTCTCAAAAATTATATGGATAGGGGCCGGGGATTTAGCTCAGTGGCATTGTGCCTGCCTGGCAAGCGCAAGGTCAAGTTCAATCCCCAGTACTGGGGAAAAAAAACCCCTATATGGATAGCTGTGGCCCTGGGGACTTACTGGAGCTAGCCAAAACCCAGTTCAGGGTTTAGGATCTTTTTTTGGACATTTGAGACAGGGTAATGCTTTGTAGTTCAGACTGGCCTTGAATTTACTGTGTTGATCAGGCTGGCCTCAAACTCGATGGAATCCTCTTGTCTCAGCCTCCCAAGTGCTGGGATTACAGGCATGCACACCACACTCTGCCAGGGTTTAAGACCAAGGTCCATCTGGACAGGTGGCACACTGTAGTCCCAGCTACTTGGAGGGCTGAGGCAGGAGGAGCCCTTCAGCCTATATGAATTTGAGATCACCCTGGGCAACACAGTAAGACCCTCACCTTAAAAAAAAAAAAAAAAAAAAAAAATCAAAGGCTGAGGTCCACAAATGACCTCAACAGGGTTATGGGATGGAAGCCTGGAAACAGGTTGGGGAACACTCTCAGTCACACAGTTTGGAGTGAAAAGCAGGTGGCACAGGCAGGGAAGAGATTTCCAGGAGACCTTGGACCAAGGGACTCGAGCAGAGGAAAGGAGGAGATAGCCATCCTGGGGCCTCGCCAAGGAAAAGAGTCCCTTGTCTGGCCTCGGTTTCCCTATCTCTACAAGGGAGGTGGCCGACCTTACACAGTTGTTCTTTAACAAGCCTCCTGAGACCACTGCAGGCTATGGTTGGAGGGAAAGCAAAGCTGAGGAGAACAGCAAGGGAGGGCAGACTCAAGGCCTGGGCTGCAGAGGGAAGCACCCGCCCGCAGGAGGCAGGCCCAGGAGGAACGGGTGGGAGTGGCAGGAGACGGGACACAGGTAGGAGGGTCCGGACAGTGTCTTGAATTCTAGCCCAAGGGGCCCAAACTTATGGGGACCTTTGAGGGCTTCCGAGTGACAAGTGCAGGTCTGGGTCCGAATGGGATGAAGAAGACTGGCGGGAAGCTTAAGAGGCCCAGTCACGGACAGAGGTGACAAGGACCTGGGGTTCTCAGCCTGGTAGCCCCAGTCCCTGCTAAGCACAGGGAATGAAGGCTGGGGAGGGAGCTGAGGAACAAGCCCCACGCTCAGAGCCTGGAAGAACCTGCAGCAGAGGGATGGAGAGGCTGGGGAGGAGGAGGAGGAGGAGGAACGTCAGGAATGCGGCTGCTACTGCTCCCTCCTCTGGAGGCCAATGAGCCTGGAATGTCACCCCACCTTGTCAGCTGGAGAGGGGGAGATGGGCAGTGTAAATGCCATTAGGGATTAAAGGAGACAAAGCACGTTAACAGTTGGTACCAAGCTCAGTCTAAAGTGTTTTACCCAAACAGCCACAGCAAAAATAGCTTATTCCACATCTGGCACCATTCCAGGTGCTCTTTGGGCACTAAGTGTTGGGCACTGCTGCTGGGCACTCCTCGTGTCCCCATTCCCATATGAGGAAACCCAGGTGGAGAGATATAGAGGAAGCTGTTGAAGATCAGAGCCCAGGCCTGCCTGACTGCTTTTAGGAAGAACTGGGTGGCAGGAGGCCCATGCCTGTGGGAAGCCCTGATTGCTAGGCCTAGAGTGAAACCATCTGGGGGAGGCAGGAAGATTCCCTGGCTCAGAGCCATGGCCTGCACCCCCTTCCTGCAGGGAAGCCCCACCCACCTGAAGCCAAGATGTCCAGCAAGCGAGCCAAGGCCAAGACCACCAAGAAGCGGCCACAGCGGGCTACATCCAATGTCTTCGCCATGTTTGACCAGTCCCAGATCCAGGAATTCAAGGAGGCCTTCAACATGATCGACCAGAACCGCGATGGCTTCATTGACAAGGAAGACCTGCATGACATGCTGGCCTCTCTGGGTGAGTGGGGCTCATCCTGGGAGAACACTTCCTGTGCAATGAGTCCTGGGGAGTAGCTGCCCTCACTTCATCCATTTAAAATAAGGAAACTGGGCCGGGGATTTGGTTCCAGCGCCTGCCTCGCAAGCACAGTTCGATCCCCAGTACCAAAAAGTAAAGTAAAATAAAATAGGGAAACTAAGGCACAGAACAGTTCTGGGACTCACCTGTGGTCCAGCACAGGATCTGAAGGGGTACGGGCTGACCCCTGAGTGAGACTGACTCCACTGATGAATTTGCTGAGCCACACAGTGACATTTCACGTAGAATAGGGGGTTAGCAGCTAAATGAAAGTTTCAACTGCAGATTTTGCATTGTAGAGATAGGGAACCTGAGGCCTGGAGGGGAGGCCAGAGCACCTCCCCTTTGACCCCAGGGATGTCCCCAGAGTCAGGTTCTTAGAATTAAAAGGGCTCAGGAATCAAGTCCAGCTTGGCACTGTTCAAATGGCCAAACAGGCCTGGAGGTAAGGCCTCCAGGGACCACACCCAGGCCATCCCTCCCCTCCTCATGTGCTGGCTACAGCCACCCTCAGCCCCACTTCTGGCGCAGCCTTCATCTGGCTAAGAGCACCTGGACCAGACCCAGCATCAAAGGGGTAGCCATGATGGCCAGGCCACCAACATTGGGCCAGATAGCCTGGAGTCAGCCCCTGACTCTGCCCCCTGCCCATTTTCCCTCCCTGGGCAGGAGGGCTGACGATGCCCACACCAGGTGCCGGCCCCCTCCTGGCTTCAGGCCAAGCTCAGCCCTGGCCTCCTCTCCCAGGAGGTTTCCAGCAGGAAGTGGTCACCCAGCAGGGCTCTCCTTTGGGGGCCTCAGCGTCACAGAGGGGAGGACTAAAGCCAGAGAGGGGCTGGTCCTCACTGCTCCACACCCTGTCCTGAGGGGGGTCCTAGCTCTTCTGGGCCTCACTCAGCATCCTTAGTCATACCATGGAGACACAGCGAATGAAGGTGCCCACCCATTTCCAAGGCAACACCCTGCACCCAGGGCCTCACACCACCCCAGACGTGTACCCAGTAAGCCATGCACATGTGGCCCATGTCACTGGACCCACAGATCAGTCACAGCCTTCCAGTTAAGAACACCATCCTTGCCAGGCATGGTGGCTCATGCTTGTGATCCCAGCATTCCAGAGGCTGAGGCAGGAGGATTACTAAGAGTTCAAGGCCAACCTGGGCTACATAGTGAGTTTAAAAAAACAACAAACCCACCATCCTCGAATTAAAGAAAAACCAAGAACAGCAAATTAATAATAAGCTCTGCAGGTATTATCTTAATTCTGAAAGTAATCCTCTTGGGTGGAGTGGATGTGATTGCCGTTTCCACTTTACAAATAAGAAAACTGAAGCTCAGAGGTTAAGTAATCTGTCCATGGTCTCCTAAGTGGCAGAGCTGGGAGAGGAACTAGCAGTTGATCCCAGAGTCCACAGGCTGTGCCAATGGTTGGGAGCATTTTGCAAACACTGTCTTGTTCATCTTCACAATTCTCCCTAGAGACACAGGAAACAAAAGGCACAGAGCTGGGCTTCAAAATGAGGCCTGTGTGCCACCACAGCTCACTGATTTAACCACTTTGGAAACCACACCTGGAATTTGACTACCTGGGTTTGGGAATCAGCTCTGCTGCTTAACCGCTGTGTGGGCCTGGAAAGCTGCCTCACCTTTCTGTAACTCGGTTACCTAGCTGATAAGTGGGGTAAGAATGCTGCCTTCACAAGGTGGTGACTGTGCAGTGCAGAAAGACACCAAGGGCAGTGGACATGGTCACCAGTGCCGCAAGCAGCCAGGATGGGGCTGGGAGCTCAGGAGCCACTGCCCAGTGTCACAGTTGAGGGTCCCCAAAACTCACCATCAGGGAGGTCCAGAGGGTCAGGATCTCCCAGGGCAGGGACAGCAGAGACCAATGCCCCATTGCTACCACAGGGAAGAACCCCACAGACGAGTACCTGGAGGGCATGATGAGCGAGGCTCCGGGGCCCATCAACTTCACCATGTTCCTCACCATGTTTGGGGAGAAGCTGAACGGCACGGACCCCGAGGATGTGATCCGCAACGCCTTTGCCTGCTTCGACGAGGAGGCCTCAGGTTGGCGAGGCCCTGGGCAGGGCCAGGGTGGGCACCACACAGGCATGTTCAGGCAGGCCAGCTGGGGACACACAGAGGGGACCGGTGCCCAGCAGCCAGAATCCACGCCACCAGCTCCTAGTGCTGCTGCCAACTATAAAACCTGAGCAGCCTCCTGTTCTCTCCCCAGAATGTTCCAGCAAAACAGCCTGCATCCTCCAAGGCCCCTACTTCTGCCACCTCACTGCTGGGCCAACACTCTCCCTCTGTGCTTTAGACTTTTCTGGAAATGAAACCATTTCAAGCCTTTACTGCCAACAAGGTTGAGAAACCACCCCCATCCTCGGATTGTCCTTCTGTCTCACCAGTTGTGCCCAGGGACAGGCAGAATAACAAAGGCAACCATAACCACTCTCAGAGGCCCTGGCCCACCACATTCAGAACATTTTCCTGACTACCACGAACAGCCCACCACCACCACCACCAGCTGCCCCCACAGAGCATTCCCAGAGAAACACCTTGCAGACAGCCCCACCACAGAACTCTCCCTGGGACCCTGGTGACCCCTCCTGAGCCCTCCCACCCATGTCCTCAGTCCTCAAACTGACTGGAGCCCAGGGAGGTGGCTTCCTGGCACCCTCTCCAGCCGTGAGATCTGCAAAGGATGGGGGGTGGGGGGGCGGCAGGGGCTGCTGGGTGGGGATGCTTGAGTCCCTGCTGTCAAGGTCCCCCGTCCTATCCCCAGGCTTTATCCACGAGGACCACCTACGGGAGCTGCTCACCACCATGGGTGACCGCTTCACAGATGAGGAGGTGGACGAGATGTACCGGGAGGCACCCATTGACAAGAAAGGCAACTTCAACTATGTGGAGTTCACCCGCATCCTCAAACATGGCGCCAAGGACAAAGACGACTAGGCCGCCTGAGCCCTCCCACTGCCCGGCCCCGCCCAGGCACCCCTCCCTACACACTCATCTGTACCAGCTCCATGCCCACAAGACCCTGGCATCCTTCCTGAAGGTCCCAGCTCCCAGGGGAGGAAATGGGCCATGGGAAGCACAGGGCCAGGCAAGGGGCATACAGGTGGCTTTGGCAGGTGTTCCACCACGACCCTGAGACCCAAGGCTGTCTCCAAGCCCTGCAGTGAAGGACCACTGTCTGGGGAGAGGAGCCAGAGGGCAGGACTGGGAGGTATAGGACGAGGTCCCTCGAGACAGCCAGGCCTTAGCCACGGCCTGCCCACTCCTGCGCTGACCACTGGCCCCAGGAGGAAGGGGCCACCACTCACCACTCCATGCCATGTGCATTCCCACACACACACGTGCTCACCGCATCCCTGCACTGCACCATACCACACCACACCACACCCATGGGTGAGCTCAGGAGGCTGTGAGGAGGGATGTTTACCCCCAGGGAGGTGGAGTCTCCAATAGAAGGTTGAACACTGCCTCACGTCTGTTTGTGTGTGACTGGAATAAAATCAGGGACCCTGGACCCCAAATACCTGCCTCCTCCCAGCCCCAGTGGCTGTCCTGATCACCCTGGTCTGGAGGATCCCCATTCCATATGGGCCCTGAAGCACAGGGGCTCCACGCTTAGCTCTACCTCCTGGGCAGGGGAGGGCAGAGTGAGGAGGACCAAGGGTCCACCCGCCAGGGCAGAGGAGAGCCTGGGCCTCTGGGGACAGGGGCAGAGGCAGATGTCCAAGGTCACTTCAGTGCTCTGGGGGAACCTGTGGTCCCCGGAGAAAGGGAGGCAGTGATGAGACGGATGCTGCACTAGCTCAGGGTGAGGCTGGAGTGACTGGACACCAGCTCCAGCTGTCCCTCACCCATCAGCTGAAGTGGGAAGGGTGGGTGCGAAGCAGGCCACAGCCTCTTATACCCAGCCATATGCAAGGTGGGCAGGGCTGGCATCTCTGAAGGGTGGGGACGTGGACAACCCTAGCTGGAACATGAAGGCAGTGGTACTGGCAGGACAGGAGAGAAGAGGCAGGGCTGCCTGAGCTCACATGGAGGGTCTTTGGCAGAGGGGGGCTATAAGTGTCCCAGCTGACCCCGGCAAAGTCTGGGAGCAACTGCTGGACCCAATGTGGTCCTGCTGACTTCTGTAGGGGTCCCTTGGGCAAGAAGCCACAGCACACGGCTATGGCCGACACCACACCGGGGAGTGCTGGGCTGCAGGAGGACTCCATGCCTTCCGACACCAGCCCTGCTCAGGCCATGTGCAACTCTTCTCCACTCCAAATTTAGCTTCCCAAGTGCCTGGTCCCCAGGCCAGCCCAAATCAGGGTCCAAAGCAGGCCCAAATACTGCCCCGGACTCAGGCCCGACCACATCCCTGCCTGCAGGGCCCTGCAGCCTCAGTCTGGTCACCTGTACCACTGGGGCGGATGAGTACAGCACTGGCCTCGAGATCCCCTTGGCAGAACCACTGTGGCACCCCAGCCTTCCAGCAAGAAGACAGGGATGTGCTAGAGACAAACCTGGGAGTCCAAGTCTGTCTACCATCCACCAGGGCTCAGGTCCAGGTGGGGAGGGAACAGAAGCAGTGCAGCCTCAGGTCTCAGCCAGCCTGGGCTGAAGGGCCTAGAGCAAATGAGGAGGGAAGTAGCCAGCTACAGCAGGGGCCCAGCAGCTGGGGGGCCCTGCCCAGACAGTGAGGAGGACTAGGGTAAGAGCACCCCCATTCTCAGGAGCGGGAAGGAGGTGACTTCTCATGCAGTTAGCCAAAGTATTAACATCTTAGCTTTGCAGAGGAAAAAATTTAAAAGAAGCTAATGGGTTCATCTCAGCCAATATTTGGAGGCAACAGCAAGGCTTCCCCAGAACTTTCCAAGTCTGACACAAAACCCAGAAGCAACAAAGGAAAAGAATGACAGATTTAAGTGCATGAAGTCTAAATATATCCTGCAGGGCTCAAGAAACCATAAGCAAAGGTAAAGCCAAATACGAACAGGTAAAAGATGATATATGTACAAGAAACCTGTTAAATGACACTAATACATAAAAAAGCTTCAACAATTCAGTAAGAAAAAGACAATTCAGCAGGAAAAAGTGGGCAAGTAACATGGGACTTGTAGAAGAAATACAAACACACACTTTAAGGGCGTCAACATTTTTTTTTTTCGACACAGGGACTTGCTACGTAGTTCTGACTGCAGCAGTGCTCCTACCTCATCTCGTCGTAGTGCTGGGATTATAGGCATGCATCACCATACCTGGTAACAAACATTTTTAGAGTGCTCAATGTCACTGTAAAATTTTTAATTTTTTTTCTGTTACATGGTTTTAATTCTTGTACTTAGCTCTTTGGATTTGGGGTTTTGGGGGGGGAGCGTTTAAACAGGGTCTCCTGTGTAGTCCAGGCTGGTCTCAAACTCACAGCAACATGGCAATCCTTCTTGCTCAGCCTCCCAGAGTGTTTGGATTACAGGTGTGCACCAGCCTGGCTTCAAGTTTTTAATTTAATTTAATTTGGGGGGCTGGTACCGGGGATCGAACTCAGGACCTTGCACTTGCGAGGCAGGCGGCGGAACCACTGAACTAAAACCCCCGGCCCCCAAGTTTTTAATTTTAATGAAGTAATTTATCAAGTTTTCCTTTTGTGGACCATGATTTTGGGTCAAGTTCCAGAACTTTTATTCCTAGGCTCCTAGGATTTTCTTCTGTTTTTTTCCTAAATGTTTGAGTTGCACTTAAGGCCACAGTCCATTTGGAATTAATTTCTACAAAGTACAGGGTTTAGGACAAGGCTCTCTGTTTTGTCTATAGCTGTCCAGCTGCACCAGCAGTGTTGATTTTTTTTTTTTTTTTTTTTTTGGTAATTTTTTTGAGACAGGGTCTCACTATGTCATTCAGGGTGGCCTTGAACTTGTGGCAATCCTCCTGTCTCAGCCTCCCAAGTACTGGGGTTACAGACATGATCTACCATGGCCTGCCTAGTATTGAATTCCTTCGTACCTTCGTGAAAGAGCAGCAGTGTGCCTCTGTGAATGCATGGATCTGCTCTGGATTCTCTGTTCTGTCCCACTGTCTCCCCCTCACCAGTAACAATCTTTACTGCCGGCTGTATGGTAAGCTTTAAAACTGCACAGAGGAATCTGTCCCACTTTATCCTTTCTCAAAATTGTACTATTAGCCAGGTGTGGTGGCTCTGGCCTGTGATTCCAGCACTCTGGGAAGGTGGGGCAGGAAGATTCCAAGTTGGTGCTCAGACTGGGCAACTTAGTGACTTAACAAGAACATGTCTCAAGGGGGCCGGGGATTTAGCTCAGCGGTTTTGCTGCCTGCTGCACAAGCGCAAGGACCTGAGTTTGATCCCCGGTACCAAAAAATAAATAAATTTAAAAATAAAAGAACATGTCTCAAAATGAAAACTAAAGAGGTCTGAGGATGCAGCTCAGTAAGAAGTCCCTAGGTTCAATCCCCAGCGCTGGAAAAAAACAAAAAAAAGGTAACAAAAAGAAAGCCACTATGAAGCAACAAAAAACAGTAAACTCTAAAGTCTGCAGATATTGGCAATACCAGATACAGAATAAAGGAAAATACAACTAATGAAATAAATGTGAAAGATAGACAAGAAGGCATTACATATGTACGTACACCTAAGCAAGGTCTCAGAGAAAGGAATAGAGAAGGGACAATATTTAAATCATAACAGCTACTTAGAGCAAAACCACACCCAAAAAGCACAACTTATCCCAAAGCAGGATAAATAAGAAAATCTACACTTAGACTCATCATAGTAATCCTTTAGAACTTCAAGATAAAGAATGAATCTTACAAACCAGGCGGGTGGTGCATGCCTGTAATCCCAGCACTCAGGAGGCTGAGGCAGGAGGATTCCCCTGAGTTTGAGGCCAGTCTTGGCTACATAGTGAGTTCAAGGCCAGTCTGAACTGCACAGTGAAACCCTGTCTCAAAAAAAAAAAAAAATTAAAAAAAAAAAAAGAGTAGGGTGTACTGTGTACACCTATAATCCCAGCATTTAGGAGACTAAAGCAGGATCACAGAAGCCAACTTGAGCTACGTAGTGAGACACTGTCTCAAAAAATAAATAAATTTAAAATAGAAACAGACTCTGTTTAGGCTGGGGGTGTAGTTCAGTGGTAGAGGGGTGCGCTTAGCTTGCACAAGGCCCTTGGTTCAATCTCCAGGACCAAAAATAACAAAAAAAAGAGATAAGCATTGACTCTTTTAAAGGACAAAATAAAGACACTAATAAAGTTATGTACCATGTTCATGAATAGAGCAGCTCAACATTGTACCTAAAGTATAAACTCACTATAATTCCTGCAAGTAATTTTCAAACATTCAAATACTGCTAGGCACAGTGGCACACACCTGTAATCCCAGGAGGTTGAGGCAGGAGGACTGCAGATTCAAGACAACACTAGGCTGGGGATGTAGCCCAGTGACAGAGTGCCCTTGGGTTCGATCCCCTGTACCAAAACCATAAATACACACACAGAAGAGCAAAAGTTCACAAATTACCATACTAACTTCTGAACAGAACAGGGAAGACTTCCTTTTGAAGTGGAAAGGTCTTATAGATGCCATGGTAATAACAAGATTACTCCAAGATCAACTTGTTATTTTAACAGAAGAAAAACAAATTCTAGTTTTGCATTAATATTACATTTGGCAGTTAAGTATTCACAAGTTTATTTTTCTTATGAATAAACTCACCAAAACTGAACAGACTTTGCCAAAACTTTGCCAAAAATCCATTCCAACTGCTTTTTTCCCCCAGAATCATTGTAGGCCTTACACATCAAGGTGAAAAAGATTCTGCAACCTCTTCCAACTTTCTGTGTTTATTCCATGAGGTCCTTTCACATTCTGCCACAACCAAATGCTTTACTCTTTTCTTTTTTCCTGGTACTGGGGACTGAACCCAGGAAATGCTGAGCTACCACCTCCCCAGTCTTTTTTATTTTTAATTTTGAAACAGGGACTAAATTTGCAATCCTTCTGTCTCAGCTTCCTGAGCATCTGGGATTAGAGTTGTGCACCACCACACAAGGCTGAAATGTCTTACTCTTTGTATTATTTTTCTCTTGTTGCTGACAAAAATACCCAACACCCAAAGTTAAAGGGTAAAGGGTTTTTTTCAGCTCACTGTTTGTAGAGGTTTCAGTCCATAATTGGCTGGCTCCAAGGCAGAGTGGCGCATGCCAAAGGGGCATCACAGAGGAGAAACAGTTCATGGCGCCTACACAGTAGCAAAAGCAACAAGGGACCTTAACAGTGACTTTCTGCCCCTGTTTATCCTATCCAGACTACTGACACTAGGGCGGGTAGCACTCACACCCTTAATCCTAGTGCCCTTGAGCCTAGCACTGCACCATGAATCAGTTCCAGTATCACACATTCTAGGTCCAGCCATCTATGAAAAACCCTATGACCACACGAGGCTTTGGGGGGATATCTAGACACAAACCGTAACACCCTTAAGCAAATTACTGTCTTACTAAAAAATATGTCCCAATAACATATATATATATAAAATTATCATTCTGTACTGTTATTGTTCCCACTGTAGTCTCAATCCCTGTATTAATAGTAACTTCTAAGCAAATCAACTTTTATTTCACAGAGAGGGTGGAACAGGTAGCTAATAGAGAGCTATCTGTCATAAGCAAATATTGTAACTAATCAACAGAGCACATCCAATATAAAGCACATCTAACAGCCACAACACACATCACTTTTCTGTCTTCCTGAATGGCAAATGGACACATCTGTTATATGACCCAAAGGTACAGAAGGTCTCTACAGTATAAAAGCAAAGGTATATACACACTAAAATGATGCTTGGTAAGCAGTATTTCAGTTCCACATCTTGCTTAGGAATTATCCAAATATCCAGAGTTAATCCATTTATTAACTCCCTTTAAAATTAGCCTGAAGTCCAGAGGTGTGGCTCACAGGTACAGTGCTTGCCTAGCATGCACCAGGCCCTGCGTTCAGTCCCTAGTACTGCTATATCAATCAATCTGTCAGGCAGTCAGTCCAAGGTTGTTTTCGGTTTTGTTTTTTGAAGGTATAAAAAGATTAAACCCAGGGCTTTGCATATCAAGTGTTTTTGTCTTCTGGTGCTAGGTGGAATGATGGTCCTGTACTGCTAAACACAAGGTTTACCACTGACCTGTGCCCCCAGCCCAGTCCAAAGCTTTGAAGTTAACTGGATCTTGGACATTTTAAACTGACACATCACAAAATGTAATCTCTGCTGATAATGAAACATTTCTTGGAATTCAATTGAGTTGTGTACAATTTCATAGTCTTTCCTATACGTGATATGAAAGTTACATCAGCTTCTCTAGTCAGTAAAAGAATATAATCAGTTTAAGAAGTTCAGATGAAGCTGGGAATAATGGTACATGCCTGTAATCCCAGTATTCTGAGAGGATGAGGCAGGAGAATCCATGTTCAAACCCAATCTGGGCAATTTAGCAACTTAGTGATAACCAGTCTCAAAATAGAAAAAAATAGTAAGTAAGAATGACTGGGGATACAGTTGAGTGTGAAAGCCCTAGATTCAATCACAGTACTGGGTGGGGGTGGGGGAGGAATCCTCACGCTGGGTGATGGAAGAAAAGACTGCAACTGAACGGGGGAATAACCTGCAGTGATTTTGCAACTCCACACCTGGAAGCAGAGCAGAGTGGGGCAGGAGCACCTTTACAGAGGAAGCACTGCTAGCAGGGAGCTGGAGGGACTAAGGTTCATCCAATGAATTCAATGTTCATGTGTCAGGCTGGGCATGGTGTCACAGGCCTGTAATCCTAGCACTCAGGGGCCTCAGGCAGGAGGTTCACAAGTTTGAGGCCAGCCTGGGCTACACACTGGGCTTCAAGGCCAGCCTGAATTGCACAGCAAGATCCTGTCTCAAAAAAACAAAAAGGATCCCAGCAAGAAGCCCATGTGGACCAGAGCTACTTGGGTGCACCCAAGTTCCAGCCAGGGCCCTAACCAGACTCCAGCAGCTTGGGCCCACACACCCCAGCCAAAGGCCCACCTAGAAAAGAGCCACACAGGCCCACAAGCAACAGCCAGAGGCCCACCCAGATTTCATGAACAAAACCTCAGTTGCATGTGAACTAGCATAAAGAATCAATAACTGGGATCTTTTCTTATTTGTTTTTTTTGGGGTACCAGGGATTGAACTTGAGACCTTGCATTTGTGAGGCAGGCGGCAGAACCACTGAGCTAAATCCCTGGCCCAGGGATCTCTTCTTATTAAAAAGCTTCTGCA
>NW_004624842.1:2907464-2958445 GCF_000247695.1 Heterocephalus glaber | reverse complement strand
TTTTTTTTTTTTTTTTTTTTTTTTGGCAGTACTGGGGATTGAACTCAGGACCTTGCACTTGCAAGTCAGGCGCAGCACCACTCAGCTAAATCCCCAGCCCTGGACACAATATAATTTAGCCCTCACCAGCTGATAAACACTTGGTGCTATGCTTTAAAACTAGATGTACCTGAAGAACCTTATATGCTCATAAGTGGGGCTTTTGGAAAGTGATTGGATTACAGAAGCTTACAGCAAACTTGCTATTTGGAGATGGTCTGGTTGAAGAACCAGGTCATTGGGAGTGTGGCCTGGAATCTCCCTCCCCAGCTCATCCCCTCACTCTCTGCTTCCCCAAATTGATCTGAGCACATTGTCCTCTGCTATTTCCCTCTGCCATGCTGTCCTGTCTGGGAGCCAGTTGATCATGGACTGTAAACATAAGCCAAAATAAACCTCTTCTCCTTTACTTTGCATGTCAGGCACTGTGCCTCAGAGATGAGGGGAGGGACATGACTATTAAGACATATTTTGGTACCAGGAGTGAGGCTATTGCTGGACTCCCTGATCATGTGGTTTAGACTTACTACAGAAGCCAATCTTTTCTATAAAAAAACACATACAATTTGGAACTGGCTTGCAGGAGGAGTTTGGAAAGATTTGGAAATGCTGGCTAGAAAACCATCCCAAAAATGCTGTAAGCCAAGCTTGATGGGGAGATTCTGGTCAGAGCTCAGAAGACCAGAATGCTGATAGAAATGCAGATGGTAGACTTTTGGGAAGATGGCAGAGTGGTGAACAGCAGAGAAACAGCCTCTCTGAGACTTGGTGTCCAGACACTGGAATATAGCAACATGAGGAAAAGAAGGAGGGGAGTGGGTCCCTGGAACCCAAGAATCTGAAGTGAGAATTAAAGCCCACAGGGAAAGTGAAGAGAGAGACCTCCACACAGAAGAAAAAGGTAGCAAACGGTACATTCTCCTTGAGCCCTGACTCACTGCATAGGAGGAGCAGCTCAAATCTGCAGACACATTATGACTACTGGCAACCCCAGAGGCCTGCACCAAGAAACACAACAAGGGAACAGAGCAGTGGCTGCAGCAGGCTGCAGTAGCTGATGAATTATTCTGGTTCAGACATCCCCCAGGAGAGGAAGATTGGATGGGAGCCATCTGGCAGAGAGACCAATTAAGCCTGGAACACAGAGCAGCTCGGGGTTGGCTCCATCTAGCGGCTCCCAGTGTCAGGGTGAGGCAGAACTGAGTTCAAGTTGGCAGGAGTTCAAGGAGCTGAGTTCAAGCTAGCAGGAGGCACATGGGGTGCTGCAAGCTAAACAAATTGGGTTCCAGCCTCACAGAAACCAGCCTGAACTTCAGTGGAACTAAAGGTGCAAGCTTGCTAGGATTATCTACTACCCTGAAAGAAATCTATGGATGGCTTGCTGGGATAAATCAATATATATCTGGGCTTTGTCTGCTCACTCTACTAATGACAGCAGAGATATATTGTGAAGTGGACATTTTTTTCTTTTTTTTACTTTGTTTTCATTTTGCTTTATTTTCTTGTTTGTTCTTGGGTTTTTTTTGTTGGTTTTTTTTTTGGTACCAGGGATCGAACTCAAGTCCTTGCGCTTGCGAAGCAGGCAGCGAAACCACTGAGCTAAATCCCTGGCCCCTGTTCTTGTTTTTCTAAGAGTGTGAACATTCTAGTTTTTTGTTGTTGTTCTGTTCTATTCCTGTTTCTATTTCTTCCTTCTCTCTTTCCCTCTCACTTTCTTCACCAAATTCCCTAAGAGCACATAATCTTCATCTGTGCTCCAGCCCTGCTTCTAATCTCTTCCTCTTCTTCTATTCTTCTTTCTCTATTTTTCTCCCAACCCCTTTTAAATTTTCTCCTGAGGCCCTCGGTGCTCTGCTTGCAGTTAAAAGTAGGTCTGCCTGGCAGAGACCTGTCTGCAGGTCCATACCACCACCACCATGCCCGTGATATTTGGTTATTGGGATGTCCGCGGGCTCCCAACTATGACAGAAGCCAGTGGCTGAATGAGAAGTTCAAGCTGGGACTTGACTTCCCCAATCTACCCTACTTAATTGATGGGACTCACAAGCTCACCCAGAGCAATGCCATCATGCGCTATATTGCCCGTAAACACAACCTGTGTGGGGTGACAGAAGAGGAAAGGATTCGTGTGGACATTCTGGAGAACCAGCTTATGGACACCCGCATGCAGCTCGTCATGGTCTGGTACAGCCCTGACTTTGAGAAAAAGAAGCCAGAGTTCTTGGAGGGCCTCCCTGTCAAGATGAAGCTCTTCTCACAGTTCCTGGGGGAGCAGCCTTGGTTTGCAGGGAACAAGATCACCTTCGTGGATTTCCTTATGATGTCCTTGACCTGCACAGTATATTTGAACCCAAGTGTCTGGATGCATTCCCCAAGCTGAAGGACTTCATATCCCACTTTGAGGGCCTGAAGATCTCAGCCTACATGAAGTCCAGCCACTTCCTTCCAGGTCCTTTGTTTCTAAAAACAGCCACGTGGGGAAACAAGTAGGACCATGTGATACCTCAACACAGAAGGGGATCTGTCATTGAGCCTGCTGGCCAAGGGGGCTGGACACACCTGGCTCCCTGAATCTCAGTTAAGTCTTATCAGTATTGTTTTTCTTCTTTCTACTTTTCTCTTCTGAAGGTCTCTCTGGCTCCCTTTCTGTACTAATCCCTCTGTAGTCAAGGCTCTGTACTGCTCCCCACTGTACTTCTGCGAAGTTGTCTTCCTTTTCCCCTCCCTAAATCCAATTATATTTTTCCTGCCCTTGTTTTGAGGAGCCCAACTGACTCTGAGCTTTCCAGGACTACCTAAAAGATTAGTACAACCTAGTACTGCCTGGTGTGCAGGACCTAGCTCTCAGCATGGTGACTCTCCAACCCCTGTTTTTCCTTGATCTGGATATCCCTCCTCTGTGTTCTCAGGATGTTTCTCCATTGACTTCTCCCACTGTATTGCAGTTGGTTTGGTTTTTTTTGTTTTTGTTTTTGTTTTGCTACTGGGGATTGAACTCGGGTCCTTGTGCTTGCACAGCAGGCAGTGAAACCACTGAGCTAAATCCCCGGCCCTGCAGTTAGTTTATGTGTCCAACACAATCACAAGTTTCTTGAGGAAAGGATCCAGACCATGTTGGACATTTTCTCTGATAAGTATGACATTGCCTGACATAGGTCAATGTTCAAGAAATTTGGAAACTTGAAAAAATTGTTCTCAAGGGAGCTTTGGTGGGCCTGTACAGCCAGTATTGGAATTTAGAGCTCTGGGAATAGCTCTTATAGTGCAAGGAGGTACAGGATAAGGGGCAAAAGATTTCACATGGTCAGGTGTTGGAGTCTGAGCCACTAGCTGTCTCTCACATAAGCATTAAGAGGTTCCAGCTGCCCTTGCAACAAAGTGACGAGATGCACAGGCTGAGCTTGTTGGGTAGCAATGTAGAAATATATGCAGTTTGGGGCTGTGACATTTTCGATCAGGTCAGCCATAAAGGAGAAGGACTAATTGGAGAAGCACCTGGTGAGCAGCTTCCTGAAACAGCAGTTGTACCATGGATTCTGGCCTTGGTCAGGCACTGACTAGGATGTAGCTAGTAACAGGAAGCAGATTTGAGGAGAGTCCTGATGAGCATTTGTCCATAAGATCAACTGACTCCTGCAGTTAAGAAATAGGATAGCAATAGGTGCTCAAGGTCACTGTACAATAAATGATTAATAAAAATATAAAACAATGTCATTGAAGCTAAAATTTTATAAATCCAGTAAGAAAAATTATTTAAACCAACAGTTGTTAAATTTTAACTTAAAGACAGACATGATAAAAATATGTAGGAAAAATAGAAATTAACATGAAACTATAAAAAAAGTTAAGCAGATAAATAAAAATACCAAACCAGGGTAAAACAGATTTGGATCTATAGCAGAGGTCAGCAAACATTTTCCACAGAGGGCCAGTCCTTTGTGGTCTCTCATAATTCCTCTACTGCATTGTCACAGACCACACCTAGTAAATGGTTATGGCTGTGCTCCAGCAGAACTTTATTTACAAACCAAACAACTGATTCAAATATGTGCAAAT
Organism: Heterocephalus glaber; assembly: GCF_000247695.1. The sequence continues at coordinate 2,954,350 of NW_004624842.1, read as the reverse complement.
GACTTGAATAGATATTTCTCCGGAGAAGATATACCAATGCCAATAAGCAGATGAAAAGTTGCTCAACTTCGCTACTAACTAGAGAAATTGAAATCGTTCCTTTCTGGAATTGAGCATTTCTGATGAGAAGGTTGGTTCCAATATGATTTGAATTCACTCGTAGATCTTTCTTTACTGAGGTTTTTCCCAGACAAGATTAGCAGTTGAGTTAGTAGAGGATAGCCATCATCAATGTGAGTGGCCATCATACAGTCACTCAGGGCCCTTACAGAACGAAAACATAGAGAAGAGGTGAATGTGCTCTCTCTTTGAGGCATCTGTCTTCTCTTCTCCTGGAATATCTGCACTCCTGGTTTTCTGGCCTGGAGATTTAATTTGGGATTTACACCATCACACCCCATTCCCATCTCCACTCTCAGGCCTTTGGACTCAGAATACATCACAGGCTTTCTTTGCTTCATTAGCTTGTAGATGGCACACTGTAGGATTTCTCCATCTTTGTAATCACATGAGCCAATTGCTAATATAGGTATGTGTGTAAGCAAAATAATGTATCTAATCATCTATCATTTTTGTTTGCATGAAGAACTATGTCTAGTATACCTAACAAAAACATACAGAGATAGACTACAATAATCATGAGTGAATTGCTAAAAGCCAAACAAAACAGAAAATGCTAGAGGATACTCATTTATTTGGAGACTTTTTCTATTTGGGAGGGATTGACTGACATGTGTTATAATAAAACATCTTTCCTCATGGTAAAAAAAAAAAAATTTTCTCCTGAGGTTAAACTTGCCATATTGATGGCATCTTTATTGTATACAATTTTCTGGTTTGTTTTAGGTTTTGCTATATAACCACAAATACAGTTCATACTGTTAAAGGTGGCAAATTAATAGTTACCACAGCTGTGAGTTTGAGGTCAGCCTAGGCTACACAGTGAGTTCAGGCCAGTGTGGACTATAGAGTGAGACCTTGTCTGAGAAAACAAAAACAACAACAAAAATTCATAATCTGAAAGTCAAAGGATAGAAAACAATACTCCATGCTACAAGCACCTGGAAAAAAGCAGGGGTAGCTGTTGTCTTCACAGACAAAGTAGATTTCAAGCCAAGACTGATCAAGAGAGAAAAGAAGGCCAGGAATTTAGCTCAGTGGTTCCGCTGCCTACCTCACAAGCGGAAGGACGAGAGTTCGATCCCTGGTACCAAAAAAAAAAAGAGAGAGAAAAGAAGGTCACTACATCCTTGTAAAGGGTACAATCCAAGAGCAAGAGACAATGATAAATACATACACACCAAATAGTAGTGCACCCAACTCTATAAAACAAATATTAACAGACATGAAAAATCATATAAGCACTAATACAGTTGTAACGGGGGACCTCAATACCCCACTGTCACAAATACAGATCAACTATACAAAAAAAATCAACGATGAAATATTACAACTGACCAAACATCTGAACAAACAGACTTAGTAGGTTTAGAGTGTTCCACCTCACAACATCAGAATACATATTCTTCTCAGCTACATGTGGTACTTTCTCCAAAACAGACCACATACTAGCTCACAGAGCATGCTTAAGTAAATGCAAAGAAACAGAAATTATCCCATGTACATTATCAGACCATAATGCAATGAAACTGGAAATCAATGGCAAAAGAAACCACAAAAATTCATAAACACATGGAAATTAAATAATGGCCTCCTGAACATCCAATGGGTCACAGATAAGATTAAAGAAGAAATTAGTTTATACAGTTAAATGATAATGCCAGTACAACATACTGGAACTTATGGGATGCAATGAAAGCAGTCCTACAATGAAGCAGTGAATTCTTATCTCAGAAAAACAGAACAAGCTCAAATGAACAACTTAATGTTGAACCTCAAGCTTCTAGAAAAAGAGCAAGTCAAGTCCAAAGCTCATATAAGGAGAGAAATTATAAAGAGTAGAAATTAATGCAATGGAGACTAAGAAAACAATACAAAGAATCAAAATATCTGAGTTGGTTCTTTGAAAGATTAAATAAAACTGACAAACCCTTACCCAACCTTATCAAAAAAAAAGACTCAAATTCATGCAATTAGGAATGAAAAGGCTGAAATCACAACAGATCCTGCAGAAATAGATCATCAATATATGCTTTGAGAACCTGTATTCTAATAAGATGGAAAACAGAAGAAATAGACAGATTCCTAGATACATATAAATTACCAAAGCTAAATCAAGAAGATAAAAAAATTGTAAATAAACCAGTATCAGTCAGTGAAATTGAAGATGTAATTAAAAACCTACCAACAACGAAAAGCCTAGGCCCTGATAGATTGCCTGGTGAATTCTACAAGAAATTTACAGAAGACATAATGCCACTACTTCTCAAACTCTTTAATGAAATTGAAAGGGATGCAATACTCCCACATTCATTCCTAGAAGCAAGCATTACCCTGACACTAAAAACAGAAGGATCCAGCCAAAAAAGAGAACTACAAGCCAATCTCTGTAATGAACATAGATGCAAAAATCTTCAGTAAGATACCAGCAAACAGGCCACATGTGCTATGCACACCTGTAATCCCAGCACTTGGGAGGCTGAGACAGGAGGATCACTGCAAGATGGAGGCCAGCCTCAGCTACATAGTGAGTTCAATGTCAGCCTGCATAGCAAGACCCTGTCTCAAAAAAAAAAAAGATACTGCCAAACAGAATGCAGCAAATCATCAAGGTTATACACCATGACCAAGTAGGATTCATCCCAGGGATGCAGGGATGGTTCAACATATGCAAATCAATAAATGTAATATACCATATTAAAAAAGCCAAGGACAAAAACTATATGATCATCTCAATGCAGAAAAAGCGTTCGACAAAGTCCAACTCTGATTTGTGATACAAAAAAAAAACCTACAGAAAATTGGAATAGACAGTCTTTATCTCAATCTGATAAAAGACATCTATATGGGGATTTAGCTCAGTGGTTTTGCTGCCTGTTGTGCAAGCGCAAGGACCCAAGTTCGATCCCCAGTACCAAAAAAAAAAAATTGATAAAAGACATCTATGACAACCAACAACCAATGTCATGCTAAATGGACAAAAACAAAGCTTTCACTCTAAAATCAGGAACAGGACAAGGATATTCACTATCACCACTACTATTCAGTACAGTTCTGGAAATATTAGCCAGAGCAATTAGACAAGAGAAAGAAAAGAAATAAGGATAGAAAAGGAAGAAGTTAAATTATCATTATTTGTAGATGACATGACACGATACTCTACATAGAAGACCCCAAAAACTCCACCAAAAGACTTCTAGATTTTTTGGGGGGGGTACCAGGGATCGAACTCAGGACCTTGCACTTGTGAGGCAGGCACAGTGCCACTGAGCTAAATCCTCACCCCAAAAGACTTTTTAATAACCAAATTCAGTAGTGTAGCTGGATATAAAGTCAACACTCAAAAATCAATAGCATTCCTGTATAAAAATAACAAACTCACTGAGAGAGCAATTAGAGAAACAACACCTTTCACAATAGCATCCAAAAAAATGAAATACTTAGGAATCAACCTAAGCAAAGAAGTAAAAGACCATTACATGAAAAACTACAAACCTCTGAAAAAGGAGATCAAAGAAGATATCAGAAAATTCAGGGCCGGGGATGTAGCTCAGTGGCACCATGCCTGCCTCACAAGTGCAAGGTCCTGAGTTCGATCCCTGGTACCAGTAAAAAAAAAAAAAAAAAATCCAAAAACAGCATGGTACTGGCAAAAAAACAGATCTCAGGATCAATGGAACAGATTAGAACATGCAGTAACAGCTCTAAACACACAGCTACCTTATTTTTGACAAAGGAGCCAAACACCTTCACTGGAAGAAAGACAGCATCTTTAATAAATGGCACTGGAGGGGCCATGGATTTAGCTCAGTGGTTCCACTGCCTGCCTCGGAAGCGCAAGGATCCAAGTTCGATCCCTGGGACCAAATAAATAAATAAATAAATGGCACTGGAAAAACTGGCTTTCCACATGTTCAAGACTAAATCTAGACCCATATCTTTCTTTTTTTATTTTTTTAATTTTTAAAAAAAAATATATATATATATATTTTTTGGTACTGGGGATCGAACTTGGGTCCTTGCACTTGCAAGGTACCCAACAAAACCACTGAGCTAAATCCCCTGCAGGACCCATATCTTTCACCATGCAATAAACTAAAATCAAAATAGATCAAAGATCTAAATATTCTTAAAACAGAAATACTAACTCTGCTGGAAGACAGAACAGGTAGAACTCTCAAAGACACTGGTGTAGGCAAAGACTTTATGAATAAAACCCCAATCACACAGGAAATATCACAAAGAATCAACAAATGGGATTTCATCTTATTAAAAGCCTTTGGCACAGCAAAAGAAATTACCAACTGGGGCCAGGGGTTTAGCTCAGTGGCACCACACCTGCCTCGCAACCACAAGGTCTTGAGTTAGATCTCTGGTACTGAGAAAAAAAGAAGAAGAAACCAACAGAATGAATAGACAACCTAGTGGAGAAAAAAAATTTTTTGTGTGTGAAAAATCCTTTAATAACCATCAGAAAGTTTTTTTCTTCTGATACAATGACTAATTTAAAAGTTGTTCTTTATCCGGTTTACAAAAATGGAACTAAAAAACAGGATTGTTTAATAAGCTTTAAGTTTTGATTAAAGGCTCTGGCACAATCTTTACACCTGGTACAGCCTTTTTTCCATGTGAATTCTCTAGTGTCCAGTAAAGGTTGAAATTTCAGCAAAGGCTTTGCCACATGTATTACATTTCTAGTGTTTCTAATACATATTCTATGCTCTAGTTCTGCCACAACCATTACATTTGCATTTCAATCAAGTATTAATTTTCTGGTGTCTAGTAAGAGTTGAACTTTGATCAAAGGCTTTGCCACACTCTTTACATTTGTGGGGTTTTTCTCCAGTATGAATTCTCTCATGTTGAGATAAGTTCAAGGAACTACGGAAAGTTTTGTTACACTCTTTACATTTGTAGGATTTCTCTCCAATATGAATTATGTGGTGTTTTTTAAGGGTTGAAGTTTAGTTAAAGGCTTTGCCACATTCTTTACATTTGTAGGGTTTCTCTCCAGTATGAATTCTTTGGTGTTAAGGCTGATGTAGAAAAAAAATTCTGCCAGCTGTTCCTCAAACGACCATTACCTAGAATATGTAAAGAATTCAAAAACAGCAGACCACCCCTTCTCAAATTTAAAGACCTAATCCAAAACTGGGTATCTGGAATGAACAGACACTTCTCAGATGAAAAAGTAGAAACAGCAATATATGAAAAAATGTTCAACATCCCTAGTCATTTGAGAGTTGCAAATTAAAACACTGCTGAGATTGCATCTCACTCCAGAAAGAATCACTATTATCAAGAAAATAACCAATAACAAATGGCGGAGGGGCTGTGGGGAAAAAGAAACCCTTCTCCACTGTTAGTGGGAGTGTAGACTGGTGGAAATCAGTGTGGAGATTCTTCAAAAAACTAAAACTAGAGGTTCCATTTGACCCAGCTATTCCCCTTCTTGGTATCTTCCGAAAGAATTAAAAGTATCACATCACAGCAAGATATGCACACCCATGCTTATAGCAGCACAGTTTGTAATAGCTAAATCTTGGAAGCAGCCCAAATGCCCATTAACCAATGAATGAATAAAGATGTGGGGTTTTTTTTAATAGAATGAAGTACTACTCCGTCATAAAGAAGGATAAACTGGAGACATGCACCTTGAGACCATACTCTTAAGTGAAATAAATTGGATACACATGTTTAAATATCACATTGTTTCTTTGGTATGAGGGACCAAAATGTGTAATAGATATCGGGAAATGGAAAGAAAATGTTCAAATGAGAAGAGGTACAAGGAAGAGGGGAGGGGGAAAGAAAAGATGGGACAAGAAAAAAAAGAGAATAGAAGGAAAAAAATGGAAACAAAGCTTTTGTTAATAAATAGCGGAAGGGGGGTTGAGGGGAGGGGAGGGGAATGAGGAAAAAAAGGAACCAAGATACATCATGTTCAGGTGCAAATTCCCTATGATGAATGTTACCATTATGTATATCTAAAATGTACCAATAAAAAAGTTAATTACAAATAAATAACACAGGGGAAAAAAAGAAATGCAGATGGTAAAGACCAGGCACAGGAGGTTTCAGTTGTTTGTTTGTTTGTTTGTTTTTTGGTACCAGGGATCAAACTCAGGACCTTGTGCTTTCGAGGCAGGTGCCAGAACCACTGAGCTAAATCCCTGGCCCAAGGAGGTTTCAGTTGGGAACAAGGACTCTACTGGCAGTTGGATTCCAAACCATGTGAAAATTTGTCTATACTTTGCTCATGTCCCAAGACTTCACAGGAGACTGAGATGAAGGGCAGAGGACTAGTTGGATATTTCACAGCAGCCCAATATTGGGGCTCTGACATGGATATTGTTGGGGCTTTTTTTTTTAAAAAAAAGACAGGTTCTCCCTATGAAGTTCAGGCTAACCTTGAACCCACAATGTAGCCCAGGTTGGCCTTGAACTTACGATCTTCCTACCTCAGCCTCCCAAGTGCTGGGATTACAAGTGTGTGTACCACCACACCTAGGGGCAGCTTTTTGCCAGGTTTATACAGAAAATTAGGAGAAAAAGCCCATTTTAGAAATTTTCAGTTTTGCCAAAAGATGATGCAAAGATGAAGCAGAGGAGAGCAAGTCTGCTGAAAAGATTAGGATTAAAAAGAAGCCAAGTACTTTGGATCAGAACAATAGGAAAAATGCCTTGAGGATATGTGAGGAACCAGCAAGGCCCTACCCTCCTGGTAGGTTCAAATTTGCAAAAGTGAAAGACAAGAAGAGAAGGGGAGTGTGGCTCAGCAGTAACAGCACCTACAGGGCAAGCTCCATTCCCAGGTACCAAAAAAACCAAAAAAAATTTCAGAAGAGAGCCCTAGGGCATGGTGCTCCAGAATGCTGGCTGCCTAGTGAATTTGTTCATAGCACTCAATCATCCAGCCACTTGGAAACCTCTGCACCGTAATTCAAGAGAGTCCAGCTACTGCTTGAGCTGGCAGCAGACCGTCACTTTGTACATGCGGTGATTTTACAGCCAGACAGAATGCAAGTGTTGTAGGATCAAGGGGACTTCCACCCAGATTTTAGAAGGCCTGGGAGGCAACACAGTGTGCCCAAGAGGCAGCTGTGAAGCTGGGAGTGTGAAGCTAAAAATACAGTAGAGACCATAGGAAGTTGGAGAAGCCAGAAACATGCAATGTCTGAAGGAAGACACAAGGAGTGAGAAAGCCAGCCCAAGAGAGAAGCCATAAAGGCTGTAACCACTGGTAATGCCTTAGGGGCTGGGCCACCCAAGCCCTTTGGAGCTCACATCTTGTCGCCACAACTTGCCTCTGGTGCTGAACATGGACTGACAGGATCTAAAGTTTGTCCTGCAGGGATTGCAATCCTACTGTAGTCCCATTCTTCTCTATCCCATTTCTCCCTTTTGAAATGGTAATGCTTACCCTGTGCCATTGTACATCTGCAGTGTTTAACTTCTTTTTGATATTTACAAGGGCTCCCAGACAAGATTTTGTCATGGATCTCAGAGAAGACTTTGGACTTGGACTTTTTAGCAATGCTGAAGCTATTAGGACTTTGGCAACTCTTAGAGATGGACCGATGTGCCTGACTCTTTCGGGGACCAGGGACAGAATGTTACTTATGGCTTATATATAGATGTCCCCAAAGAGCCTCAGGCAGTAACAGGTGAGGCTTTCAGAAGGTGACTGGATTACAGAGGCTTACACCTGACTTGCTATTAGGAGGTGGGGCATAGTCCAAAGAGGTGGGTCACTGGAGTGTGTCCCGGAAGGGTTTTGTGTCCCTTCACAGATCCTCCCTTCACTCCACTTCCCAACCATCATGACTTAAGCAGCTTCTCCTCTGCTGTGCCCCTCTGCCAGAACGCACGGTACTACCTTGGAGCCAGTGCCCATGGGCTGTAAGGATGAGCCAAAATAAACCTTTCCTTCTTTACTTTCCAGGTGTCTGGCATTGTGTCTCAGTGACCAGAAAAGTAAGACACTTGGCAGCTTGCAGTTTGGGGCTATAATGAATAAGGCTGTTATGAACATTCACATACAAGTGTTTGGACACATGCTTTATCCTCTACCAAAAGTGACAGATGTCTGATGTACTTCCTGCCATTCCATCCAAAAAATAAGCATTCTCTTGCTGTCAACTTGACTTACTACAGAAGCCAATCTTTCCCATAAGAAACACACACATTGATTCATGAAACATGAATGAGGTAATTGCAGGAAGTCATAAAACGTGACTAGTGAAGATTTTTTCTGTAGCTTTCCCTTACTATTTGCCAAGCATTCAGCAGAGCATAGCCAGAGAAAAACAAAAATTTTTTTTTTTTTTTGGCAGTACTGGGGATTGAACCCAATGTCTTCACATTAAGCTGTATTTGTTTTATTTCTGAGGCTGGGTCTTGCTATACAGTCCAGGCTGATTTTGAACTAAGGGGCCCTGGCTGGCCTCAAACTCACAGCAATTCTCCTGCCTCAGCCTCCCAAGTGCTGGAATTACACGTGTGTCCCACCACACCTGGCTATTTGCTTTTTAATACAGGGTCTTGCTATGTAGTTCAGGCTGGCCTCAAACTCGCAGCAATCCTCCTGCCTCAGTCTTCCAAATCCTGAGACTATAGGTATGTGCCGACATGCCTGGCTTCTCTGCCCTTTTTAAACCTGGGTCTTGCCAAATTGATAAATTGCCTTTGCTGGGCTCAAATCTGTGATCCTCCTTCTGCCTCAGCCTCCCAGAGTGTGCCACAGAAGGAGAATATTATGGTGTGGCAAAGTAGCTGGGCAAGTGGGTGAAACCTGTCAATCACAGGGATCCAGGAGAGCAGTTGCCAAGCCCTGCATCTGGGATCAATCAGAAAATGCTATCTTCAATTCTTCTGGCATGAGATGAAGCAGGTTTTTGATAGGACAGCTAGATCCGATGTCAGAATGGAGGGAGATACAAAAGATGGCCACCGTTAAGCTCACAGCCACTGTGCCTTCTCTCTTTTGGTGGCTCACTCTGCAGAGTGTATTTTTCTTTTTTTTTTTTTAACGGTACTGGAGATCCAACTCAGGACCTTGCACTTGCAAGGCAGGCTCGGTGCTGCTGAGCTAAATCCCTGGCTGCAGAGTGTATTTTTCCTCCTACTTTAATTAGCTTGCACTCATTCTGCACAGCATTTCTTTTTCTATCTTTAATAAATGTAAAACCTCGCTATCTTTTGTGCTTGTCTTGACCAACTGTTTTGTTCAGGATGACAAGAACATAGAAAACATCTCTAGAAAGAGTCCACAGCACCGTAGAACTCCAGTAATGCCCCCATGCCCAACTGAAGCATTTTTTTTTCTCAGTACTGGGGACTGAACCCAGGACCTTCACACTTAGCTATATCCCCAGCCCATTTCTTACATATAGTTTTTCAGTATTAGGGATCAAACTCAGGACCTTGCACTTATAGGCAGCCATGGTGCCACTGAGCTAAATCCCTGGCCCCCATTTCTTATACTTTTATTTTGAGACATGGTCTTGCTAAGTCATTTAGTTGCCTGGGCTGGTCCTGGACTTGTGATCCTCCTACCGCAGCCTCCAAGCAGATGTATACCGCAAAGCTGAGCAAAGCTTTGCTTTGTTTTCCTTTCCTTAATTTATTTAATTTTATTTTTACTTTTTACAGTGCTGGGATCAAATCCTAGGTCTCTCACACATGCGAGGCAAACCCTCTGCTATTGAACTATACTCCCAGACCCATTCTAGCATTTATCTCTCAGGATGGCCATGAGAGAGGATAGTTTCTTTTTCCCAGATGGGAAGGTGGACTCAGGGGAAGGAAAGGAATGGCACAAGCTCTACTCATATCTGCTTCAACAGGGCCTATCAGGCATCTCGGGGCAGAGCTATGAACTGGCAGAGGCCCTCCCTGGCCTCTGAGTATGTTCTGGAACGTCTTGACTTCAAATATTCTACTCCCACATAGTCCAGATATCCAGGAACTGCCAATGTCTCACTCAGCCACAGCAGAAAGTTGGGTCAAGAAACCTCATTTGGGTAGCCATGGGACAGCCTTCTCATCTCACTGTTGGCCTCCATGCTGCTCGGAAGTTACTCAGGGCTTCACCAAGGTAGACAGTTCACAGACTGACCCTTTAGGGGCCAAAGAAACAGACAACAAAAACAGCCATTAAATGGCTCTGCATAGGCAGAGGGCGAGTTGTTCTCTGCACCAGAGAGGAAGGGGTCCGAAAGAGGAAGGAGAGCTGGACAGGGGAGGGAATCAGGGACTAGAGCTGGGAGCACATGATGGCAGGCCGGGTGCTGCGGAGACTGGACAAACCATCCAGCAGCTGGGGCACCAGGAGATGCCAAGGATGGAGAAGGTGGACAGTGCAGGCCTCTGCTTGCTATAAAGTGTGCCTTGCCCTTGCCCTCCTACAGAAAGTGGCTTACCCATTCCTGTTAGATTTGTGAGGACAGGGAGAATGGCAGAGATGAGGGAGGGTATGCTGTAGACAAGCAGGCCTCAGAGAGAACTCTGGTAATTCATGGGCATCCTGGCAAAGGCTTGGGGCTACCCCAGAGTGCACACTGGCCTTGGCTGACACATCACACCTGGCTGAGTCCAGACAGACCCAGTTTCAGGACTGCAGAAAGGATTCAGGATGCATCCTCAAACGCAGTGCAGTTGGGGTGGGGTAGGAGCATGGGCACTCAGGGTTTAAAACACTATTTTGTCCTAAAGAGGGACTTTTTATAATAATAAAAAGGTCAATCCATCAGGAAGAAGTTTAAAAACTATATGCACCTAACAACAAAGCACCAAAATATGCGAGACAAAGATGGACAGAAATGAAGGGAGAAACAGACAACAACAATAGTCATGTACATCGGTTCCCCCACTTTGAATAACAGGACAACCAGGCAGAAGATCAACAAGAAAACAGAAGAGTTAGCCACGTCTATAATCCTAGCACCCTGGGAAGCTGAGGCAGGACGATTGCAAGGGCAAAACCTGCCTAGGCAACTTAGGGAGACCCTGTCTCAAAAAAAAAAAAAAAAAGACTGAGGGTCGGGGATTTAGCTCAGTAGTGCTGCTGCTCTTTCGGCAGAGCGGAGCAGCTCTGTGCTATAGCCAAGTGTTACACCTCAGTGTCACAGCTAAGTCCCACTGCTCAGAGGCATGGCTAAGTGTCACAGCTCAGTGTTGTAGCCCAGTGCCACAGCTCGGAAGGCACAGCTGAGCTTTACAGCTCAGTGTGGCGGCTCTGGAATGCAGCTCTGATCCATAGCTGAGCTTGATAGCTCAGTGTGGCAGCTCTAGGTTGCAGCTCTCATTCTTTGAAGACTCAAGAATCTGATGGTCAGTTAAGAGGTGGAGAAAAACTATTATACCAACAAGCCCCAGTGGGATCAGACTCCTCTGAGCACTCTACCAGAAATGAGAGCCTCCTTATATAGTGATCTACAGGGTAGGTGAGCATGCTCACTGAAACAGGGGGCGGAGTTACAGAACATTCCTGAAGTAAAGGGGCGGAGTCACAGAACATTCCTGAAACATATGCCTTGTGAGCATGCTCACTGAAACAGGGGGGTTGTTACAGAACATTCCTGAAGCATGGGGGTGGAGTCACAGAACATACCTGAAACACATGCTTTGTGAGCATGCTCACTGAAGGGGGGGGGCAGTTACAGAACATTCCTGAAGTAAAGGGGCGGAGTCACAGAACATTCCTGAAACACAGGGCTTGTGAGCATGCTCACTGAAGCAGGGGGGTGCAGTACAGAACATTCCTGAAGCAGAGGGGCAGAGCTTAACAGAACCTTCTCATGCGGGGACAGAGCTTAACAGAGCATTTCTGAAAGATCACACAGTTCAAACAGTCACAAACCATTTTGATACATTGGGCGGGAGCCCAGCAACCCAAACTTACATTTCCAAAACAACATTCTGTGGGAAAAAAATGGAGGCAAGGCAAGGGCCTATCTTATTGTGTAGCACTTCTCTATCACCACCTGCCTCACAAGTGCAAGCTCCTCAGTTTGATCCCTAGTACCAAAAAAAAAAAAAAAAAGACTTAAGATCCTGGCTTCAATCCCCAGTACTGGGGAAAAAAAGGAAAAGAAAAAGAAAACAAAAGAATTGAGCTGAACAACACTATACACCACCCAGCTCTAACAGATATCAATAGAACCCTGGACCCAGCAACCACAGAATACACATTTTTCTCAAGCTCACATGGAAATATTCTCCAGGGAAGATCTTATGGTAGGTCATAAAATGAACTTCAATATATTTAAATGAGCTGAGGTCACAAAGTATAGTCTCTGAGTACAATGGAATAAGAATAACGAAAAATCTGGAAACCTCAAAAATATGTGGAAATTAAATAACATACTCCTAAATAACTAATGATTGAGTCAAAGAAGAAATCACAAGAAAAATGAAATGCAGTACTTGAAGGGAAGTTCACAGCTACAAAGGCCTATTACAGTAGCTGGGTGAAGAGGCACATATTTGTAATCCCAGCACTCCGGAAGCTGAGGTAGGAGGATCGTCACGCGTTTGAAGCCAGCCTGAGTTACAAAGTGAGTTCAAGGCCAGCCTGAACTACACAGTGAGACCTTTTCTCAAAAAGAAAAAACAGGGCTGGGGATGTAGCTCAGTGGTGCTGCACCTGCCTGCCAAGTGCAAGGACCTGAGTTCGATCTCCAATACTGGAAAAAAAAAAACCACAAAGCCTATCAAAAAATAAGGAAGGGTTATCACAGTACGTTACATAGATATACAAATAAGTGAAAACAAAACCACTATTTTGTATAACTAATATGCACTAATTTTGAAAAACACAGCATATGGATAAACAAGTATATATTTCTTTACCAGGCACCTAGAATGATGCTATAAATGCTAACAACAAGAAGGAGCTGGTTGTGTAGCTCAGTGGCACACCACTTGCTTAGCACACAGGAGGCCCTGGGCCCTAGATTCAATTCCTAGTACCAAAAACAAAAAAATTCAAATCAGTAACATCATCTTCTACCTTAAAGTTCTGGGGAAAAGGAACACAGTAATAAAGAAATTAACAAAATAAAGAATAGAAAAACAGGGACAGGGATTTAGCTCAGTGGCACCGCACCTGCCTCACAAGCGCAAGGTCCTGAGTTTGATCCCCGGTACCACACAAAAAAAGAAAATAAGCAAGGTCCCTGCCACAATCTGGTTGGCCAGGTGGACAGTAAACAAAAAAATCGGAAAGATTAAGAATCCAGCCTGGCAATTTAGCTATTTAGACAGACCCGGTCTCAAAATTTAAAAGTTGGGGGGATGGTGGTTGGAAGTGAAGCTCAGTGGTAGATCCCAGGGTTCAGTCCTCAGTACAGCCGGGGAGACAGAGACAGATTTATTTTTCCAAAGGTCACGAAAAGGTAAACCAGTCCAGCTCAGTTAATCACCACCACGCCCTGTCACCCAACTACACTTTTCCTCTCCTTCCACATCCTACACTTCAGCCCACCGGTGCTGGGGCTGCACCTTCCCAGTATAGTGCAGAGCTGAGGGCATCGCCTCCCGCTCCCAGCCCCCCTCGGTCCCAGTCACGCCATCTGGGTCTTCAAGGACAGCCTCCTGGCTGCCTGCTGCTATGGCGCCTGTCCTCCGCACAGCAGCCACCACAGTCTGTCTCATGGCCACTTGCCCCTTGGCCTGAAGGGCTCTAGCCACACTGTTTTTGTTGGCCTCAAACTTGCCCGTGTCCCAGGATCTCTCTCCAGACAATGCACAGCTAGAGCTCGAACTCTTTAAGGATTCTTAAGTCCTACACAGCAGTGAGTGCCTGTAGCACCAGCGACTCAGTGGCTGGGGCAGGAGGATCACTTGTGCCCAGGAGTTCAGGGCCAGCCAGGGCAACCGAGCCCTGTCTCAAATGAAGGGGAGGTAGAGGCTGGGTTAGCTCAGTGGTCGAGTGCTTGCCTAGCATTCACAGGGCCCTAGGTGTGAGCCCTGTGCAACCTACCTCTGGCTCCATGGCAGTAAACAGGTACTTTAAAAAAAAAAAAAAAAAAAGGAGTAGAAGGTTCAGGCCAAGGGGATTCCAGGGACAGAAGAGGAAGAAGAGAGATTATACAACACTCATTCAGTAAAAACATTACAGTGTGTCCTCATTCCCCTTATTCACCTGATCTGGCACCATATGACTTCTAGCTCTTCCACAAAGTCAAAATGACCGTGGAAGGTCAACATTCTGAATTAATTCAGGGGATCAAGGCAGCCACGACATACAACTAGACACTTGTGAGAGGACTTCCAGAACTGCTTCAGAAAGTAGCAAGAATTGGGACAAGTATGTTCAAAGCAAGTGTTCAAAAAAGTGTTCTTTTTTGTTTGTATTGTAGAGAGGGTCTCCCCATGTATCCCCAGCTGGCCTTGAACTCACGGTGATCCTCCTGCCTCAGTCTATTGAGTGCTAGGATCACAGGTGTGCACTACCACACCCAGTTTAAGAGGCAGGGTTTTTTTGTTCTGTTTTGTTTTGGGTACCAGGGATCGAACTCAGGACCTTTCACTGAGCTAAATCCCCAGCCTGGTTTTTTTGTTTTTGTTTTTTAAGGGGCAGGGTTTTTTTGAGGCGAATTAATAGCAATGTCTTTTGTGGTAATAAGTTGTTTTTTTTCCTTTGGGGTTTTTGTTTTGTTTTGTTTTTTCCACATAAACCCTTTGCTTTAATAAATAAAGAATCTTCATGGTTTAGATTTTAAATCACATTTACAACTAGGTAAATCACCCTTACCAAACAGGTAAGGGTGAAGCACCTACTGCTGGGAGTTTTTTGGGTTTTTTTGAGACAGGGTCTTCACTACGTAGTCCAAGCTGGCCCTGAAATCACTATGTAATTCAAGATGGCATTGAACTTGCGGAATGTCCTCCTGCCTCAGCCTTGATCCAAGTGCTGCAATTATAGGTGTGTGCCATCACACCTGACCTATAATAAGTTTTTGTTTATTTTTCTAATAAGTTTTGTTTTGTTTTGTACCAGGATCGAATTCAGGACCTTGCACTCTCCCAGGCGCAGGCACCACTGAGCTAAATCCCGGGCCCCCATAGTAAGTTTTTAAAACTTACATTTACTATATTTTTCCATCACACCTCATAGAAAGTATTGGTAATCAGATGACCTAGGACTTCCCAACTGCAGCACTGACATCTAAAAGACAAGAGAGCAATGCCTTCAAAATCTGAAGAAACTCCACTCCGCCCAAAGGAACCCAAACAAGGGCTCCAAAAGATGGCTGCACAGTTCACCGCAAAGGTCACTCACAAAAGCCAAAAGGTAAGAAAGCGTCCTGAGGGGGGAGGGAGGATGGATAAGCACAGTGTGTTACACATGCAGGACAGTGATGTCCCAACACACACTACCACATGGGTGGACCCTAAGGACAGGAACCCGGTCAGAAAAGCACAAGTACTGTATAAGTCTACTTACATGAGCTCCCATAGTCAGATTCATAGAGATAGAAGATAAAAGCCTGAGCTGCATAGTGACTCCAAGGCCAGCCGGAACTGCTAGCAAGACTGTGTCTCAATCCCTCCCCCACAAAAGAAAGAAGAAAGAAAAGGGGTTACCAGCAGAGGGGGCCAAGGTGGCACATTACGGTCTAATGGGTACAGAGTTTCAGTCTGAGAAAATGAGAAAGTCCTGGAGATGGATGTTGGAGATGGTTACACACAGTGGAAATGCACTAATGCCATTTAAAAATGGTTTAAATGGTAAATTTTAGGCCAGGTACAGTGGTGGCACACACCCGTAATATCAACTACATGGGAGGCCTAGGAGGAAAGATCACCAGATAAAGGCTAACCTGGGCAACATTATGAGACCTCTGTTGCTTCCCCAAAAAGAATGTTTTTTGTTTTAGTTTTCTGAGACAGGGTCTCGCTATATAGTTCAGGCTGACCTTGAACTCATTATGTAGCCAAGGCTGACCTCAAACAAGTGGAGATCCTCCTGGCTCAGCCTCCTGAGTACTAGGATTACAGGAATATGCCACCACACCTGGCTAAAAGAAAATTCTCTATTATGTACATTTTACAACAACAACAACAAAGCAAGACAGGATCTTGCTATATATAGCCCAGGCTGGCTTCAAACTCAGAGATCCTCTTCCCTCAGCCTCCCAACTGCTGGAATCACAGGCATGAATCACCACACCCAGCCCAAACCAATTTTCTTGCATACACTGCAGAGGGTACAGTAGTCCTGTCTCATTTTTGGCTTCAGTTACCCACAACCAAGCATGGTCAGAAAATACTAAATGAAAAATTCCAGGAAAGTACAAATCATAACTTTTGTGGGTGTTTTGGGGGGGTTTTTTTGGTACCAGGAATTGAACTCAGGACCTTGCACTTGTGAGGCAGGAGGCAGAATCCCGGAGCTAAATCACCAGCCCCACAAATCACAACTTTTAAGTCATTTGCTGTCCAGAGTAGCTGTGATGAAATCTCACACTGTCCTGCTTGGTCCAGCCCCGAATGTCCCATGTATCCACACTGTCTACAGCATCCACCCACTGGCACCCAGTCTGGTTATCAGAATGGCTGTGGTGGTAACTGCAGTCTTTGTGTTCAAGTAACATGTACGAATAATGGCCCCAAAGCACAGGAGATACTGATAATTCAGATTCACCAAGGAGAAGCCATAAAGTGCTTCCTTTGAGTGAAAAGCTGAAAACACCTCATTTAATTAAAAAAAGAAAGCCACGTGTGGTGGCCTATAATCCCAGCACTCAGGAGGCTGAGGCAGGAGGATCGCTGTGAGTTCAAGGCTGGCCTGGGATACATAGTGAGTTCAAGATCAGCCTAAACTACACAGTGAGACCCTGTCTCAAAAGAAAGATAAGAAAAAAGAGAAAGGAAGAAAAAGGAAAGGAAAGAAAGCAAGAAAGCAAAAATAAAAACAAGAAAAGGAAAACCATCATATGCTGACATTGCTAACATCTATATTATGAAACTTCTATCCACAGAGCCAAGGATGGAGCTCAACAGCACTGCACCTGTCTGGCAAGCACAAGGTCCTGAATTCAATCCCCAGTACTGAAAACAAAACAAAACAAAACAAACTTCTATCCATGAACTTGTGATTTAAAAAAAAGAAATTGGTGCTAGTTTTGCTGTCACACCTGAAACTGCAAATGCTTTGGCCTTTTAAAGTCTTATTTTAATCAAAATCAGAGTAAAAGGCAAGAAATTTAATTTTCAAAAGGGCCAGAGGAGTTAAGTTATAACCCAATCTTCTGAAGGCGTAAGGCTTATTAATCTTTGCCAGGATATTCAGTTAAAGTGGAAGGCAAATTCAGCTTTTGTAGGACTGAAACATTACTTTTAGAACTCTTGTTCAGAAAAAGAAAGTAAAGTTAAATACACAAAATCTGGTACAAATATGATTATTCAAACAGAAAAGACACTGTAAATTTTAAAAGCTGACAAACACCAAATCACAAAATCCAGAAAAATAACATAGTACTGCTATTATTAACTGTTTGGAACACCTCTATAAATCTTTTTTCCTACTTTTCTTCTTTTATGAATAGACTCCATCCTCACCATGCACTGTTCTTGCAGTGCTGGGGATGGAACCCAAGACTTGATTGAGATGCTAGGCAAGCACTCTATCACTGAACTACACACTCAGACTTCCTTTATTTCATTTTTTTCTTTGTTTTTTTTGGACAGGGTCTCACTTTGTAGTGCAGGCTGGCCTTGAACTCTCAGCAATCCTCTTGTCTCAGCCTTCCGAGTGCTAGGATTAGAGGTGTTCACCACCACACTTGGCTTTTTTTGGGTTTTTTGAGACAGGACGTCACTATGTAGTTCAGGCTGGCCTCAAACCCTCAGTAATCTTCCTGCCTCAGCCTCCCAAGTGCTGGGATTTCAAGTATGCACCACCATTTTCCCTTTTTTTTTATTTTTAAAGAAATGGATTCTCTTGGTGGCGCACACCTGTAATGCCAGCACTTGGGAGGCTGAGGCAGGAGGATAGCTGTGGTTTTTTCTGAGACCCTGTATTAAAAAAAAAAAAGAAAGAAAAGGAGTCTCATTACGTTGCCCAGGGTTCCTACCATCTTCCTGTCAGTCTCCATATTAGCTGGGGCTACATCCACACCATTGTACACACCTGGGCATACCCTTTTATTGTCTTTCATATGACAATAGTCTTGTAATATCTCATATTGAGAAAATAAAGAGAAAGATAAAGAGAAAAATAAAGATAATTCAGTCTTAATAAAGATAATTCACTTATAATTATATGCACTATATTATCAAATACATTCTGGGCACAAAAAACTTCCCTGAGTTCAATCCCCAGTACCAGGAAAAAAAACCCAAACAGAGTAATCCAAGGAAACTTCCCTTTCAGCAAGTGTTGTGCGACTCAGTCCTCCAACCAGGCACCACAACACACACCTGTAATCCCAGTACTTGGGAAGCTGAGGCAGGAGGATCTTGAGTTCAAGGCCAGCCTGGGTTACACAGTAAGCCTGAGGCCAGACTGAAGCACTGTCTCAAAAAACAAACAAACAAACCTCAGTCTTCTACTAGATTAGGCTTTCCATAGATAGGCTTCTAACTCATTCTGTCAAGCCTGGTTCTCTCCTTTACTGACATATTTCTGGTGTGCACTTAAAGGACCCCCTAATATCACATGTCCACCTCTGCTATACCAAAATAGCCTCTTATGTACCAGCACAAGCCCCATGTTTGAATGACCCATGGAAGTGACTGCAAACCACATAAATAAACCCAAACTAAGTGTACTGCTAACTCAACCTTTGGCCTGCTGCACAAAATGTCCAGGGCCAATACAAGGCCACCTGACAAAGGCCACAGCAAGGAGGAAAATCATAGTGGAGTAAGATAGTGGCCTTAACTGATTATACCTAAAAATTTGGGGGTTTTTTTGTACTGGGGATAGAACTCAGCTCCTTGCACTTGCGCAGCAGGCTGCAAAACTCCTGAGCTAAATCCCCAGTCCCCTCAAAAAATTTTTGTGGTTTGTTATTGTTGTTGTTGTTTTGGTTTGTGTGTGTCATGTTTTGTTTTGAGACAGGTTCTCAGTTATGTAGCTCAGGCTGGCCTTGAACTCTCTATGTAGCCCTGGCTTTCCTAGTAACTCTAGAACTCGCAGTGATCCTCTTGCCTCAGCCTCCTGCCTGCTGGGATTACAGAGGTACACCACCACATTCAGCTTAAAATTTCTCAACTTCTAAAATTTTGTAAAAATATATGAGTCCTCTCAGAGCCTTGGATGAGCCATGGGCCAGCTGAGTCTTTGAAGTACAAACTTTGTTAGCTTCACAGGACAGAATCTGTCCCCATTCCAGAAATTCAAAGGACTCCTTCCCTTGACAAAGTCTGTTCATCTTCTAAAACGTAGAATGAAGATAGAGTACTTTCCTTGGGGGCCAGGAGTGGTGGCACAAACCTGAAATCCTAGCACTCAGAAGGCTGGGACAGGAGGATCTCTGCAAGTTTCAGGCCAGCCTGGGATACACAGGGAAACCCTGTTTCAAAAACCAAAAGAAAAGAGGAAAGACAAAAAGAAAACAAAACAAAAGATAAAGATACTCTCCCTGGGTTACACCATGAAAAACAGTGTGAGAATGTGATGTCTAGGAAAAACCATTAAGAAGATAAGAAATGGTGTACAGTTCAGAAAAACCAAACTATCAGGATTCTTACCTCACACTGTAACTCAAAATAAATTCCAGATGCAGTAAAGGCTTAATGTTAAATATAAAGGCTTAAAATGTTAAACACTAGGCCACTGAGAAACAAAATTACCAGCTTACTGTAGGTGGTACGCACTCAAGAGGCTAACCTGAACTATATAGAGATACTCTGTCACAAAAAGAAAAAAAAAAAAAGAACAAAGACAGGAAAAAAAAAAAGAAAAGAAACAAAATCAAGGTTTGGGATGTAGCTTACTGGTTGTTACGGCTTGTGTCTAGATGTCCCCTCAGTGCCACATGAGCTCATAGGTGGGGGTTTTCAGAGCTGGCTGGATCTAGAGTGTTGTGATACTAGGATGAAGGTGTGGGGTACTAAATTAGCACACTGATTGGAATCAGCATAGTTCTGGGTGTGGATAATGGAAGCACCACCCTGGGCCTGGGTGACAACAATCAACAAGCTTATAGCCTGGACTGAATATAAAGGGAGAGAGGGAAGGCAGGCTGGTTGCTACTAGCTGTCTTCTGCCTGCCATGAACTATTTCTTCTCTGTGGTTCCCCTTTGCTATGCTGCCCTGACTTGAAGCCAGCCAACTATGCAAAACCTTTACAAAATGTGAGCCAAAATAAACCTTTCCTACTTAAACTTGTGGATGTTGGCTATTTTGTGAAAAGTAACTAAGACAATAGTAAAGTGAATGCCATCCTCAACACAAGAAAAAAAAATTAACAATAAAGAAAATATAGCCATTAAGTCTTCCTCACCCACAAGAGTGGATGCTCATTTGCTGATTTTTTCTTTTTTTTGGTACCAGCGATCGAACTCAGGACCTTGCGCTTGCAAGGCAGCCGGCAGCACCACTGAGCTAAATCCCCAGCCCTGATTTTTTCTTTTTGACACAGGGTCTTACTATGTGGTTCAGGCTGGCCTCAAACTCAGAGCAATCCTTCTGCCTCAGCCTCCTGAGTGCTGGGATCACAGGCATGCACCACTATACCTAGCTCAGAAAGGATAGTTTTACAGGCCAGGTATCTAGCTCAGTGGCACCAAGCCTGCCATGCAAGCCCAAGGTCCTGAGTTCGATCCCTGGTACTAGGTGGGGGGGGAGTTCTGTCCTTAAATTAAATGCACAATACCCACTACTGTACTTCATGTATGTCAAGAAGCCAGAAGACATCAAGAGGAAAGACTTGGCACCCCGACCTACAGGTCACACACACCACACCCTGGCAACACTCCAGTTACCATGCTCCAGCACAAGCCCATGTGAGATATGCCTTTGATGCTAAGTATGTGCAGGAAGAAAATCCTGTCATCAGCCCAAGTAGAACAGGGCTTGGCCTGGCTATTTAAGAAAACCAACACACAAATATCAATAATGTTCCTGTACACCAATAATGAACCCACTGAGAAAGAAATTAGGAAAATACACGATTCACAATGGCTTCAAGAAAAATTAAATACTTCAGAATTAACCTAACACGATTCACAATGGCTTCAAGAAAAATTAAATACTTCAGAATTAACCTAACAAAGTGAAAGACCTCTACAACGAAAACTATACTACTCTGAAAGTCAAGAGATCAGAGGACATCAGAAAATAGAAAGATATCCCCTGTTCCTGGATAGGCAGAACCAATATTGTCAAAATGGCCATACTTCCAACACTTATATATAAATTTAGCGCAATCCCAATCAAAATATACCAACAGCATTCCTCACAGAGCTAGAGAATCCCAAAATTCATGTGGAAACAGAAGAGACCCAGAATTGCAAAAGCGATCCTGGGCAACAAGAGTAAAGCAGGAAGGATCACAATTCTGGATTTCAAATTATATTACAAAGCTAGAGTGATCAAAACAGTGTGGTACTGGCACAAAAATAGACATGTGGATCAATGGAACAGAATAGCAGATGCAGAAACAACTCCAGACACATTCAGCTATCTGATCTTGGACAAAGGGGCCAAAAACATGCTGGGGGAGAGATAGCTTCTTTAAACTGCCTATCCACATGCAGAAGATTGAAGCTGGACCCATATCTTTCACCATGTACTAACCTAAAATAAAAATGGCTCAAAGATCTAAATTTTAAAACAATCTGCTGGAAGATAAAAAAGGTAAAACTTTTGAAGACATAGGCATAAGCAAGGACTTTCTGAACAGAAACCTAGTTGCACAAGAACCCCAACAATCAACAGTTGAGATCATATCAAATTAAAAAGTTTCTGCACAACAAAGAAAGCAACCAGAGTGAAGAGACATCCTTGAGAACAGGAAAATATTTTTGCCAGCTACTACTCAGAGGACAAATATCTAGAATACTATAAGGAACTCAAAAAGTCAGGCTCCCTCCTCAAAGTAAAAGACCCAGTCAAAAAATGGGCAACTGAAATGAATGAGTATTTCTCAGAAGTAAAAATGGACAATACATGAAAAAAATGTTCCAAATCTCTAGTCATTAGAGAAATGCAAATTAAAACAACAATGAGATTCCATCTTACTCCAGAAAGAATGGCTATTTTCACGAATCAAATACTGTAATAACAAATGCAGTTATGACATTCTGGGGGTTCTACATTGCTGGAGGGAATGTAAACGAGAACAAACACTATAGAAATCAGTATGGAGATTCCTCAAAAAACTAGAAATAGGAATTCCATTTGTCCCACGTAGTCCCCTACTAGGTATCTTCCCCCAAAAAGTTAAAGACATCATATTACAGTGATACATGCATACCCAAGTTTATAGCAGCACAATTCATAATAGCGAAATCTTGGAAGTAGCCTATTTGTCCATCAACAGATGAATGGATGAAGAAAATGTGGTATTTATACACGATGGAGTACTAATTTAAGTCATTTGTAAGAAAACGGATTCAAAAAAAAAAAGAAAAAAAATGGATTCACCTTGTAACAATAATGTTAACTGAAATAAATCAGACACAGAAGCATAAATATCACATTTTTCTTATGTGAGAAACCCAAGGTTTAGATAATTTAAAGAGCAAAATAAAAGACAGATCTTAGGAAACAGGGAGACAGACCTTTTGCAAATGGGAAGGGGATCAAGAAATGGGGGATGAGGAAGTAAAAAGAATTAAGATGTATTATGTACAGGTATCATCTCCCCACAATGAATGTAATCATTATTTACTGCAAACATTTGCTAATCAAAATTTAAAAAGAAAGCCATGCCAAACACATACAGCTTTTAGTAATACCTCTCACTAAACTAACAAAGATGAAGTAAAAAAAGATAAGCCCAGTGTGGTGACGCATGCCTGTAATCCCCAGCACTCTGGGCTGAGGCAGGAGGATCAAAAGTTCAAGCCCAACCTAGGGAACTTAGCAATTTAGCAAGACCCTCAAAATAATAAAAAGGCTAGGGATGTAGCTCAGTGTGAAGGCCCTGGGTTCAATCCCCAGTACTACAAAAAAGAAACAAACAAACCCCAGAATTGCCGAAGCTGTGAGTATACAGGCACACACGCATATTTATATGTAAATAACATTGTGTGTATATTAATATTTAGAATATATACATAAAATCTTTCAAAAACACTTAAAAACATTTTTTTCAGATGAAGAAGGAAAGTCACGAGTCCAGTGAGGCTACAGTTCAATGCCACACGACTAGCAGAGACAGACCTGTGATAACATGAGACTCATACCTGTGATGCCACAGGCCCTTAACATTATTCACAAAGGGTTTCCATGGCTGTTCTGACTCTCACCCAAAGCCTGATTTTTCACAGGTGAGAAGACAGGTTCAAAGCATTATTTGGCAGATCTGCTTCAATCACCTGGCTACTCATCCAAATCCTGAGTGTTGGGCCAGGGATTTAGCTCAGTGGTTTCACCACCTGCTGCGCAAGTGCAAGGACCAGAGTTCAATTCCTGGTACCAAAAAAAAAAAAAAAGAAAAAGAAAACAAATCCTGAGTGCCACACCCTTCCCACCACATGGCATCATGGCATGGATGGCCCAGGCAGTGGTTCCCCAGCCTGTCCCAAGCACAGTCTGACAAGGTAGACACTAAAAAATAAATGCAGTTGGGGTGTAGCTCAGTGATGGAGCACTTGCCTAACATGCACAAGAGCCTGTGTTCAATCCTCAGCTCAAAAACAAAAAGGAAGGAAGGGGCTTGGGGGACAGGAGACAGAAGGTGGGGGGAGATTTACCCATTAATAAGTTCAATGGATAAATGCCCAACTACTAGGAGAAAGCTAAGCCAATTATGGCTGACCAAGAAGCTAGCAGGAGACTTTTAGGGATGATGATGTTGCTAAGTGAAAATCCACAGGGCTGACAGCGAAGAACCCCACAGGAGAGCCACAGATCTCTGTCCCCCAGCAGGTCTCCAGAAGCTCCACTTCCATTAACCAACGATGCATCACCCAACTGCCCCCCTCCAGTCTCTTCCAAAGCTTCTCCCCAGCCACTGTCCCAGAAACTTGCCCAGGACATCCTGTGGCCTGCAACACCACATCCAGGTTCTTTCTCTGTTTAAGTCCCTTCCGCCTAGCTGACCAACAGCCTAGCTGTTTTCTGTATCGCTCTTGCCCTAGCCTTTACTAGACACACCCCTCTCTACCCTCCACTCTGGTACCACATCCTTTATTTCTTTTTTTCTTACCCATATCCTTTATGGTGAGGCCTAGACTTGGCCATTTGGCAATCTGTCAATACTGGTCCCTTTCTCCACTTCCATAAAAAGAGGGTCAGCTAGCTCCTTTGTTTTGTTTTTGATGAAAGTGAATTCAGGTAGGTGTGGTGGCACACATCTGTAATCCCAGTGCTCGAGAGGATGAGGTAGGCAGGTGGACAGCTGTGAGTTCGAGTCCAGCCTGGGCTACATAGTGAGTGCAAGGTCAGCCTGAACTAGTGAGATCCTGTCTCAAACAAACAAAAAGTAAATTCATATCGCATTCATTTGCACCTATGTGCACCAAGAATTCTAGAAACTGTACCACTGGCACAAAGTGCCCTTATCAGATGACCTGGGTGGGAAGATCTAGCTTGGACACGACTTCCATCTCCCCCACTTCACCCCAGATGTTGCCCAGAGGTCAGAACCCCAGATTGATTGTCAGGCAGGTCTCCTCTCAGGGACACAGATATGTGTATATATATGTGCGGGGGGGAAAAGGAGAGTGCTTTCTTGCCACAAATATATTTGTTCAAGGGTGGTGTTAGGGATCAAACTGAGGGCCTCATGCATGCTAGACAAGCACTCCATTCCTGAGCTACATCCCCAGCCCACTACAATAGTGTTTTTGTTTGTTTTTTTAATTTAGAAAGGAACCATGTCAAATTGAATGAGAAGCTAGTTGCAGTGGCACATACCTGGAATCTCAGCACTCAGGAAGCAGGAGGATTGCCATGAGTATGAGGCCAGCCTGGACTACACAGTGAGTTCAAGACCAGCCTGAAGTACATAGCAAGACCCTGTATCAAAAAACAAATGAACAAAAAAATTGAATGAGAGAGCCTGGAGTAGCCGCAAACGCCTGTAGTCCAAGCTACTCAGGAAGCTGAAACAGAAATCACTTGAGCCATGAGTTAAGAGACCAGTCTGGGCAACACAGCAAGACCCTCTGCCTCACCAAAACAAACAAAACACTGGATGAGAAAAAGATGAAAAGATAACAATAAAATAACCAACCACTGGGCATGGCGGCTCATACCTGCAGTCCTTGCTGCTTGCAGACTGAGGGCAAGAGGATCACTTGAGCTCAGGAATTCAAAGCCAGCCTTGACTCCATCAAAAACAAAAACAATGTACCAGTTGGAAAAAGTCCATGAAAGTTCTCAACAAGTATGCCCAAAGCCCCTCCTAGCCAAACACAGGAAGCTGTCAGTAGTACACCTGGCCCAACTCCCACACCCTGCATTAGTGGTCACAGATTTATCCCATTCCAACAGCCTCCCATGTGTAGGCACCAGAGTTGCTGTAACAAGTCAGCTCCCAGTGAGCAGTAGTCATTTGCAATTCTCCAGAATGTGAACAAGGTGGTAAAGAATAATCTCATACAAGTGTTTATCTTTGCCGTGCAACTATTTCTCAAACTATAGCCCTAAAAGTGGAATTACTAAAAATATGCACACAGGGCCAGGGATTTAGCTCAGTGGTACCTCGGCTGCCTTGCAAGCTCAAGGTCCTCAGTTCATTCTCTGGTACAAAAAAAGGAAATATATATATATATGAAATTCTGATACTAGCTGAGAAACATTGCAATTCTCTAGTTCTGAGTAGATTTTGGGGTAATTTATTCACAATGTGAAATCCAGACACATGACCAGCCTCCTTCACCTCCCACCCCACATACCCTACTGAAGAATGGGGAAGCGCTCCAAGATTTATAGTCACTCCCTTCCATTTCCCCAGCTAAGCAGACTTAGGAAGCACTGGCCCAGGGGATTGCCACTGGTGGGATCTGTGAGGAGGTCTGTGGGCTCTCATCAGGCCCCCAGTGGATCCCCAAAATGGCAGAGTCTGGCTCTCAGCACAGCCAGCATAATGGCTAGTGCCAGTTCCCTCAGCAGCCAGAGACAGTCATGATTCCAGGCTCACTGGGTAAGGCCCCTAGGTTCCTACTCGGAGAGGCCCATGCCCCATCCATGTCGTGCCCCAGTAGCCAGGGCCCAGTTGGTTTTCTCTTTCTTACCTAGTAGTGCCCAGGTCTCCCTTGTTCTCTCAGATGGCTGTGGATGGAGCACAACTTGGCCAAGAAATTATGGCTGCCACCCTGGACCACATGTGCAATAGAGAGCACCGAGTAGTATCACTGACATTTGGGACGGACAACAGCATGCTCAACTTGTAAAGAAGTCTGGCGTTTATGAAGTCCAGGTGAACCTTAAGTCATTTAATCAGCATACAGATTGGTTAGGGCTGGGGGGTGGGGCTTCTGTTCTCAGAATTCTCAACTGCTAAAGCGCAATTAAGACCAAAAGCTAAAGCTGACCATGAGGACACAGCACACACCTGTAAATCCAACACTAGATTACAGGAGGCTGAGGCTTGGAGAATCCAGAGTTGAAGGCCAGCCTGGGCTACATAGCAAAACCATCTCAAAAACAAACACAAAGTGCCAGGGATTTAGCTCAGTGGTGCCGCTGCTGCCTTGCCTCGCAAGTGGAAAGTCCCTGAGTTCGATCCCCGGTACAAAAAGACCACAAAAAGACCAAAGCTGAGCTGGGTACACAGGTGTGCCCGCTACTTGAGAGGCTGAGGTAGAAGGGTCACTTGGGCTCGGGAGTTGGAGACCAGTTTGGGCAACACAGCAAGACCTGGTCTTTAACAACAAAATAATAAAGCATTAAAGAAAGAACTGGGTGTGGTGGTGCACGCCTATAATCTCACCGCTCCAGAGGCTGACGCAGTAGGATCTCTGAGTTCAAGACCAGCCTGAACTACAGAGCAAGACCCTGTCTCAAAAACAAACAAGAGTCCAAAAGTTGTATTCAAGGCTGCTGATTTCTAAGCACAGGACCCTAGCTATCTGAGCCAACAGGCCCAAGAAAGGCTTTCCCAGATCTGAGTTTTATTGTGCTGGCTTGGGGATCCCTCACCAGGTACTTCATAGTGTAGAACAGAAAGAAGGAAGTGCTAACGGGCAGCGGGAGGCCAAGGAAAACCTGGACCTGGGCACAGCATAGCGGGTAGAGGAGGAAGAAGAAACCAGGCAGGACCGCTGCGAGCTCCCAACTGACCCTCTGCTTCCGTCTAGATCCAGGCACCATGGTGAAGGCTTGGGCTCTGTTGTCAGACCCGCCTGGGTAGATGACACTGGTGGACTCTGACAAAAGCAAATGCAAAGCCTCTGTACAGCTTCCGCGTAAATCAGCACCTACCAGATAACCGGAGAACTGCACGGGATGATGCCCACGAAGCGCGGGGCCAGCCTGGCTGCGTCATCAACGCTCCCTAAGCGCTGCCAGTTATCACCCCCGGTCGCCTCTCGAGTGCGTGACTGGGCTACCTGCTTGGGGTTTTATCGGAGATGGCTTTCTTCTCGACTCCGTGGGCCCTGGGGGACCGAAGAGCCATCGCATCCTGAACTGTCCCTTACCAACTGGAGGTTCTCAGGACTAAGTGTCCCTCAGTTTCCCAGCGCCAGCCCGAGGACCGCTGCAGCGAGCACGCTTACTAAGGTCGGGTCTGGCACTTTCTTTCCTTGTAACGCCCCACCCTAGCAACAAGCACACAGTAGGCGCTCCGGAAACGCTCTCAGAGCGGAGGAGAGGGCCACTTCCTGCCCCCAAGCAGACAGCGCGAGTGAGGTCCCACCGCTAGCCGCTCGAGGCCATGTGGCATTCCTGAGGGGGGTGGGCGCAGGAAGGAGGTGCCGCCCCGCCCCTCCCGCAGTAGGCGTGGCTAAACCCAGCGCCGCCGGCCCTCCCCGCGGGGGGTGGGCGTAGCTGGCCCCGCTCCACTCAAAGTTTGTTTTCTGCCTCCAGGCGGTGGGGGAGGGCGAGGCGCGCGCTGAGGGGAGGAGAGGGGATCTGACGTCAGGCCGCGAGGTGCTTTCCAGCCGCGAGCTGTCAGGCGGGTGTCAGGCCCGGCAGGTACGCGGCGCGCGCCCCCGGCGTTCTCCGCCCCCGGCCGGGACGCCCCGCAACCCCCACCCCTCCCCGAGGCCGCGTGGGCCGGAAAGCCGCCGAGAGAAGTCAGTGCGGGGCTCCGGAGGGGCGGAGATGGGGGTGGGGGCGCGCGGACAACTTGGAAAGTTTCTTTGCCGCCGCCCCGGCGGGGGAGGGGGCGTCCTCCAGGCGCGTGCGATTGTGGGTGTGTGAGCTCCGTTGTGTTTGTGAGTTCCGACTGCGGAGTGCTGGTGAGGGGGCCTCGCCAGCCCCCTGGAGGAAGCTCGCTTGGGACCCTTTTGCGGGGGGCCCAGCTCCCTAGGATCCCACCCCAGGAGAGGGCCGCCAGTGCCCCGGACCAGGGCGAGCGCGCGGGGGGCGGGTTTGTTTGGTTTCAAAAGTGCACGTTGCTAACCGCCGGCTGGGCCCCCCCCCCCGCGGCCGAGCCGGAGAGGGGGCCGCCCAGAGTGACAGCTGGGGGTGGGGGCCGCGGGAAGGGCCGGGAGAGGGGAGGGCTGGGGATCCCGCGCGAGTTCCCCTTTCCTTAGGAACAAAGGAAAGTCTGTCTCCGAGGCATCTGTCACTCCCGGGCTGGCCGAGGCAGCGGGGCGCGTGGGGCCAGCGACCCGGAGAAAGTTTGTGCGGCGGAGACCCTCGGGGCCGACGAGGGGGAGCCGACCCTACCGCGGGGGAGGCGCGCGGTCCCCGGGGCCGGGGGCGGCCAACATGGAGTCTGGGCGCAGGACTGGGGGGGCGGTGCGGAGGTGGGAGCCCAGCCCCCTCCTCTCCCCTCCCCCTCCGGGCCGAGTTTGGAGCACAAAGCCGAGCGCGCACGCTCCGCCGGCCCCGCGCCCCGAAGAGTCAGCCTGCGCGGAGCAGCCGGGGAAGGGGGTGGGACCCAAACTTTTTCCTGCCTCGGGACAGACACGTGAGTTTTCTTTCTTGCAGAGCTTTCGCTCCCCGGGCATTGCGGGCCCGCGGGGGAGCCGTTGTGCGCTTTCTGAAGCGGGGGCCCGGGGGTGCGGGTGCCCCGAGCGCCGGCCAAACCCCCTCGCCGCCCGGAGAGCCATGTGCTCTGCTCGGTCTGGGCCGCGGGGGAGGCTGCGCCCTTTGTGTGAACTGCTGGAAATTCGAGCGCCAACGCGCTGCCCGGGGGAGCGCGGCCGAGCTGGGGCAGTTGTCAGAAAGTTCCTGCGGGAGTAGCTGCAGGTGGCGTCGTGGGAGTGTGTAGGAGGGTGCACGGGCGTTGTGTCTGAGAGTGCTGCCACAGAACTAGTGGCTGGTGTGATGACGTCCGGCTCTTCCCCTTTTGGGGAGATCCTGGGTGGGCAGGTCAGTTGGGGATTCGTGGGTGGGCTGATGCAGGAGTTGGCTTAGTTTCGGTGGGTCACAGTTGTTGGTATTGGGCCCGTGGGGTTCTAAGCTGACGCTGTCTGTGGCCCTGAAAATCATGGGGTTTGCAGGGCTTGCGGAGTGGGTAGGGGCCAGCTATCTGTGCGCTGTTAAAATTGATTGGTGTGGGGACGTGCAAGTATGGGGTGTATGTATGGGAAACCTACCAGACTGCTGTCGGGTCTGGGATCTAGGACACCGAGGTGGAAAGGTTTTTGCACATAGAGGGGTCACCCAGGGCCCACCCCTGGAACCCTGCAGACTGGCTTCTGGCTGATAGCCAGGGTAGAATTTGTGCAGATAACCTTGAGTAAACTTTTCACAGCCTGCCAACCTGCATCTCTGAGCCCAGATCCCAGCTGCCCTGGTGGCTGGAAATGTCTGATCTCAGAATGCAGCCTGCTGGTGGTGCTCTCTGAGGAGTGGCATCTCTAAGCAGTGTCTGTCTCGCCTCCAGGTGGCCTGGCTGAGGGTAGACCCTTCCCTCGAAAGCCTGGCCTAGCCGGCCCAGAGATCTGGGCTCGGGCCCAAGTCGAGGAAACAAAACCTGGGAGATGCCAGAGTGTGTTGGCCCGGCCTGCTGGGGAGCAGTTAAAAGGCTGAGAAGGGAGGAGCCTGGATTCTGGCATCAGCTTGGCCTAGAATTTTTGCTTTTAAAATGTAAATTTTTTTGCTCTTGTGAACCAGAACTTTGGGGGATGAGCAGCTGAGTTGGCATATCCAGGGGGGAAAAGTTCCTTCATTTGACAGGTGAAGGAGGGTGGGCTTCACGCCCAGAGAGGGGAGGACATTTACCCAGGGTCATACAAACAAGTGGAGGGTGGGGCAGGGACCAGAGCCCAGCCTTGCTCACTCATCTGAATTTTGAGAGGTTGAGTCTGGGATCAGGCTGTCAAGGAGAAGGTCTAAGAAACAACCAGGAGGAATGACTCACTGCTCTTTCCTGCAGGGTACACAGTTGGTGCTCAGCAAATATTACATGGGTTGCTGCAGGCTGTGGTGATATAGAGTTTCCAGACTCCTCTTGGGCCTGAGACACCTGGGAGGCAGGATAATGTAGAGTCCAAAAGGTGTGTGAGGGGAGGCAAGTTACCTGAATCCAAATCCTACTTTGATGACATATCCTGGAGGTGGGATCTTTTAAATAATTTTATTGTGGTTTAACTAACACCATAAAACTTGCCCATTTAAAGTATACACATCCGTGGTTTTCAGTATATTTACAACTATAGTCAATTTTAGGTTTTTGTGTGTGTGGTACTGGGGATTGAACCCAGGGCCTTGCTAGGTCAGCTCTTACCACCCAGTGACTGTACTCGAATTTTTGTTTCTGTTTTTTGAGACATTCTTACTGTGTAGTGTAGGCTGGCCTTGGACTACTGTCTTCCTGTCTTAAGCATCCTCAGTGCTGGGATTACAGGCCTGTGCTACCACATCTGTCCTTTATTTGTTTGTTTGTTTGTTTTATACAGGGGATCAAACTTGGGACCTTGGGCTTGCAAGGCAGGTGCAGTGCCACTGAGCCTGCCTTTATTTACTTTATATTTTGAGGCAGGATCTCCCTGAATTGTTCAGGCTGGTGTCAAACTGGTGAATATCCTGCCTCACTTTTTAATCACCTTGGAAAACAAACCCCACATACTTCTATCCTTCCCAGCCCTGATTAACTGCTAATCTGCCTTGTGTCTGGATTTCCCATTATAAGTGCAGATGTGTAATATGTGGTCTTGCCTGGCATGGTGGTGCATACCTGTGATCCTAGCAGATTGTTGTGAGTTCCAGGCCAGCCTGGGCTTACAGTGAGTTCAAGGTCAGCCTGGGCTACATAGCAAAACCCTGTCTCCAAAAACCAAACAAAAAAATGTAGTCATTTATGACTAGTCTCTTTTACTTAGCATGATTTCAAGGTCTATCCATGTTGTAGCAGAATGAAAACTCAACTCTTTATAGCTAAATAATAGTCCATTGTATAGATACATTACATTTTCCTTCTCTAACCATCTGCTGATGGATACTTCTACCATTTGGCTATTACAAATAATGCTAAGCATTTATGTTCAAAGTCTTGTGCGCACCCAGGTTATATTTCTCTGGAGTAGATAGCTTGCAGTGAAGTTGCTGGGTTGCTTGGTAACTTTGTGTTAACCATAATAGTACTTTTGGTGGCTTTCTTAATCTGTTTCCTCATCAATAAAATAATTCCTCCCTTATAAGAGTTTATAAGAATTAAATGAGGTGATAGATGTGAAGCATCTGTACATAGTAAAAAAACACAGAAAACAGCAGATCTTAACCAGTGGTAGCTGAAATTATTTATAGTCCTGTTCCTACTTATGAATGACTTGCTGTTTATTTCAGTAGTCACCCACCCATGCCATGAAATGGTGACAGCTTGGACTTTTCCCTTCTAGCTTGCTCAAGCTATGGTATAGCCCAAAGCTTTGAACTGCAACTCCTCCATTTCTGGTGCCCCAGGCTGTAGTACTGTTTGGAGACAAGGAACTAGGTAAGAGGCAGTGCATCATAATAACATGCCCTCCCCCTGTGTCCTTGTCCCAGGCTCACTGGAGGTCCAGCCTCGCCCCTAGGCACCATGTCTGACAGCGATCTAGGTGAGGATGAAGGTCTCCTGTCCCTGGCGGGCAAGAGGAAGCGCAGGGGGAACCTGCCCAAGGAGTCAGTGAAGATCCTCCGGGACTGGCTGTACTTGCACCGCTACAATGCCTACCCCTCTGAGCAAGAGAAACTGAGCCTTTCCGGACAGACCAACCTCTCAGTGCTGCAGGTAAGTGGGGGACCTGGGCTCTAGTCCTGTCCCAGCTCTGTCACTGACTCAACAGTGTGGCCATGGGGCAGACATCTCCCCCTTCTGGGCCTTAGTTCCTTCTTGGATCATGTAAGAACACGTAGACTTCAGACCTTGGAAAGTTCTGGAGAGGGCTTCATAGTGAGTTCGAGGCTATCCTGAACTGCATAGTAAGACCCTGTCTCAACAGAACAAAACAAAAAAGAGCAGGGCCAGGGATTTAGCTCAGTGGTTCTGCCACCTGCCTTGCAAGTTCAAGGACCTGAGTTCGATCCCCGGTACCAAAAAAAAAAAAAGAGCAGAAGTCAGAGGTCATAACTAGAAGTTTGACTAGCTTACCATAGCTTCCTCATACTGTCCATGAACCCTGTCTTGTGCTACTCATCTATGAAATTGAAGGTTAGATTCCTCTTCTGCCTGAGGGAACTGTTGTGAAGAATAGATTCAGAACTGGAAAGTGCTTTGTAAACCACGTACATAGTGTCAGCCTGGCACAGTGGCACACGCCACTAATCCTAACTACTCAGGCAGGAGGATAGCAGTTTTGAGGCCAGTCTGAGCAGCTTAACCAGGGATGAGATGTTGTGTGAAAATAAAAAGGAATG
This sequence comes from Heterocephalus glaber, assembly GCF_000247695.1. The sequence continues at coordinate 2,921,141 of NW_004624842.1, read as the reverse complement.
GGGATGTAGCCTAGTGATAGAGTGCCGGGTTCCATCTCCGGCACTGCAGAACAAAAGTGTCAGGGCTCCTCGTTTGAATTTGAATTTTCCCTGATGCTGACTTGCAGGTGTCTTTGTTGTTTTCATGGTGCTGAGGCAAGGCACCCTGGACTACCATTGCCTTGTGTCGTTTGGGTGTCACCTCCTTGGGAGAGGAGACCTAGCACTGGGGCTCGACCCCCTCCCCCTGCTGGACCTTGCTACTCCCTGCATGAACCAACCCAGACTCTCCCCGAAAGCCTCCCTCCTCACTCTGCACCTCTGTCCTGTAATGGGATTCAGTCTATGGCACTCTTGCCCTCCTTCCTTTACCCTTTTAATCCTTTATGTCCTACTTCTTCCCTGCTTCTCAACTCCTTGCCCCTCTCTCATGGAAAGACATGTAAGTGTTCAGCCTTGGGACTCTTAACTGGCTTTACTGGCTTGGTAGTGGTTAATCGAGTCTGTCTGTGAGAAAGGGTCTCAGGTTACAGATCCTGACTCAGATTCCATTATCTCCCTAAGAGAAAGTCTGGACCTCAGCCCAGTGCACTGCTGTCTGAGCCTCTCTGCTTCCTCATCTGAAAATAGGGAGATGGTTGTAGCACTTTCCTAGGGTATAGGAAGGAGGGACTGAGAATTCAAAGCTTACTCTAAGGTGTCTGCCACAGTGGGTGCTTCTGCTCTTGTGCCCACACTTATCTTCCCTGAGTTCAGGAGGTCTTGGACTGAGCCCTGATGTGCCTAGCAGCTGGAAGCCTTTCAGAGTTACCCCCTGAGCACCCCCACGGTGCCCAGCTTCCTGCCTCAGGACACCCTGAGGGAGTATCTCCTCAGGGATGGGGATAAAAGGCAGGCTTGGTCACTGATATTTGCAAAAGTGAGCACTGCTGGGACAGGAGAGGTCATAGACCCAGGGCAGGGCAGGATCTAGGGCCTCAAATAGACCTCCCAGAGGAGGTGGCCTGAAACTTACAGATTGTTGGACTACATAGGCCTGCAGCCTGAGAGCCAAGATTACATGGACAGTTCTTTGCTGTTCTCCTGCCTTCAGCTTTTTTCCTTCAGTTTATCATCATCATATTTGTTGTTGTTGTTGTTGTTGTTGTTGCTGTTGTAGTTGTTTGAGACAGGGTCTCACTTTATAGACTAGGTTGGCCTCTTCGAATTCACAGGGAACCTCCTCTTCAGTCTCCCAAGTGCTGAAATTATAGGTGTGCATGTCCACACGAGGCTAGCCTGGGCAATTTTTTTTTTTCAACAGAGTCTTGCTTTGTAATTCAGGCTGGCCTTGAATTTCAGACTCATGCTGATCTTCCTGTTGCAGCCTCCTGAATTCTGGAATTGTAGGTGTGTGCCACCATGCCCAGCATAGCCTGGGCAATTAAATTCTGTGAAGGTGCTGAGTTCAATTTCCTGTAGTACCAAAAAAAAAAGGTATTAACTTTATTATATTACTCAAAGATATACATACATAAAATCGGGTTAAAATTTATTTTTGTTTTTATTTTATTTTATGTTTTTTGATATTAGGGATCGAACTCGGGCCCTTGCGCTTGCCAGGCAGGCAGCAGAACCACTGAACTAAATCCCCAGCCCATTTTTGTTTTAATATACAACTATAAAATCAAACAATTTTCCAAAGTGGGTAGGTATAAAAATAATGAAAGTCTACTTTATACTTTAAATGGCAGATGGTGTTTTGCTACCTGTGCTGGGTATAGTAGGACAAAGGTGGTGACTGGGGATGGAATGGAACACAAAGCACCCTTGTAGAGAACTAGTGGAGCCCTGAGGGTGACAGATCCACTTGGAGAAATCTTGAGTCTAGGGAAGGGTCCCAGTGGTGGCTACTCTGCTCTATAGCGTCATGCTGAGGGTTATAAGCAATGGGGACCTTCTGCACTCCATGAGGACACTACTGTGTCTCCAACTTCAGCCCCAACCTTACAGCTCTCTTGGAGCCTCAGGCACCTGGGACTGCCTGATAACATAACTCCTCCAGCTGGCTTCCCTTTCTGGGGGGGCTCCTCTCCATAGCACCTTCTTAGCTTATTTGGAATCACTGTCTCTGTACATAGTTGTTTTAAGTATTTCTGGACTGTAGCTTCTTTCGTGTGTTTCTCATGCCATTGCCTATTGATCACATGTCACTCTGTGACTTCTAGTCCTTTAGTGCCTCCTGCCAACCTAATCATATCACCTGCCCCTGTCTGCATCTTGGCCTCATCCCTGGCCCCCCACATTCCTGCTGCACATACTGATGTCTGCCCTTAGCTGCTTTCCTCCCACCTCTGACCAGGGCACTCCAGATTCCTAAGGGAGCTATATCTTCCTGCAGCACCTGGACCGGGTCTGAGCACGGAGTGGGGCTTGGGGTATGTGTGGGGTGTACTTGACTAGCTGTGTGTTTTTATTTTTATTGTAGTACCGGGGATTAAACCTAGGACCTATGCACTGAGCTGCATCCCAGCTTTTTTTTTTTTTTTTTTTTTTGGACAGGGTCTAAATTGCTCAGGCTGGGCTTGAATTCATGATCTGCCTGCCTCAGCCCCCAAGAGTGCTGGTATTACAGACACCATCACACCCAGCTACTGGTTGCTTTGTAGATGGCACTGAATTCTGGAGGTGTGAAGGACACAGATCTAGTTTTATTGCTGTAGCCTCAGTGTTAGCTCACTGCTTGCTATCTGGTGGGTAATCCTCAGTAATTAAATGGTTGAAATGACAGAAAAGGATGACAGTGTTGGAAATGTCCAAAGTAAGGAACTGTAGAGGATCCTTAGTTGAGAAAAACTGATTTAAGTTCCTCGCTGCATCTCCTTTTTGTTATGCAGAATCCATTTGTCAACAAAAGACAGGCTCTTGGGCTGGGGATTTAGCTCAGTGGTTCCATCGGCTGCTTTGCAAGCTCAAGGTCCCGAGTTCGATCCCCGGTACCAAAAAAAGACAGGCTCTTGTAAAAAAAAAAAAAGAAAAGTTTATTCCAGGGAACAGGGACTAAGGTCAGGGGATTTTAAGAGGGGCGGCGCTAAGGAATCTGGGGTGACATATTTATGACTTAGCTGCCCAAGGATGGTCTGGATGCTCTGCTCAGGTATGTGTACACTTATTGGACTGTTCAGCACCAAGGAGTGATAGACCGTATTTTTTAGTCCATTTGCCTCACTGGGAAGTTGCTGGTATTTGTTAAAAGCAGCCTGTTTATTTCTCCTGTTGATTTAGGGCAGGCCTGACACTTTTCCTATATTTACTTTTAAAGTTTTGTTTGTTATTAAGGACATTTTCCAATAACCAGAGAGGTAAGAGAATATTACAGCGAATCCTCAATACCTCTGAATACCTCTGCCTTCTCCAGGTATCCACATTTTACCAGGCCTGTTTTAGTTTTCCCTAGAGGCATCCTTTTTGATTGTCTTTTAACAGGCCCGGGAGCTATCTGATTAGCAAGTCAATGAGTCATTTAACCAACTGGTTTGCTGGTACTTGCCCAGAGCAAGGCAGTTGGGAGGGTTGGGGGGGAGTGTCTTGTGAAGGATTTTCACAGGTTCCTGTGACACCCTCTAAGCCCAGTTTATTGGTTGAATTCCATCTGTGGTTTCCAGTGTACAGGGCTGCCTGAGAGGGTTCTGGGCCACATCCCTGCACTCCACATTCACTGGGACTGCTTGCCTGGTCCTGTGCTGTGCGCTGGAACAGTGGAACCTCTTTGAGGCCCTCTCTGACCCTTCGCCTGACCCCTTGTGGGGGCAGGAGCGACAGGCCCTATGATAAGGGCCTAGGGTGAGAAGCCCTGGTACAGAGGCGCTGGGCAGCTGTGTGGGAGGGTGGCCTAGCCTGCAGAGCATCAGTGCCTATCTTTCTGTCCCAGCTCCCCAGCTTTCCTCCTCTCGCCTCAAAGCTGGCTGCCTTCTGATCCCTCCCACAAGCCGACTGGCTCTCTACCTCAAGGCCTTTCATCTCTGTGTATACTTTTTGAGCTTCTGCATAAGATTTTTTGCTTAAATAGAAGGCTTGGCTCACAAGGACATGTTCCACCAGTGGAGTAAACCATTGATTCCTGGACATGTGAACCCTCTGGATGGCTTACAAGTTCCAGGGCAGGGAGTGATGGCGCATGTCTATACCAGACCTGTGATCCCAGCATTTGGGAGGCTGAGGCAGGAGGATGGCTGGGAGTTTGAAGCCAGCCTGGACTACACAGCAAGACCCTGTCTCAAAAAACCAAAACCTAAACAAAACACCTAAGTGTGGGTGGTCACCAGACATACAGGGATGCTGTGGTGTTTGGGAAAGACCTGTCCCTGCCTTCTGTCCCTTTTTGCTATCTTCCCCAGCTTAGAAGACGTTAGAATGAAAGCACTTGTCTGCCTTCTCTGATTACATCATCTCCATGGCCTACCTAGGTTCACTTCTTGGTGCCCCTCCGACCCGCACCCCCATTTGCCAATGATTTTTTTAAAAACCCTGACGGGGCAGCAGCCTTTCACATGAGCCTGTCTGATGGCAGAAGGAGGCTTTTGGTGTACCCAGCCTGTGTGTTGCCGCATGAACCATAAAACAGAATTCACCGTGGCACACTTCCACCACCTCTCTTGAGGACCTTGAGTAGGGGCAAGTCACATGTTCTTTTCTAACTTACCCACAGGTTAGGCAGCTAGAAGAGACTGCGATGCACTGATGCACTTGGGCCTCCCTCCTTTTTCTGGCCCCTCAGTGGGGTGGGATGAAAAGATCAGACAGGCTGTGGGCTTAGTTTTCTGTGGACCCAGGTGAGCAGTTGGGGATGTCCGAAGGGGGTGTTTTCTGTTCTCTGAGTAGTCAGCCAAAACTGAGCTAGGGGCTCAGTATCCACACAGCTGCTAGGCATCGCCCAGGCCCCCTCCCTGAGACTTTCCCCCAGCCACACTTGGCTCAACTTTGCCTGACCCAGGTCACTGTGACCCTACCGTTTCCCTGCATGCAGCAGGGAGGTGGAGAGATGTGGTGCCCTCCTGTGTAGTACCGATAGCTGAGGAAGCCCCTGTGGGAAGGAGGGAAGGAAGATGGAAAATGCTGCCCTGGAGCCAGGAGAAAGGGCCTCAGGCTGACTTCTTATGCTGGCAGTGGTGGGTGCCTGGAAACAGCTGTCTGGTCAAAGTGCAGCCTCTGCACGTGTGAAATTGAGGAAGTTACTGAACCTGCCTGACTGGGCCCTCTGTTTCTCCAAAGGAGATTATCATAGAACCCACTTCATAGGCTGTTGAAGATTAATATGTGTAATAGAATGGCACCTGATGTTTTGTGTTAAAGTTACTATTAGGAGAAGAATGATTATTCATTTATCCTGTCTGAACCTTGTTTGGAAGGAGAAGAGCGAAGCTGTGGGTCCCCCACAGCCAAGAAACAGGGTTTCAATCCCAGCTCTGCACTCAGAGGCCATGTGACTTTGGGCAAGTTCTTTCACGTCACTGAGCTCCAGTTCCCTGTGCAGTACTGTGGAGACACTGCTCATTTCCTCGAGGGCTTGTATGCAGATTAAACATAATCCAAGTGAGATGGCTGCCATGATGATACCTGATACCTGATAGGTCTCCCACTACCTCAGCAGCTATTATGTATAGTAGCTGCCCTCTTCCTATGGTACCTTGCCCCCTCCCCTGTGTGATGTCATGCCAAGATGGTTGCTTTCACCAGAGAACAAACCCTTCTTCCCGCCATGCCCCGGTCCCACCTAGAGAGTAACCTAATACTTGCTCACCTCCTACCACCTAGTGAAGTCACGGGCTCCTCCACTCCCTAATCACTACCTCACTCAACCCTACCTCAGCCCCTACAAGCCCCACCCCAGTCTCTATAAAAGACTCTCCCTGCCCCAGCCATATTGCTTTTGTCTCTCCTTTGTTCAGAGACAACCCGGCAGATCTATTCCCCTAATAAAGGTTTGTTGTGGCCTGGTCTGCTCTTGGTTTTCGGCCTTTTTACCTGACAATACCCAAAGTGTTTGTTTCCTTCCTTCCTCCCACCTAGCTGTTCAGCCCTACATCTATTTAGGGCTCCCCTGCAGCTCCTGTCCAAGTCAGCTCAGCCAGTGTCTAGTGATGCTGGTTACGTGCCCTGTTGCATTGGGAGGAGCATGGGGTGAAGAGGATATGCAAGCTACAGGGTCATGGTCCGTCCAGGGTGGAATAAAGAAGGGCCACAGAAACGTCTGGCTCTGCCTTTGGGCTTTCCAGCCTGCCAGGCCTAGTACTATCTTTGGAACACCTGTGGAATGGTTGCAGTTGCAGCCACCAGCTCCTGTCACAGGTGGCTGTCCTTTTGCCTGGTCAAGGGCAGAGTTGATGGGAAAATAGTAGCCAAGGGCTTCCTCAGATGTGGATCAAGGAAGAAGCCTGGGGCCAGGGATTTAGCTCAGTGGTTCCTCCGCCTGCCTCGCAAGTGCAAGGACCCAAGTTCAATCCCGGGTACCAAAAAAAGAAGTCTGCTAATAGCCAGAGACGGAAATTAGTACAAGAGCCTTGGGCCTTTGATGTACTCCATAGACATTAGAGGAATGCTAGACATTGCAGCAGCCCACACACTTCCCATCTCCTAGAACACAGGAGGTGAAGGGAAAGAATGGGTCTCCTATCTTTTTTTTCTGCTATAGCAGCTTATATTGCTTACAAGTCCTTAAGTACCTACTGATGAACTAAAGAGAAAAAAGACCAGGAGAAGGACCTGAAGTGTCAGGTTTCTGTCAAGATACTAAGCAATTTACCAATATTCCAGGCCAGTGCAGTCAGCCCTGCCCATTAATGAGGCCATCACCTGCCCTGTCAGTTCTTTTTTGGTTTTTGGTTTTGGTTTTTTTGGTACTGGGGATTGAACTTGGGACCTTGCGCTTATGATGCAGGCGGTGGAACCACTGAGCTAAATCCCCAGCCCATACCCTGTCAGTTCTTAAATGAACCCTTTCCTGCCTCAGGACCTTGGCATTTGCTGGTCTTTCTTTCTAGAACATTCTTTCTGTTGGCTGGTTATTCTTGCCATTTAGGTATGACCCCTATCAAGCCTCTTATTTTTATATACTATTCCTTTGTTCTTATTTCCTGCCTGGCATTTAATGATGGCCACTCACCTACTGGTTTATTGGCAGTCCACATGATTAGATGGACCACAGGGCACAGTGCCTGTCTGCCAAAAGGCATCCCCAGCTGACACAGTGGTGCGTGCCTATAGTACCACCTATTTCAGAAGCTGAAGTAGGAGTACTGCAAATTTGAGACCAACCAGGGCAACTTAGGACCTTGTCTCAAAATTAAAGGGGTAGAAGGTATAACTCAGTCGTACAATGCTTGCCTGGCATGTGTGAGTCCCTGCCTTTAGTTCCTAGTACTGGAGAGAAAAAAGTAGAAAGAGACTTGACAACCAGTGAGAGGATGAAGTGGAGAACAATGAAGTCAGGAGCTATAAAGAGTCAGTCCAGGGGGCTGGGTTTGATCCTCAGTACCATATGCACAGAAAGCCCAGACAGGGCTGGGGATTTAGCTCAGTGGTTTTGCTGGCTGCTGTGCAAGCACAAGGACCCAAGTTCAGTTCCCGGTACCAAAAAAATAAAAGCCCAGACAAATATGGGGTAGGGTGTTAGATGTGCCCCCCCAAGCTACAGGCACCATGGGCCTTGCAGCCAACCAGTGGGACATTTCATGCCTCGTAGTCTCAGTATTGCTTAGAAACAGTAATAATTTTTTTTTTGTCAGCCCGTAGTTGCCTTTGGGGCTTTTTTCTCTTCACTGAAGCAAGATTGTGCTTTCCAGCCTTTGAGGAGTGAAATACTCTGAACATTATCCCCTCTTCACCCACCCACACCCAACTGGGCAGCAGGTTCTTCAATTTCATGAAATATTTGTCCTTTTCTTGCCACATCCCATAACATAGTCTGAACTGCCAGCCTGACTTGCTCCCAATCTGTTGTCCACATAGCAAGTCACCCTGTGCTTAAAATCCTCCTAATGAGCCAGGCATGATGGTGCACACCTGTAATCCCAGCTCCTCGGAAAGCTGAGACAGGTGGATGACAAGTTAACAGCCTGGGCAACTTAGACCTTTTCTCCAAGTAAAAAGTAAAGGCTGGTCTAAAGGAGTGGAAGAAGTGGGAAGGGTAGGGGAAAGGAAAGAAGGGAAAAGAAAAAAATATGAGAAAAGGAAAAAATGGAAACAAAGTCTTTGTAAATAGGGAAGGATGGAGGGGGTGAAGGTAGGGCAGGGGAATGGGGAAAAAATAAGAACCAAGATACTCATGTAATGGTACAAGTTCCCAACAATGAATGTAACTATATTGTATACCTAAAATGAACCAATAAACTTAATAGGGAAAAAAAGTAAAGGCTGGGATATAGCTCAGCACTAGAGAATCCCTAGGTTCTACCTGCAGGGCCATAAACAAAAAACAAAACCCTCCTGTGGTTCCCAAATGCCTGTAAAGAACCAAATTCTTAGAGTAAGAGGTCACCTCTAATTACTGCTCTGCTCCCCAGCCACGTGGACGTGCCTTCTGAGTTTCTCTTCAGTATTGTGCTGGGACCCACCATTCCTCCCTGCTTGCCTGTACCTCAGGGACTCTTTGTCCTTCAGATCTCAACTAAACAGTCACTTCCTCAGAATACTTCTCATATCCACGGACAAGACTAGAACCATTGTCTCCAAAAGCACCATTGTAGCGTCCCTTTATTGGGCTTAACATAGTAGTGATTTTACATTTGTTTTTCTCAGGCCCTTCACAGTCAGTTACATCCCTAACCCATCCTGCCTTTCTTTTTTCGGTTTTTTGAGACAGGGTTTCCACCTTGTAGCCCAGGCTAGCCTAAAACTCATAGTGATCCTCCTGCCTCAGCCTCCTGAGTGCTGGGATGGCAGGCATGTGCCACATGCCTATAATCCCAGCATTCAGGAAGCTAAGGTAGAAGGATTACAAGTTCAAGGCCACCTTGGGCTACTGTTTTTTTGTTGTTATTTTCTTAAACCAAGACTAAGACACTATGTTGTCCAGGCTGGATGCAAATTTGGAATCTTCCTGACTCAGCCTTCCAGAGGTACACTAACATGTCCAGCCTTTTTTTTTGTCCCCCCAGTCCTGGGGATTGAAGCCAGGGAGCACTAAACTACATCCTCAGCCCTTTTAATTTTTTCTTTTGAGACAAGGCCCCATTAAGTTAACCGGGCTGGCTTCAAACTTTCAGTTTTCTTACCTCAGTCTCTAGTAGCTGGCATTACAGGCACGCACCACCATGCCTGGTTCAGTGTATGTGACTTTTTTTTACATAACTCTGCCCTCTGCCACTAATCTCTGTGAGGGATGGGACCTTGTCTGTGTGGTTGGCTGCTGTGTTCTGGAGCCTGGAAAACAGTACTTCATAGCTATGTTGGATGGAGTGAACTGATCAATCTCTTGTACTCATTCCAGATATGTAACTGGTTCATCAACGCGCGGCGGCGGCTCCTCCCTGATATGCTGCGGAAGGATGGCAAAGACCCTAATCAGTTCACCATTTCCCGCCGTGGGGGGAAAGCCTCAGATGTAGCCCTTCCCCGTGGTAACAGCCCCTCAGTGCTGGCCCTGTCTGTACCAGCCCCCACCAATGTGCTCTCCTTATCTGTGTGCTCTGTGCCGCTCCACTCAGGCCAGGGGGAAAAGCCAGCAGCTCCCTTCCCACAAGGGGAGCTAGAGCCCCCTAAGCCCCTGGTCACCCCAGGGGGTACACTAACCCTACTGACCAGGGCTGAGGCTGGGAGCCCCACAGGTGGACTTTTCAACACACCGCCACCCACACCCCCAGAGCAGGACAAGGAGGACTTCAGCAGCTTCCAGCTGCTGGTGGAAGTGGCGCTGCAGAGGGCCGCTGAGATGGAGCTTCAGAAGCAGCAGGACCCAGCACCCCCATTACTGCACACTCCCATCCCTTTAGTCTCTGAGAACCCCAAGTAGGCATCTGCCAATAGGGGTGCTCAAGGCTACAGCCAGCTATTCTGGGTTCCCGGTTTGCTTCCTTCCTACAGAGGGTTTTCTATGGATCACTGCCAAGCATCAAGATCATCTCCTCTGTCCAGAGGTCTTTAGCAGGAAGGTGCCCTCTGGCATCACTGCACTATGATGGGGACCTCTCCTATGCTGACTCTGCCATTTCTCCAGGCCTCTTCAGTGACAAGACCAAGGGATTGGAGACCCACATGGTGCTGCTGCTGCTTCTCCAGAGAACCCCAGGACATTTGTTCCAGCCTGCTTTCCTGGGCTGGGCTCAGGAAACCTGCCAAGTTCAGACCTCTCTGGGTCCAAGCTGCCACTGAGCTGTGCCTCTTTCTGTCAAGCCAGGTGTGGACATTACAAGTTCATAAATATGGACAAAAGAGGAACCCAGCAGATGTAACAGGACCGACTCCAGTTGAATGTTTAGGTGTTTGCTAAACTGTTAAGGTTTTCCTTTTTGCTGTGGTTTGCATTAATAGCAGTAGTTATCCCAGGTGTGGGGAATGGCAGCATTTCACGATAGTCTGATAAACTGAGAATTATCCACCACTGCAACTGAGGATTGTTGTATAAGGAAGGCGTATTTGTTATTTTGGGGACCAGCTAAATTTCTGCATTAGCACAAAATTCCAAATGGTTGTTTTGGTGTTGGTTTACCACCATCACTCCTGCCACCTCTGGAAAAAAAGCAGGGAGGAAAAACACACGGGCACTGGCTTTTTTGCATTAGACACTGAAGGGGATAAAGCCACAGCCAAGGGAGACCCCAATCTGACAAAACCTAGATTTAGAGCAGAGAATGAGAAAACCAGAGAAGTTTTTGTTTTTACTGGGGGGGGGGGGTATGGGATGTAAACTAGACTAAGACAGTGTTTTTGGGGGTTTTTTTCTTTCATTTTAATGTTTTCCCCTTTGTTCTTCAAGGCTTTGGCTACAGCCTGAGTCCTGAATGCTTTAGGAACTTGACTAGAACATCAGAAGCTCTAGCATTCCCTTTTTGGAGAGAAGTGAGCCATCTGCTGGTCAGGAAGCCCTTGTAGCTACTCCAGTAGGCAGCTTTTCCCACAACCAAGGCAGGAAGGTTTTCCTGGAGGAAGCAGGAAGTAGTGCGTACGTACAGCTGGGGCTGAAAATGGGTTAAAAGCTTGATACTGTAGCTTTGAGTATCTTTCACCTTTCTGTAAGTTGGAGTTGCAGGGGCCTGCCTGAATTTCCCAGTGAAACATATCATAGTTGGTCTTCATCTCCCCTTTTTTGCTGTTTCATTGCTGATAGTGTTCAACAGCAGTATACCCCATCTTTATATATGCTAAGAAACACTAATCTTAGATTTTTATTAGCCAGCATATTTTTGTTCTTAATAACGTTACTGGGCCAAAAATTATGCCAGGAGCCCGGCTGTAGTTTGCTGAAATTGCCAGGTTGGGCACAAGGGGAAGGGGTTCCTGGGTGTTGACTGACTTGGGTGGGCCTGGCCAGAAGAACGCATCCTCTGTCCTTTTAGGAAGACCCTGGTGCCCTCAAGAAGGCTCCCCCACCTCTCTTGAGTGGCTTGGCCCATCCCTTGCTTGTGAGAGTGGGAATAGTTTTTTTTTACTGAAAGGGAGTTCTGCTCTCTGGGTGGGTAAGATTCCCGAACTTTCTGCTCCACCTCCTCCAGCCCCTTTTTCCTGTGCCCCAGGGGGTCAGGGATCCTCATATCCTGATGCTTACCTGGTAAAGGGTAAACATGGCAGCTTCAGAGCTAGTTGAAGCTGCTATCTGCCCATGTTGTCCAACCCAGCCATGTCTGTGAGCAAGCCCAGGTCCATTGTGACCGTTGCAGGGTGCCCCGTAGCAGGGACTTGAAGTATATTGGGCTGAATGGGATTTTCCCTTCCCACAGAGCACTGAGCAGGGGAGGTGATGAGGGGTGAGGGAGCCATGCTGCTGAATTCTGTTTGGTATTCCCCCCTTAAGTAAAATGAGGTGTCCGGGGGATGGGGCAGCCTCTGCTTGGAGTTGGTTATAAGATAGACCTGGAAGAGAAGCAGTTGTCCCATTCAGTTATTTGAGCAAACAACTACTGTAAATAACTTGTTTTGTCTTTGTCAAATAAAAGTTTTGTTTTTATTTTTAAAGTTGAACAAAGTGCTTGACTGATCCCCTTGCTCTGGAGAGTTTTTATTCGCCCTATGTCTTTCACTCCAGTAGCCATCTGTGAGTTTTGTGCATTTTGTCTCCTTATTTTCTTCCCCCAATCCCATTCCATATCCCATTTATCACACTATAGGGGACATACACATCCCATGCTCGGCCAGTCATCCCTGAGATCAGTACTTAAGTTTTGGAGTTGCTAAGTAATAAGGGTGTGAACATGAGGAACTGGCACCTTGTTCTTCCTATCAGTGAGAAGAATGCAACTGCAGCATGAAACCAGCACAGAGTGAAGCAGATAAAAGACCACCACTTCAGTCATTTCTGAAGCCAGTCTCACCTCCACTTCCCTGTGGTGTGAGGCCATAAATTCCCCTTTGCTTAAACTAGCTATAAGTGCGTTTCATCCACATCAAAATAACAATACACTAGCCAGGAATTTAATTCAGTGGTTCCGCTGCCTGCCTCACAGCCGCCTGGGTCCTCACAACTGCAAGGTCCTGAGTTCAATCCCCATACCAAAAAAAAAAATTATCTAATTGTAGCCCAAAGTACAAAAACAAAGGGCTCTGAAGCCTGGTGTGTGTTGACTCACACTTGTACTTTCAATGCTGTGGGAGGCTGAGGCAGGAGAATCTCAAGTATATGTGCTGCTGAAGTGAGCACAAGGAGAATCTCAAGTTGAAGCTCAGTCTGAGCAATTTAGCAAAACCTTGTCTCCAAAAAGGACTGGGAATGTAGCTCTAGTATGAAGGTCCTGGGTCTAGCCCCACTACTGGGGGGAAAACAAGCCCTGTTTCTGTGCAACATTTCCAATCTTAATGAATTTTATCCACACAAAAATGAGATGCTCTTTTCCTAGGTAAAGAAACTGAGTGGGGATTTAATTTGCTTGAAGGCATACTGTAAGTACAGAGCAAGGAAGAAAAAAGTATAGAGCTAGGATTTCAATTCAGATTTGTCTTGCTTCAAGGTCACTCAGCTCTACTCAAAATTTCATTGAACCTACTGGCATCCAGCTACCTAAAAGTGGTATGGGCTAAGCAAAAGAAGTTTGTTTCTCAGGCCAGGGATTTACCTCAGTGGCGCCACACCTGCCTCAAAAGCACAAGGTCCTGGGTTTCATCCCCAGGACCAAGAAAAAAAAACATATCAAAAAATTTAAAAAAGTTTTGTTTCTCCTTATGCATGTTAGCCAGGTATTCTACCACTGAGCTACATCCCTGGCCCAGAGGAAATTTCTCGTACAACCCAACTAGTTTCTTTCTGATTTTTTTCCAAAACACCTGGATGAGGTAGGGATGTGTGATGTCTTCCACAGGTCACTTTCATTTAGAGATTTAGAGAGAACCTCCCCATTCAAGTTCCCCAGAAGAAAGAGCCTCAACTTTACTCATTTATCCAAGGTCCTAATTTTTTACTTTCTTTTTTGTGGTGGGGGGGGGGTACTGGGGATTGAACTCAGGACCTTGTGCTTGCAAGGCAGGCGGTGGAACCACTGAGCTAAATCCCCAGCCCTAAAAAGGTCAGTTATT